>OZ010789.1:59241774-59841774 GCA_963932465.1 Maratus speciosus
TTTGATGCTAAGCACCAATTAATTCTGCCCAGTGATCATAAACTCACTAAATTAATTTTTGAGTACTTTCATAAAAAGTACTTTCACATAGCTCATGCTCAGGGATTAGTTCATCAAGTAAGGATGGAATATTGGCCTATAAAGGCTAAAAGCATTGCCCGAAAAACAGTGCACGCTTGTGTCACATGTTTCAGGCATAACCCCAAAACACTAGATCAGTTAATGGGAGACTTCCCATCGCAACGCGTAACACCTAACCACACGTTTCTCAATTCAGGTGTCGATTTTTGTGGCCCCTTCCACATTAAGTACAAAAATCAGAGAAAGGGCACTTATGCCAAAAGTTATGTGGCCATATTTATATGCATGGCTACCAAGGCTATTCATCTAGAGATAGTAAGCGAGTTATCCGCTGCTGCATTCATCGCTGCGCTTAAAAGATTTTCTGCCAGGAGAGGCAAAGTAAATACGCTAACTTCTGACAATGCCACTAATTTTAAAGGTGCGTCAACAGAATTAAATAACTTTAAGAAATTATTGGCCACTCCCAACGTGGAATTATCAAATTTCTTTGCCAAAGAATTCATAACTTGGAAATTTATCCCACCACGATCTCCTAATATTGGCGGTCTATGGGAAGCTGGCGTTAAGTCCTCCAAACATTATTTGCTTAGGGCAGTAGGAAACAATAAAATTACTCTAGAGGACTTTGAAACTCTAGTAGTCCAAATTGAGGGGATCCTAAATTCCCGACACTTATTTCCGCTTTCTGATGACATAAATGAGTTTGAAGTGATTATGCCAGGGCATTTTTTAATTGGCAGACCCATTAATAGTATTCCAGAGCCTAATGTTATAAATATTTCTGACAACAGATTAACTCATTGGCAATTAATTACCAAATATGTTCAATGCATTTGGAAACGTTGGTCTATTGACTACTTAAATCACTTGCAGCAGCGCGGTAAATGGCAATTTACAAAAGAAAACATAAAGTTAGGATATCTAGTGTTATTAAAAGAAGAAAATCTCCCACCATGTAAGTGGGCTCTTGCCCGAATTATGGAAATAATTCCAGGCAGGGACAATAGGGTTCGTGCAATCAAAGTCAAATCTGCATGTGGTATATTTTTAAGAGGCATTTCAAAAGTGTGCCTGTTGCTCATTAAGGACTCTTAAATAATGTTTATACATCATTGTATTTCTTATATATATTATTTTAAGTAATTATCCTGATTGTTTTGCATATTAGTATTTTGTATTTTAGTATCCTTTGTAGTGTTTATTAGTTATCTATTGTATTATGTTTATTAAATGCTGAAATATGCCATATTTCATCCCCAGGCAGCATGTTCCGTTCCGGAAGTTTAACGGGCTCCCGCTAGCGAACAGTCTGTAAAAAAGCTGTTGATCGTCAAAGCATCAACACGTATTCAAAAACACTTCATCCACACTACTCGATGGATATTAATTATGATTTGCAATCTATTCATATTTGTGAAATTTATGTTTGTGTAAGTGTCTTGTGCAGTTTTTACGTGTGAAATAAAATCAATTAAAAAGAAAACTGAACGTCTACAGTCCTCCATCATATCGACCAATATTATTAGAGTATAGTTTGGTGAAATTGGAGATTTTGTTTCTAACTTTGGCCTCTAAAACTTTGTTTTAAATTATATAACAAAAATATTTATAAAAAAAGGAAGCTAACCCATAAAATGATGTCAATCCATTTATTTAAATTAACTTGCATGTTTTATACTGAAACTGCATTCAAATGCATTAAAAATGTAATTTTAAATTTACGTTTTGAGCACCATAAGGTAAACAATCCCATTTAATAATAGCAAACATTTGACAGCGAATACGTGAAAAATCGCCTTACTTTCAGACGTTAGGCAACAAAATATATCTAACATATCAGCTTACTTTAAATTCCGTGGCACGAAATTCTTGATACATTGATCGCGCTGCAGAATAAAAATAATTGAAATTTATTACTAAATCGCTAAAGATAGCTAATTTTCATAACTATAATATTTTTAATTTAAAAGATAGCTTTACATTTGTTTTTTTTTTTATCTCTATTTGCATATAGTTTTCTCGATAGTATTAATGCTTTTCATAGTGCTTTCTTAATATCTTGTTATGCTATTACATATTTTACTTTTAGAAATAAAAATACAATTAAAGCAAATTATTTTACTTATTTATTTCTGTAACATACAAATATGTGTACCAAAAAGATTTCTGGGGCTGTCATACTACACGAACACCTGTGGCTATAATGTTTTAAAAATCAGGATGCTAAATCAGCTTATGTACGCAGTTTTTTATTGGATATCAAATTTAAATTAATAAAATAAATGCCTTAAACTAACAAACGGCATGTAAAAAAGAAGAAAAAACTATCAAATATTAAAGAAAGAAATTATTATATTATTAGAATATAGTTTGGTGAAATTGGAGATTTTCTTTGTAACTTCGGCCTTTAAAATTTTGTTATAAAAATATATAACACAGATATTTAATCAACAAAATGAAAGCCAATCCATAAAACAATGCCAATCCATTTATTTAAATTAACTCGCACATTTTATACTGAAACCGCGCTCAATTGCATTAAAAATGTAATTTTAAATTTACATTCTGAGTACCATAAGGTAAAGCAAGCCCATTTAAAGTTAGATAACATTTGACAGACAACAAAATATTACTGTATGTTAAAAGTCCGCGACATGAAATTCGCGTATATTGATCACGCTACACAATAAAAAACATATAACACTGAAGTGGCTAAAGATTGTTAATTTTTATAACTATATTCTTTTTAATTGAAAATAGTTGTTTTCATTTGTTTTCTATTTTTATTTGAATATGGGGTTTTTTTAAATATACCGTTATACTGTTATATATTTTGTTGTAGATTCAAAAATAAATTTAAAGAAAATCATTCACACATTCACAGCTAATGTATACAGATTTGTGTACCAAAAATAATTTTTATGGCTTTATACTACACAAGTACCTTTGCATCAATATCTTAAAATCAGCAAGTTAAATCAGATTATGTACTCAGTTTTTATTGCACATCATATTTAAATTAATAAAATAAATGCCTTGAAGTAGCAAACGATATGTAACTTAATAAAATATCTGAAATATTAAAGAAAAATTTCATTGTTTTATTAGAGTATAGCTTCGTCAAATTGGTAATTTTTCTTCGAAATTGGTTATTTAACTTCGACCTCTAAAACTTTCTTATTATAACACAAATATTTATTCAAAAAATGAAAGATCTTTCACAAAATGATGCTAATCCATTCATACAAATCAACTCAAAATAAAATTAAAATTAAAGAAAAAAATAGCTAAAAAGGCGCATTTAATGTCACAAATATGAAAAAAGATGTTGTTACATAATAAAATAGTTTTTAAAAACTTAAAAAACTTCTGTGCCGAGCGCTTTCGGTCATTCCCAGATCGTCCTCAGGGCAGCTTTGAATTGAAAAACTGTACTCCGTCCTCGGCTAGGCAACCAGGTGAGTCTACTTTAGAGTGGAGGGGGGGGAGGGAAGGCAGTAAACTGAATTTTTCTATCCTACTTTAACAAAACATCTTCTATTTTAAAAACATTAAACATATAACCGGAATGCTGAATGACATAATATCATTAATAGCCTTATTATCTTTTATTAAAATTTCTATAAACTTTTTTATTACTCGTATGTTTTATATAGAAGCTGCGCTCAACTGCATTTAAAATTTAATTTTAAATTTGCATTCTGAATGCCATAAAATAAAGCAATCCCATTTAAAGATAGGAAACATATTACAGCTAATGGGTGAAAAATCGCCTTACGTTAAGCTGTTAGGCAACAAAATAAATTCTAACCTATCTGTGTATTTCAAAATTCCGTGGCACGAAATTCTCGATAGATTGACCACACTGAAGAAAAGAGATTTCAATTTCATTACTAAATTGGCTACAGATAGTTAATTTCTGCATTCTTCTTAATTTAAAATAGATCTTTTTATTTGTTTTTATATTCTTATTTCAATGAAGTGTGTTCTTAATATCCAGATATATTAATTCCGTAAAACAACTTTTAATAGCATAAATAAGATCGACATTTACGAGTGCGCGTTATACACTGGATATAAAAATGATAGATTTAAAAATAAGGGAAATATGATTAAAAAAATTACATTTAATACCTTAATTAATAAACTTGTATAAGTAACCTCTTTAATAAATTTAGTTGTATGAGTTGATAAAATCAGGCTTTAGTCGGTAGGTGGGAAATAGGGTTTTTTTTTATATATTATTAGTAAAAAGTGCTTGTGTTTGAAAATACTGTTCCCCTTTTCGCTTGTCTCTTCAGTATACCATTCTTTGAAAGCCAGGAAAATTCTTGGAATAAATGACTTCAAAAGATAAGAACATCGCGTATGTACGTTCATTTAAGGTTTTTGTAAATAAAAGGGTGCGTGTTATACTGCGAATATACCTAAAAATAGAAAAATACAGTCTAAAATCGCAGGTGTGCGTTGTACACCGGATTTTACGGTATATATTTTATTTTGAGTAATAAAAACTCATTTTAAGCAATTCATTTAACACACTGTCATGTCGAGGCGCCATACCACACGAAAACCTGCGCCAAATAAAATTTGATATTTTGAAACAAATGCTTAAATAATTAACAAAGATTGCCGCGTTGGGGAGTAGTGATCCAAATTAATAAATCTTGAAATGTCTGCCAAAGAAGCCACTTTGTCGTAATTTGTGGCGGTGAATGTGTTAACAAAACAATAATTACAAGCACGGAAATTGTTCTTGGAGTATTAGAAAATAGTATTGTTATTGCGGATAATTATAAAAGCAATAACAATTGGTTCTTTCTTCTTGGCACTGACCTCTAAGACATTAATATTATATCTAACTGGGCGAAAAATGCCCGGACCAGAATTCGAACAAGGGATCTCCTGGCTGAAGCCATCAGTGCTCTACTATCTGAGCTATCCCGGACGGATGTGGTGGAACCTTTTCACCCAGCTAACCTTAATGATTATAGCATCTGGTCTGAAACCTGGTTCAGCTCAACAGAATGAATGTCTGGATCAGGATTTGAACTAGGGATCTCTTGGCTGAAGCCGCCAGTGCTCTACCATCTGAGCTATCCCGGACGAATCTGGTGGAACTTTTTCACCCAGCTAACCTTAATGATTATAGCATCTGGTCTGAAACCTGGTTCGGCTCATCAGAATACATCACAGGTAATGGAACTCCAGAAATCGCTGGATGCGCAATTACACTAGATTAATTTAAACACAATTATTCCAATTGGTAAATAAATCATATTAGATGTAAATCTTCAACTGGGCGAAAATTGTCCAGACCAGGATTCGAACCAGGGATCTCCTGGCTGAAGCCGCCAGTGCTATATCATCTGAGCTATCCCTGAAGAATCTAATGGACCTTTTTCACCCCGCTAACCTTAATGATTATAGCATCTGGTCTGAAACCTGGTTCAGCTCAACAGAATAAATCACAGTTAGTGGAACTCCAGAAATCGCTGGAGTTCCCAATGATTTATTTAGCAATTAGATTAATTGTGTTAAAATTGATCTCGTGACATTATTATTAGTTTGTTATGAATTATGTTAGAAAATAATTTCTCTACCAAAATAAAAGAGATTAAGAGATTCGCAGAACAATCTTCCATAGAATGATGCTAAGGAGTTTATTTAAATCAACTGCATAATGTAAACTTATTTAAATCAACTTCTAAATGTATAGTTAAATAGCTTTCAATTTTCAAAATGTACTTTTAATTTGCATTTAAAACGCCATAATATGAATTTAATTAAAAGAGTAGAAAAACAAACTGAAAAACATGAGAAATCACTTTATTCAATACAGCAGTACTAATATATCCTTTCAATAATTTTTTAAAATATGCGCCGGGAAATTCTTCAGAGGTTTATTACTAGAAAATCTCTCGGACTTTGTAATGACAACGTCATTTATACTATTAAATGAAAGGATTTTAAGAATTGACTGAGTGTAAGAAAATAATAATTTTCAGTACGTAATACTAATAGTATATAATCGTGTTCATACTTAACAAACTTCCTTTATTTGAAATTTCTGTAGAAGCAAATATTACAAATTTAATTAAACTCTAACCTGTGCTGGGTTTACAATAGCACGTAAATATGCCTTCTTGAATCTAAATTAACGAAAAAGTTTTGCATAATTTTTAGAAAAAACAACCAATAGAGAAATTTCATTAATTTTTATAATTGATAATAAAAAGTTAAATTTTTGTATTGTAATTAATTATTTTAAGCTAATTTATATGTCTTAATTGTTCAACTTCTTTTTATCATGTGACAGGTTATTGATCTCATAATGGTAAATAAAAGAATTTTCAGAATCACAACAACGTTAAAATGATATCGTTAAACATTTTTCCATATCATTAATATATATATATATATATATATACACAAAAATTCATAGGTTATTAAAAACTTGTTTTGCTTTATAAAATATTTTCTTAGTATAGGTATACTTTATTGTTTTTAACTTAATCATACTCATTGGTAAGGATATCATACGATTTAACATTTTCCCAACTAAGTAAAAAGTGTTCAGGCCGAGACCGGAACTTTTGTCCTCGTTGATTTAAATTGTCAACGCTCTACCGATTGAGCTACCTCGGCAACGGTCCGGCTGAAACAATTTACTCAAATAACATTTTTGGCAATAGCATATGGTCTACCAAGTAAAAGTCTTACGTTTGAATTTCATCCCGGGCACTTTTTCACTTCATAGTGCGAAAATGCCATATTATATGGTATAGATATATTTAACAATGTATTTTTTAGTAAGAATAATTCAAAATTGCAGGCATTTGCATTAAAGCATATGCAAATATTTCCCATTATGGCAACTGAAATTCATTTTTGAGATTCCATTGACAATTCATGTAATTAAGCACCTGTATTATTCATCAGCGTAAAAACAACGCAAATTTAAAATAAAGTTTTAAAAATTTAAATCTTTTGCATTTTGAAAAAGAAAATTTGGAAAAGGAACTAAAAATATAAATTATACGTCATAAAGTTATATAGCACATCACATTAAATATCAATAAACACGAAAAGAAATGATATAAATATCATGTTTCAATCTCGAGTAATATTATAGATACCGTTTGAAAATGTATAAACATAATAAATTGAGCACGAAATTCCAGATTTCTGTAATGCAATATTTAAAAAACTATTTGTTAAAAAATGTCAATTTAGTATTTATTTTTTTAAGTAGAACAAATGTGCAAGCAAGTATTAATTTCTGCGAAATCAATGTCATTGGTTAATAACACGTGGAATGAAATGCAATATCAGAAGTGTTGTCAGATGGATACACAGTGGAAAATTGTTAAACTCGTAGTGTAACGTTACTTCTAAGAAATTTGTGGCAGCTTTGCTGAAGTTAATTTTAATTTAATGGAGTAATTTAAACGGTATAACTGGCGTACCGTTACACATCTCTTGTGAAAGGTTACACACTAATAATAATATGAAAGTATCAGAATTCACATTATTATGGTGTAATCACCCACAAGAGGTGTGTAATTTTACATTAGTTATATCCGTTAAATACTCCATAAAAATTGTGGCAGCACTAATTTAATAGGGTAACGTAACATTAACTTCTTTTTTACTGTGAATCTATGATTATTAATAGCATCTGATGTTTCCTTAGGGAAAAGTTAAAATCAGATTTTTTTAATACTTTCATGGCTTACAATTATGTTGGTAGTTTTTTATTTTGAAGTACATAAGAAATATATTATTTTAAGATAATAAAAGACCTTTTCCTTAAAATGATCGCGATGCATTTATTTCATTCGACAAGTATATATGTGTTCTAAAATTGCGCTCGATTTACTTTACAAATGTAAGTTTATATTTGCATTCAGAGCGCCATGAGATAAAAAATCTCATTTAAAGATAAGAAACCCTTGACAGAAAAGACGTAAAAAATCATCTTACTTTAACACGTTACCTCAACAAAAAATATATATCCTATTAGTGTACTTTAAAATTCCGCGTCACGAAATTCCTTTAGATTGATTACTATGAAAAGCTTGAAAGCGCATTGAAATGTAGTGCATATAAACTGTTTTTTCTTACGATTTCTTTTTTATTTAAAAATAGTGTTTTCATGAAATCCTTTTATATTATATTTTGCTTACCTTTTAAGAAAGTAAAAAAAAAAAGAGAAAAAAAGACTACAGAAATGTTATATTTATATTTAAGTAAGTTCATTTTTTTTCAAAGTTAAATATTTAATGTGAGAAGTATCGCAGTATATATTGTGTCAGTTACATTTTATTTTCAGATATAATTTTTCATATTACAGTAGAAATTCATTGAATTATATTTGTTGTAATCGAAGGCAAAATTTAATATTTTTTTTCCAACAATGTGAAACGAATAAAAGACAGTATTTGAACCCGAGACCTTGGTTACACGCGCCAATGCTCAAACCATTGAGCAACCCAAAGGTTAGCCAGACTTTCATTATTTAAACACGTTTTAGTATTACGGGATCTGCCATTTCAATAGCTTTAAACTGATACACAATCGTTACACATGGCCATCATACCACTCCATCATACCACGGATAAAAAATATATTTATATGCATACAAAGTTTCAACCGCAAATATAATATTCGATGTAGTCGGTGTTCAAATTTGATACCTTTCATTCTTATGGAGAAAAATGCCAGCCTGCGAGTTAATTGTGTGAGGTTGGAACTCATGTCGGTAGCTCCGTGGTTAGAGCATTTGCGCGCAGTCCGAGGTTCGAATCCTGCCCAAGGTGATTTTCACTAAAAACTTCCTAGAACTTCCTCTGAAAACTTCAGATTGTAAACTAATTTTTAATTGTAAACAAAAGCAAAGGTTTAGCGAAAAGTTATTAATTTTTACACCTCAGTGTGTCCCTTCCTCCAATTAAAGAATTGCACTGTATGGCCGATGATGATTACTCCTTTGCGATTTTAGACGTTTTGTTAAATATCTAGGACAATGCAAGAGGAATTGTCCTGAAACTCCAGGTGTGTAAACAGGATAGTATAGGTCATATATGTTCGCGAAGATTTTTTTCCCGAAACCCAATAGGGGGCCGTTAAAGAAATGCAAAATAATGAGTACCTTTTGGATAAACCTTTAAAAACTACTGTAACAGAAGCATTCAAACTGTAGAACATGATTAAGAGGCTTATTGTAATAAACTGTGTTCATTTTTATGAGGATAGCATGTATACTAGTAGAAAACTTAAGGTTATTATAAAAACAGTCCCACATTTGACCAAGCTTTTTGCTTATAATTTCCAGAGTTCTCAGTATAAAAACATACACTTTTCAGATAATATGACAAACAACATTGTACACAATACCCTGAAATCAGAATTAAAATATAATAAAAATTCGATAAAAAATAAGCAGGTTTACTGAAAATTTATGCCCTAATGCAATCAAAACATAATGTGCATAATGTGTCAGCTAAGTGTATAGAGCAACTTTTGTAAAATTCTCAAAAACATAGCTTGAAAATTCTGAAAATTATCGTCGATAGAATAAGCTCGAAATCCGTTGTTTCCGAAAGGAAGCAAAAAGGTGTGAGGTATTATCCAAATATACTAGTACGTGCAATGTTATGTATGGTATCTTGATACTAATTCAGCGGATATTTGGATACATCTCCTCATCTTTTTGCTTTCTTTTGAGAACAACGGATTTCGAGCCTATTCTATCGACGATAATTTTGAGAATTTTCAAGCTATGTTTTTGAGACTTTCAAAAAAGTTGCTCTGTATACTCAGCTAATATTGCTGAGTGTATAGACATTATATGAATTATGCTCATTATATTTTGATTGCATGAGCAGTGAAACATTTTTTTAGTAAACCTGCTCATTTTTCATCCAATTTTTATTATTTTTTAAATCCGGTTGCAAGGTATTGTGTACAATATTTTTTTGTCATATTTTCTGAAAAGAACATTTATTTATATTAAGAATTTCTGCAAATTATAAGAAAAATACTTAGCAAAATTTGGAGCTGTTTTTATAAAAACCTTAATTTCTTTAAAACGTAAATGCTATCCTCATAAAAATTAACAAGTTTATAGCAAAAAGCCTCTTAATCATGTTCTACACTTTGAAAGCTTTTGCTACATTAGTTTTTATAGGGTTATACAAAATATATTCGTTCTTTTTCAATTTATTGACGGTCTCCTATGGAGTTTCGTGAAAACATCTTCCCGGAAATATATGACCTATACTATCCTGTTTACACACCTGGAGTTTCAGGATAATTCCTCATGTACTGTTCTAGATATTTAACAAAACGTCTAAAATTGCAAGTGACTAATCATTATTGGCCATACAGTGTATATGTCGCATTACGACGTACAGTTACATCAACAAAATCATTGTACCATTATCAGAAAATCCTCGTATCAGAATAATGGAAAACATTAGTAACTCATTTTTTCATAGAATTACCACAACAAATAAAGCATCCGGCTAAATTAATGTTTAGTAGATTTGATTTTCTAAACAAACCTACTAGTTACCATCCGCAAATGCGAAATAAATGCTTTCTCGTTGCCACGTACCTTAGCTTGTTATCGTATCAAAATGTTGTAAATATAAGTAACTCGTGTTTTTCTAGAAAGAGGAAAATTCTTTCACATCACAACAGAAACGAATCCTTCTAATATCAGGTTTACTAGGTTTGATTATCGAAAATTACCTTTCGTTGACATCGGAAAAAGCGACATAACCGCTTTTTTGCAGCCATGTACCTTAGTGTTATATATTACATAGATGTTCATTGTTGATAAAGCTTGGAAAACCATTACGCGATGCTTACTATTTGAAATTTAACCAGTGTTCGAGAAGAATACAAAAATAAGTAAGAAATAAAAAATCATATGTCAAGCATAGATTATAAAACACTTTCCAACACATTCAGATTAATGTAAGAAAACTTCAGAGTTTAATAAGTTAAAATATTATATCTAATTAAACCGTATGGAAACGTATAACACATTTGAAAACGCAATTTCAGTTGTTCCCATCTACAATTGGAAAACTATCTGAATTCTTTGAAACTACTCGAATTTTTCCTGTATATGACATGTAGATTTGTACCTATTAACTGCGTGCTTGCCAAAACGTAGTTCTGTTAACAATTACTTATTCAGTTGAAATTTCCCCTTCAGCAATTTCGGCTAATAAGGAGAATGGGACGTGAATTATTTTGTGCAGCCCTGTACATGAGGAATAGAATTTATATACAACGAGTAAAATGAAAAAATTAGTAAAATTAAAAATCGCATACCGAAAATTAAAACACGCTTCCAGCAAATTTTACTTAAGGGATCTTAGGACTCTTAAAATTGGAAAAAAAGACCATTTTCTACATTTAATATCTTAAAATATATATGATTTTAAAACACAATTTTGATTGGGATGAAAGATATAAGAATGTTCATTCATTTAATGTATTCAAAAAATTGCAAGATTCAGAATTAGAATTTATAGAGGATGTGAAGGCGCCTACCTTCACATATTAATATTAAGACCTTTCCTCTCTCCCCCCTTTAAAATTACATTTTTTTTTTAATTCTTAAATTTAATTATCTGTCTGCATTCGGATTCAATCTGTTTTTAGCGCTCTTTTCCCTTCATAAATTAAGCATTCAATTCTCAGTCTCTTTAATATTTTAACCGCAGCGCACTGCAGTTAAAAGAAAAGAAATCATTTCCTTTTCTCGCCTAATAACTGGATTCTAATTTTCATCCTTCTGCCTTAATTTGATGATATGCAGAAATTAGTCAGACATATTACTTCTACATTTTTAGCCGTTGGTCCAGATGTTAGATAGATGTGTCATTTCAGTTATTAACCCTGTCTTTATTTTTTTTTTATTTTTTTTTTTTTAACGTGCTCTTTCGGCCGCTTCAATCCCATGAGAACTTTAGCAACCCCTATAGAATGCCTTTCGCGGTTTATGAGCTAGAATTCCTACACAGCCATTGGCGTTAAATATTTCTTATTACTCTTTTACATTCCCATTCAATTTCAATTATTGTACTTTGACCACATGTCTTCCTCTCTTTTTAATCTCGCCATATAGTATATGTATTTGGCGAAATTGTGTATGTACGTTTGCCAACACTCAAGATTTCGAGAAAGTGTATTTTGAGTCAGACTAGCTTCTGAACTCGCATGATGTGAATAAAAGGAAATGTAACTCTTCGCTCCCTTCTCCAACATTGGCCGTGTAATTCTCGGCGGTGGTGGAAACGATCCCGGTGCACAATAAAGACCTTCAGATAATTTCTGCCTTTTATTATCTCAGCATTTCCTTGCCTTCTTCTTAAAATAATTAACAATTGATTTTTTTACCTTAGAGTCAGTATTGAAGCTTAGCAAAATGAACCACCTGTGCAACAACAAACAACAACTTTACAAATACTTGGTGCTTAAAGCCGGCATTGCCGAAGTTACATTTGGAGAAGCGGAGCACGTGATATATATATATTTCTTATTCAAAATAATTACTAATACTGGATTATTACAAAAAAACCTGTTCAATTTTTTTAACAAAAAAACTGCAAAATTCATGGACTATCAATTATGGACTATGTTCATTACAGTGGCTGTTTGCACGCTTATCTAGCCTGAAATGTCCACTACACCGGTACTGAGACGCAATAATTATGACACCTGTAGTACCCGATTAGCCAGTTTGATCTTTGAGTGTGCCATCCAAAACAGATGTCTGAAACTATTTTCTGCTATTCCAGAACAGAGGTTCAGTGAATGTTGCCTGCTATACAAAAAAAAAGAAAAAAAACTGGTTCCCGTGATCCTGAATTAAGGTGAAAATGAAAGACGCCCTCGTACAGCACTGCACCGCAGATTTCCTGGTGGTCATCGGAAAATCCATGCATCCCCTTGCCGGGGGATTCCGTCATAAAGTCCGCCAAACACCTCCTCTTTATTTCCAGCAAGAAGAGAAAGGAATAAATTATCATTCACGATGACTCAAAGTATATTTTTCTCTCGCCGCCGAAGCAAGTTTTTTTTTTTTGTGTGTGTGTTGGATGGATGCGCCGTTTTACAAACTTTCAGTAGTCGCAGCCTTTTTAATTATTCATCGCTTCTGTGCGTTGTGTTTTGAGACATCTGCAAATGAACGTGTGAATTTAAGCAACTGATTGATTTCACAAAATTAACATGAACGTTTATTGCTAAAAAAAAAAAAACTGTAAATACAAGTAAAATTCACTGGGGGCGCACACAAAATAAATAATTTTTTTTTCTCTATTTAATATAAGGTGAAAACACAAGAAATTAATTACATTAAAAAAATCATTTTTCTTGTATTTAGTATAACAGGTAAGCTATTCTTTTTTTCCTTTTACAGTATTCAAGTCATGTTACTCCCATAACTATATTTTATGGCTCCTATGATATAGAGGCATGCTAAATTTCAGTAATTTAAAGTGGTATGAACTCTTGACAAATACATCATATAATTTTTTTTAAAAAAGGGCCAATGAAAAGAAATTTGAAATATTACTTTTGGTTCTTGTACCTGTATTTTCTTTAAGGTATAATATTTGATAGTTAGATGGCAAGTTTTATATATATTTACAGTGTAAATCGTAAAGTATTTTTTTTTCTTTCTTGCACTTTTAAAAGTTATGTTTGCTCTCTCCTTACCAGTTTTGTGCTTGTGCTAAAGGCAGAATTATACTTTTATATTGATTCCTAAGTAATACAGTATAGATACTGTGTGATTAAATTTTTTTTGCTACCTTTTAACAGTGGATATTGAAAATATTAAAGTATTTCAAATAATGATGTTTTAGTTACGAGGATTGATTTCGCTATATATATATTGAGATAAAAAAAAATATGTAAAAAAAAAATCCTCATGACTGGATTATATTGCTCTTTTAATATATATCTATATATATAAGTTTTGATGGCTTCTTACTAAAAATTAAGCATTTATTTTTATTAGTAACATGCTAAGATTTTGTATGTCTAGGGATGCACTTCATATCCAGTTCAGTTTCAAAGTTTTTTAATTTAGATAAAAGATTGTCCAAAATATTTTTTTCTTTCTTTTCACATTTCCGATTCTTATTTAATTCATTATATATATTTTTCGGTGTGACACAATGTTGCAATTATGAGATGAGATGTTGCTTTTCTTATCTCTATTGGCCTAGGATTGCTGAACATGGTTGCTCTCGCTTAATTTCTTACATCTTGGCGCTGGCCGCAATTTTTCCCTATTAGACATTATGCGTCTGCAACAAATATGTGCCACATTGCATTTTATATAAAAATGTTATCTATTATGGTCACATACAAAGTTTTTATTATTTTGGTTCGTGTACTTTTAAAACTCAGCAATCCTGTTGTAATCAGGCAGTCTTCCCAATGATGGTGAAAACCTTGTTAGATAAAAAAAAGGGGGCATAGTGTATAAAAAAAAGATAAATAAAATAACTTAAGGAAAAATTTTTTTTCACAGAGCTTAATGTAATTTTGATACAAAAAAATGAGGTAAAAAAATGAAAAGGCTTAAACTGATACTGGACTGATATTATTATTATTATTGATTTTTTTTTTGTTACTTGTTGTGCTTAATATGTTTCTTGTTGTAGCACTTCCTACAGGTAATTTCTTTTTATATATAACATTTTATTTGTTTTTTTTATGTGTATATTATATGTTTTGTCAGTCATCCATATCAATAAGATATGAAACTTTTAATACTCTAGATTACTATAAATATAGGTCTTTTAACTTTTATACTTAAGGATAAGCACTAGTGACATATAAAAAAAAGAGAGAGGATGGGTAACCAATGAGAGGACCAGTAATGGCAGTTAAATTTGCTCAGTATTTAATCTTTTTCAGTTGGTTGCTACTAATTTGAGAAAATTCCATTTGCGATCTATACAGTACACTGTTCTGTTTATATACATCTCTCATAGTCCAATTTACACGGATTTTGTACATTTTTATTCACGTCTCATTAATTTATTTCTATAGCATAAGTTAGGCTCCTTCGTTTTAAAATATAGCTCGAGTCATCATATCTTAAATTTTTTTTTCATAAAAAAAGTCTCTTTTTCCTTTTGATTTTTATTTCTACTTTATAAAAATTTTTATAACATGAGTCGTAAACATTTTATGCATGTGTTAGATATCAGTATGCTTGTTACTGCATACACAACCAATTTACACGCACACTACATTTTACATGTGATTATATTACTTGAGGTAAATTTTTAATTATTGTTTCCTGTGTTGTGTAAGTGCTTTTTTTTCATTGCGCTATGATCCGGAAATAGCCCAATGATTAAAGGTGTATGTTTCAGTTTTGGCTAAGTGGATCGGTCGTCCACTTTCTCAAAAGTGGAATATGTTACTTACATGATACAAATGTTCAATACCTCACATTAATTTACAAGGCGTTCGCGCTCTCTTTTATTTTTTTTAAATGCATAATGACGTATCTTTCATACTATTTGATACTCCGTATATGATTTTTTCCCCACTCTAGCTTACTATGGGCAGATAGTGAAGTTAGATGTTTGCCTTCATCATTTTTTTTTAAATCTCATGTACACATTTTTATGATTTCGAGTTTAACCTGGTACTACATACACCACGCATATTTACATTTGAACTTCATATGGTCTTGTTTTGTAATAATTTTATGACACTCACCTTGGTCAAACATGGTCATGATTCTGTGTGCTTGTACATTTTTTTTTTTACATACTTTATCAACATTAGTGTACATTTTCACAAATACTTAGTTTTACACTATTTTAAAGTTTGCGTATTTTGATGCCTTGTCATTTTTTATTTTCGGAATGTTACTGAATTTTTTTACATAATGTAATTCAATACAATATTTGCACATGCATCTTAAATTTACATGCAGGAGTTAATTTCTAGCTGGTATTTTTTTTACACATTTGTTAATTTTGTTGTTTACGCGCGGCTGGTGACTCGTTGCTATTTTATTTATAACATAAGGTAGTTTATTATAACTGACATGATGCTTGATATCTTTAGGGGTTGTTTTTATAAAATTTATTTAAATGCATAATGTGAGCTGTTATGTACACTTTATATATTTTTTTTAAAAAGGCTATTCACATATAGTCATTAAGCTAATTCTTTGGCATTGTCTCACATTTTAATATTTTTAATTAGTGAGTTAAAATCTCACAGGTGTCTTGTGACGGATACATACAATCATATATCATAAAGTATAACGCTTGATATTTTGCTATTCGTTTTTTTTTTTTTTTTTTTTTTTTTTTTTCTTCTCTGTTCCGTCCCTTTACTTGAAACATGTTTGGCTTGGCATAACTGCTACATTTTAGCATAGAGTTATGCAATCTGTCGTGCACTCGTACATTTTATGCACACTTCTTTTTAACTTGATACAGTAATAACTTTGGCAGATACACCTTTATTTTAATTTTAACACTTTGTTAACCATTTATGCAACTTTTTTTTTCTTTTCACAAGTACTTCATGTGTTGGGTATTTTGTTTGTGTTACACAAAATTTGCTCATTTTGAATACAATTTTGTCCATTCATATACCTACATTACACTAGTTCATGTGTTGATTTACATATTTTGTTCATTTGCTTTTACACATTGTACTTTGCTTGCGATCTATTCGACAGTATTCCTTTTTTTTTCTCACAAGTAGTTCATTGAGTATAACACATATAGTTCATTGTGGCTGGTTTAGAGTATAACCAGAGTTTTCACACACTACTCGTAGTTCATTGACATTTATTAACCCTTATTCATTACATTTTGATGATTACATCATTAAGTATGTAATTGAATCTCACTCGTAGCTTAGTGTTTTGGGTTATTACACACATACTGTCCGTATATTTTGTTGGAAAAGTGCATAAAAATGTTCATTGAGACATTATTACAAGTAGTTCATGTGGAATTATACAATTTGTTCATGTGTTTACTTACACGTTGTGTATGCTTGCGTACACACTTATTCGTGTGTTTTATTTCATTTAGTTCATGAGTTTCAGGTTTCTTTTTCCCCTCCCTTCACACACATACAGTTTTTTTTCCTGTTACTTTTCTATCTTTTAAACTTTACACCATGTTTCGATATTAAAATGTTCTATCGTTTTTTTTAATTTTTTTTTAAATTTTAAGAGTTGTTTTTGTTTATTTTGTGTGTTTGCATAATGTCATAACATATCAATGACACATCACTTTGTCTATGTACAAAGATTTTAAAGTTACTAGGAGTTATCCGTCACATGACATGTTAACCCATTGAGCGTTTCAACAGATTGTAAAAATGTGTGTTAAAAAGGACTTGAATAGCAAGAAAAAACTTGTTCAAAAAGCAGAAGGGGTTATGTGATTTTGTAGTTCAAAAGTGCTTAGGGATTTTTTTCTTTCCCCTTCTTTCTATCAGTGAATGATTGAGTAGGCTGTCCACGGAGGCGGGATGGGCGTTTATCACTATTTGACTAATAGCTTTCGAAAAAGATGTCTGGTTAATCCCGGACAACATAAGTTTTCACAATACAGGTCTCTCTTCCTTCTGGTTTGAAATAACAGGGGTCGTATGTGCCCTGACATTTCAAGACCAGAAAATTCTTCCGTACCCGTAATCTTTTTATAGAAAATCGCTCCTTATATAAGTCGAAATTTTGCTCGTTTAAGCTAGATTTATTTTTATTTTAAAACACTGGTATTTGTCCTGAAAAATTCTCCGAAGCGTACGACCGTTGATATAATGTTTGAATCTAGTATAATTTGTTTTGTGTGCTATTAAATTTTATCTAAATTTGAAAAGAATTTATATCTTCGTAATAACAAGACGTTTCATTTCCTCTAAATGCATCTTTTTCTGAACAGTTTCTGCTACATAAACTTCGAAATTTAATTAATTTGTAATGATTTAATTATGAAATTAGACTGGAAGTAATCGATTTTATTAATAGATTTAAATTTTATATAACGTACATATATCGCTAAATCTCACTCTACAATAAATCACAATTAAATGTTTAGTACAGCATACCATGGTGCTCGCTTTTAGATACTGTAATTCCTCGTATCTCAATTTCAATTTATGTTAATATTATTTAATTTTTCTTTTATAAATAATAATAATAATCTGTCGTTATACAAGTTAGTGTAATATCTGCTTTCTTTGCTTTCCTGTGATATAAATCTAAGAGAGCTGATATATTTTACGTTATCCTGATGAATATACCAGTTGAAAATACATTCAAATATTCCAACCCCCCCCCCCCTCCAAAAAAAAAATGCGATTGTTATATAATATTTCAAATGCGCATTCAAAATAAATGGAAAAAATCTTCTTCTAAATGATAATCCCTCTAACTCATTTTTTGCGAGCAATAAAAGAAACAGCTTTTTTATAAAGTACGCTATTTCTTATATTTAAATCATGTTTACAGATGGTAAAGATATAGTACTTAAGTATTACAGAATTAATTAATCAGTAACATTACACGGTACCACTGTATTACAATAAAAACGGTCAATACGAGATCGCTCGGTACGAAAGCAAATTCTGTTTCAGACGGGTTTTACTAGGTGTAATTGTGTAATATTTCGTATTTGAAAATATAAAATTTTCCGTTTAAAGCGGGATTATGTTATACATAGATTCCATTCTTACAAGTTTTATTGTAATTAATTAGTGATCATAGTTTTGCAGCATTAATGAGATATAGATGTAATACTACTTCCACATATGTATAGTATTACTGATTAAATGGGGGTTTTAATTTTAACAATGAAACCCTTTAAGACGGAATGGCAAAGGACAATATAATTATTTTGGATTAGAATTTTTTAAGGAACTTTGGATTTCTTTTTAAGGCAAGATTCTGCTTAATACAGGTATTACTATGTATAAATAGGCAAATGGAGAGTCTGCATAGCAATATACAAAATAAATGTACTTTTGCAAGTTTCATAGTAATAAAATCGCCTTTTTTTCGGGTGCCCTTTTTCTCTTTCCCACCACCTAGGAGAAATAATTACATTTAAAATTTTCGTATAACAGGAATTATTTTCCATACCAAATATATTTTCCTACACAAAATGAGAAAAATACAATCAATTTCAAATGCCTGTGAAGTGTTATCCCCCCCCCCCCCCCTCTCACTTTATCTCCCATAAGGAGAGAAAAGTGATTTATACTTTACAATAACAAAATTCGCAACTCCGTGGAACACAAGTTGAATATTCTTAGACTAGATGGAAACTAAGCACTATTTTTATAATTTCGGAATATATTCATGTATTTTTCTTTATATTTAGTACAGTAAGATTCAGTATTATATTTTCTAATTCTTTGGAGAAATTGAAAAAGAATATCTGTCAAAAGAAGCAAGAGCTAAAAATGATGCGTGTAGCATAAATTAACATTTTCCAATACATTCAGAAAATTGAAACAAAACTTTACAGCTTATTACGGAGAAAGGTGATGTCTAAATAAATAAATTAGAAAACGCATAACGCATTTGCAAATCCATTTTCTGCAATTGCAATCAGTAGTCAGAAAAATATCTATTTTTTTTTTTTTTTTTTTTTTTTTTTTTTTGTGCAGCCCTGTCTATGTTCTATATCTTTGTATGTATGCTACATAGTATGGAAAAATTTAGTTCAGCATGAAAATTTCCATTCTGCAATTTCTGAACGGGAATGTATTTGAGATAGTGTAGCGCTGTATTTGATCTCTAGAATTTATAATCACTATGTAATAGGAAAAAATAATAATAACAGTCAAATTTTAAAAAGCGTACTACAACTGATAACGAACATTTAGCAATTATTGTTCATAGGACAAATTTGTTTGTGTGTCCCTGAAAACGAAATACAAATTCTATGCACACTATATTTTACGTTAATCGCCTTGCAGTATACACCTCAGTGATGTATTTAAATTCCAATATGTTTAAAATAGCGTAATATCATTTAACCACACCACACATGATTTTTCCATTCTCCGAAATGTGACGGCATTCTTTTGAGTGTCCTTGTAAATGAATGTAGCGAAATCTACACGCTTCATTTTCAATACTAAACATGCCAAAGTAAACACAAATAACATATATCGATTTCATGAAAATTGGACTATATTTACGCGAGTTAGAACACGGACAGATGGCGGACAGGAGGAAAAATAGACAAACCGAATTCATAAACGCTTTTCAAATATGCTGGAAAGAGTTTTAAAAAAATCAAATGCCATTTTTATCCCTTTTTACGATTTATCCTTTTTTAAAGTTTTAGGATTTGGATGAGGCCAATTTTAATTTTCCTTCTCAAGATATATTTTTTATTTTTCCATTTATTTTATAAACAAATAGTATTATCTCTGCATATTTATATGTATGGAAACTTTGAAAACTTTCACCAGCATAAAAAATAAAAGTTTATAAAAATATGAACAAAAAATCATATTTCAACACTTTCCAACACATCTATCTATAAAACTGTAATGAATCTTTACCATTAAATAAGGTGCAGGAAGATATGTGAGTAAAAGGTATGGAAAACATATAACACATTTAGAAATCCAGTTTTAGCAGTTACCTTCTAATAAAAAAATAGTCTATACTTTGTAGCCTTATTTACGATCTATAGCATACAAATTATTTAGCATTCTAAAACTTATTTCATTTAGAAAATTCACTTGTAGCCAATTTCGCCAGTAGAAAAGAATGCTCTCGAATTCTTTTGCACGACCCTGTATATTATCTAATGATTTTTCATACAACACATATTATGCTCAAATTTAATTCAGATAAAGACGTATAACACGATTTAACTCGCACTTCCAGCAGCCCCACCAGTGGCTGAGAGGTTCTGCTCTCGAAGTTGGTAGACGGGAGGTGCTGGGTTCGAGCCCAATCGCGCCCGTCGACCTAACCGTTCGGAGTTTTCATGGTTTTCTTCGAGCCATGGATTCCCATGCGTAAATACGGGTTAGGTTCCCTTAGAAAGACCCTCCCTGGCACCCCCTCCCCTGGGCCTGTATCCCTCGTGCAGATAATTGGCCGTCAAAAATCAACCAACCAACCGCACTTCCAGCAATTACGCACACAAACGGCAATGTATTTTGTTGGTTTGCGTATTTCTGTATATCAATTTATTTATGTTCAACAAACTTCTATTGGTATACAAATATAGTTCAGCGAGAAAATGCATCACGCAATGAAAACTATTCTCTAAAGAACTTCCATAGTCTGTAATGCTTATATTTTTTTTTCTGTGTTTCAAGTAAAGCACACGCTAAGCACGGGTATCTGTTCTTCCAACTCGCTACTTCGATAGCTTATGTATAAGAACAACGAGTTTTATATGTTTATGGAAACTTTGACCAAGGGTAGTCTTTAGGGTGAGAAGAAAGAGAGGGGGGGGGCATAAAAAACTTTATATACAGATATTTTAAAGGGGTTGAAATAAAATGTTGACTAACAAAGGAAATTTTTATCATCTTGTTCTTTACAATGTAGAAGAGGGCAGAGTTAAAGAGGTCGTGGGTGGGCGTGGGATCTAACAAAGTATGAGTAAAAATTTCAGTATTTAGTACAAAGGAAACACAATTTAGGCAATACATTGCATAAATAAAAATGTTTTACAAAGATCTTTTAAAATAAATTTTAATATATAAAGTTATTGGTTATGATAATTCATTATATCTATATCTATATCTATATCTATCTATATATATATATATATATTACATATATATGGTCAGATCCCGACTTATGTAGGCGCAAGCGGGGAAGCTGCCCCGGGCCGCCCTTTTTAGGGGACTCCAGGGAATCCTTTTTAGGGAATAGTCAGAATTTTTATTTAAAAGGTGCCAAATGTTTAAAATTAAACAAAAGTGACCAAAATTCATATATTTTCAAACATTTAAGAAGGAAGTGCGGTCCCCATTCCTCCCTCCGCTTCCAGTACCCTCTCCACCTACGCAAATATCATTAGAAAACTAATGATTAATATTTTATTATGACAATTTAGTATTCTATTGTTTTCAAAATAAATTCTTTATTAACGTTTTTCTCGTACGCAGCAAGTTAAAACCAATAATTATAACCAATTCGGGACATTTTCTTTTAGACATCTTATAACGTACGTAGATAAGCAAAGTAAAAGTTTGCAAAGAAATATTCGTATCAAACAATCTGTAATTTTTTTTCTACTACTATCCTACTAGTGTTTTTTCTTAAAGTTCTGATTATCTTTTTGTGACACTCTGTATACAGAGGAAAACAGTACCGGATATAAAATTTATGCATATAATACAATATGTGTGAAGTTTAGTACTAGCTACTTCCATATTATTCACAAAAAATCTATAGATAGATAGATAGAAGAAGGAGCCCCAAAATGATTCTTGCCCCGGACAACCCCCCCCCCCCCTCCTCCCCATAGCCTAAGTCGGACCCTGCCAGTATATGGTGGTTAATTAATGCTCTTCCACCTGCCCTACTACTAACTTTTGTAAATATTATTTGGATGCAAAAGAAAAAAAAAATGCCCGTTCACCAATAAAAACTTTGACACATTCAGGAATTAATATATAAATGTAAAAGCTTGACAAATGCAGGTATGACAATGATTTGGGACAAAATGTTTTGTTTTTCTTTCACTTTTTCTTTTTTTTCATTTTTCGACAAATAAATTACTTGAGAATTACAAGCGTTTTCCTATTATAACTTTTATCGGGCTTCCGTATGCAGAATTTTTTCTCAAAACGCCAAATTCAACAGCATTTTCTAAAAGACCTCCTTCCTATGTTTATCGAAAAATGGAAAAAAATTGTTCGACTTTATAGTTTTTGAATAAGAGCACCTGCCAATTCCATGTGTTTATGAACAAAACTCAATTCAGGAATGTGTCAGAAAAAAATCAATTTGGAATATTATGCAGTTTTTGTACGGGGCATTTTCCCAGAGCCCCCCAAAATTAGTGTCACAAACTCTGAAGCAATTGCAATAAGTTGGATTTATATGATGTAACAATTATCAGTCAGCATGAGAAGGAAAGAAATCAACATTTATAATAAAATATATTTGTGATCTCCAAGTAATCTATAATTAAAAATGGATATTTAAATACGGTAAAATAAATGTACATTATACTGTATTACTGTAGTTTAATGCATTAAAATAAATGTTTTCTTAGTTTAATTCTCATGGTAACGAAATGAATAGTTCAGTCATCAAAATCTAGGTTTTAACTTTTTTTTTTCCATTTTCAATACATTAATTTCATCATGATTATTTTAATCATATTTGTAATGTAGTATTAGCATTAATTCCTAACTGGCAGATAATGCTTTCGTTTGCATTATTGTAAGAATCTTTTCGATAGTGATTCTTCCCTGTTTTTAAAGACATGCACTTACACTTTATCATATCTACTGCTTTAATTGCATCCATTCTATTTATATTTTTGAATAATTCGATACTTGTACTGTCCATTGGTATCTTTTTAAACAATATGCAGTTACACTTGAATATTTTAGGGTAATTGTGAACTTGGGGCGCCATCGCGACAAAGTCTAGTACTGCTCTTCCATCTGACCTTCGTAAATATTTCTTGTATTGCCGTGAAATCGATATATGATATGGAGGCGTGTTCACTATTGGAAATAGTGAGTGCGGTTTTTATTGTTGGTTTACATGAGTGTATAAAATTATTTGAATAAACTCGAATTATGGTCTAGGTCGATATCTGCTTGTAATACTTTTTTATAGTGTATATTATTCCAACCATAATAACTGATACACATTGCTAATGTGCACTGCAGTCTGTTTCCCATTAAAAAATAATAGTAATAATAATGCGCGTAGTGTTTACTAATCATTAACAGAGGAATTCCAAGGCAACCGAAGAACAGTGTACGAAAAAATGACGGTTGAAAAAGGATACTTTTGTGAATATTTAAAATATTTGTTAGGAAAGGGTGAATTGCTGAAATTAAAATAATTTTAATATGTATACAGAAAACTGTCTTATTTTGAAGTTTGGTTTTCGCACTCGAGTTCAAAATTTAATTATTTTCATTATATCTTCCTTAATTTTTCAAATGGGGAAAAAAAAAAGTTTTTACTTTCCAGTTTTTTTTTTTTTCGCATGTGTGTGTAAAAATTTATGTATGTAAAATATCATGTGTGTATTCAAATTTCCATTTCTTTAAAAACTGTTATTCTATATAGTTTTTTCACCAGAAAAAATATTTTAGAAACTCTTTTAAAAATCGGTTCAACCCGAACCGGGCCCGCTTTAGCCAAAACCTAACTCGAAGCCGAAATAATGGATATCGACCCGATTTGCTGCAAAATTGTAGAAGTTAATCCGACTTCCGGCAAAAAAGGAAAGTTTTCCCGACCCGATGCAGGACTGTACACCATACCCAATAAATTTAGATCCTAAATATTATTTTTAAATTATTTTCGAGAAAATATTTTCATTTCTGCTGTGAATTCCCTAAATTTTGTTTTATTTGTCGAAACCTCAAAATTTTGACTCCCACTTATTTTTACCCCCCCCCCCCCCCCCACACACACACGCACACACACGTATACCCCGCTCTTAACTCTGCCCCCTCCTACATTATGAAAATCAAGATAATGGAAAACCTACACTTTTGAAAAAAGTTCTTTTTTCTTTATTATTGTTTTGACCCCTTTAAAATATCTGTATGTACAGGTTTGTTTCTTTTAATTCCATGTCCTACTCCTCCCTCTTCCCTAAAAGGCTGTCTTTGGTCAAAGCTCCCATAAATATATAAAAGTTAATGCTCTTATACATAAGCTATCCACATACTAAATTGAAAGAATCTATAGATTGTATTTTATGTTTACCTCTCCCCCTTTACAAGGGCTTTTTAGAGTGCTTTAGTGAAAAGATATGTATAATATATGTTTTTGCTATTAATAATAGGGTACAGATTTGCGAGCTTGCCTCGGGCTTTACTTGAAGCTTATAATCGGTTTTCTATAACTGAATATGTATGTAACTTTAATAACTAATAGTTCTTAATTTTACGTTCATCTAAGTATTTATAATAATTATTATTTTTAACAATGATTTTTTTTTACTAAGATCTTTTTACCTAAATTTGTTTGAAATAGATTATCTACATTGAAATATACTGCAAACGGTTTTCCCCGTAGATCATTATGTAACGTAATTCTACTGTGCGATTCTGAAAATGAATAATAAATTCTTTGCATTTCATATTCTAAAGAAAGTATGTTTTAGTGCTGTACTTGAAACGATTTTCTCCCATTGGCCGTAATGTAACGGCATGCTTTTGAATGCCCCTGTAAGTGAATTGTACATGCTACATACTTCATTTTCAATGGCGATCGTGCCATAGTAAATGTCAATAACATGCAAAATTTCAGAGAAATCGAATTATAGTTACGCAAGTTAGAGCACTGACAAACAAACGGAAGTCATAAACCCTTTTTAACTATTTTGGAAAATGTAAAAAATAAATACATAAATAAAATAGAGGTTCCTTATAATTTAGAATTACAAATTGATATTAGTGTGTGACTTAATCGGATATTTTTTTTAATTATTATTTCAAGATATCAAAGCTAACATGACCATAAAAAATCACGAATTTTACTTTTTTTTAAAGTAGATCATTAAAGGTGATTGTTTAAAAGTACATAGGTAGAACAGCTAAATTATTAAATTCTTCCATAAAGACGCTTGCGGAATGGGGCAGAACTTGATAACATACAGGAAATGTGCAGCAAAGAGTTTTCATTATTAAAAATAACCATTAGTTTGATAATAATTTTTAGGCTACAATAAGGATAACTCTCCGGCTATCAGTTTTTATTTTTCGTGGGGGGAGGCGAGGGAGTTATTCTAATATTTATGCGGTGATATCAGAAAAGATTTTTTTTTTTTTTTAAATGATATCTTACTTTATTTTTATATCAACAATCTTTTGTTACATTGTGCATGGGTGGTGCTTGTTGTGCTCAAGTCAATTGATAGGTCTCCCCACCTGGCCAAACCTGTTACATTGGGCAATATTCACGATTTAATAATTATAGATTAATACTTATTTTAAAAGAACTGATTTAAAACATAAACTTTTCATAATCCTTTTATTAAATACGTGACAATGAAAAAAATGTGTAGCAAGTTACGGCTATTTGAAATTTTACTATTCCTGTGAACTGTTTTCTTTAGAAATCATCCTTACAAAGGAAGGGGTGGGGCTGTCAATCATAGTTTTCTTAAAGCTCAAAGCTTCACTTATAAGTACAATTTCGATGTCATTCTCAGGTTGCAAGAGTTTGGACTAGATAACAATGGGATATACTTACTCTCTTTCAAAACTTACTTCAAAGAAAACTCATAGAAACTTTTAAAGTATCATTGGAATTAATAACACTGGAATATTTGGTCAACTCTGTTGTATTTAGTAGGATTATTAGGTAAACAATATTGACAACTGTAGCTATCGAACGGGGAACTGTAGTCTCATAAGCATTTTTCTGGCTACGCCTCTGGTTCTTCTCTGTGAAATATAACTGTGTGAATAAATAACATTTAGGGCTTTTTTAATATGGAGGTTTTAATGTAAGAATCGCTATATTGGGGTTCGTTATGTTAAGAAAGCACAAATAATACACAATTTTTTTTTTATTTGCAAAGTGGGCACAGTCAGTGATATAAACATAAAAATGGTTTTTGGATTATCTCCACCCCCACCCCCAACCTTCAAAAGAGGTGCAAATAGAACTTTTTTCATACTAAGCCAAGTATTTGCTGTAATAATGCTTAAAACTGGGTCTATATACTATTTATAAATGTACTAATGCACTGTACAAGTGTCAAGTTATTTAAAAATATAAGTAGGTCAAATATAATGAAAACTACACGTATAAATATGTCTAAAAATACCCCTTTATTTATTTTTTAATACAAGTAAAAACAGGAAAGAGTAACTTTTTAAAAAATTATATGTCTTTAATGCATATGAATGCATTACCTATCTTAAAATTATTATTATTTTTTTAATTTGCATAATCAAATTGGTGAGATGATAGATTATATCTCCCAACCTGAGAAGTACTGTGTAAACATCATTTTATTCATCGAAATAATCCTTTCATGGCAAACCCCTTTGTATGTAAACTGCCATATAAACAAAAGGAAAATCGAATAAGAACAGAAAAATACAAACAAAAATAACGTTATGATATGTTTGTACAGATTTTTAAATACAGCCTTCACGGGAGAGTTATCATTAACTTTGTCTCATATTATTAAAGAAAGTTTTCAAATTGCAAAATAAAATTACTTTACTTTTGCTCTAAAATATTAAAAAAGCATTGCAAATTACTGCGAAAAATATTGGACTTAATAAACCCGTCTATGATATTTAATTGTTTGGAGTTTTTGATCTACTTCCAACAGTTAAGAGGTTACTTCACTCACGCGAAAGCACCCGCTCGCTAATGTTTATCCGATGGAAGAATTTTTTTTAGATATCTCGTTTGCATTTCCATATTTTTAAACAATTCTTTTGCATTGGTCAGCTGAGATCGATCTATACAAAGACCGTTTTTCTCATTTTCTATTTTGTTTATAGTTTTTTTTTATTAGGATACTTTTATTTTCGGAACCGGTTTCGTAAGTAAAAGTATCCTCATTAAAAAAAAAAAAACAAAAAAAAAACCTGCAAATAAAATAGAAGAAGTAAAAAACGTCCTTTGTACAGATCGACCTCAGCTACTCAAATAAAAAAAATCGTTTAAAAATACTGAAATGCAAGCGAGCTATCTTAAAAAAATTCTTCCTTAGGAATAATATTAGTCAATGCGTGTTTTCCTCAGAGAAGTATACTCACGATTAACTTTT
The DNA here is from genome assembly GCA_963932465.1 of Maratus speciosus. Taxonomy (NCBI): domain Eukaryota; kingdom Metazoa; phylum Arthropoda; class Arachnida; order Araneae; family Salticidae; genus Maratus; species Maratus speciosus. The sequence continues at coordinate 59,269,866 of OZ010789.1, forward strand.
GAACGAAGCGATCAACTGTATGTTTCTAAAAAAGAGCATTATGTGGATATATTCTTTAGCTCATATGAATTCTACAACATATATTTAAGCCCTCTATAAATATTGAAGTGTATTTAAATTTAGTTAATCAATTTTATTGTTAACTAAAGTTAAAACACTGATAAAAATACCCTGTTAGAATGCCAAAGGAAAATGGTAAAGACTGTTGTACATGCGATTGAATTAATTGAGCAAAAAACTTTATTTCTTTTTACATGAAACTTTTACATAATTCATTTTTTATTTCTTTTTAGAAGGCTGGGAATGTCAAATAATGGCTGTGAATAAATAAAAGTACTATTTCTCTTCTTAGCTTCAACATTTAAACATCCATTTTTTTTTTTTTTTTTTTTTTTTTTTTTTTTTTTTTTTTTTTTTTTTTTTTTTTTACATGAAGTATTTCTCTTTGGTTTATATCCAAATGCAAAATATCTGAAATTTATTTCTCCTGTTTAATAGTCAAAATTGTAAATCCCTGTTTGTTTGTTTTTCTTTACGGTCTTATATTTGGCATTGTATATTAATATAAAATTCCAGAATTATTTTTATTGATAAGAAAATAATTAAATTGAATTATTTAATTAGATAATTCTAAAAAGTTAAACGAAGGATTCATCCATATGTAATAATTATTATATTATGTACTCTGAATAAATGAACAGTCTTGAATCTACCTATAATGAAAACCTATATCTACATCGATGCTTTTTCTGGCTCCTTCAGTGTCATTATAGACAGTTTTCACGGTACTAGTTTTAAAATTATGCTAGAATTTGAATAAAATTTGAGCAACAATAATAAATAAAAATATTTTTTTTGATGTGTTATGTTAGATTAGATATTTGAATTTTTTATTATTATTATGCAACAAAAGTGGTGTAAGTAAAGAAAAAAAAAAAAGTTTAATTATTTAGTATTATAGTTAAATGAAAAAAATGACATGCATTTAGAAAAAAAAGGAAAGAAAAGAACGTGTATATTCATTAAAAGAACAAAATAAATAAATATTACATAATAAATAATGAACATGCGAAATAAATAAATATTATTTGGCAAAGGATCTGAAATAATAATAATTATAGTAATGAATTAGAATCTTATGGATAGAAATAATAAAATAAAATAAGTAAACGACGATATTCTATAAAGTTGCTTAGTATTTGTTTCGAAATACAATGCCATTCTTAAGCATTTACAGAAAACGAAGTTCTCTAAAGGCATTCGACTTAAAATACGGTAATCCAGTTGACAAATAGTCTGCCTAACGCCTATTGTGTGTGTGGAAAGAGGGAGTGATTGAGAAACGCCTTCTTTAACTCCCAGTCTCGAGAAGTGGGGGGAAGCACAAACGCGCAAACGCGTTCATAACCATCTACAAGTAGAATATTTTGACCGCCTATACGCGTTTGTGACCATCTACAAGTACAAAAGTCTGACCGCCTATATGCGTTCACGACCACTTACAAGTACCAAAGTGCGACCGCGTAAACGCGTGCGTGACCACGAAAGGGTTAAATTACACAAACATTTCGAATTAGTTGTCTTTTAACATGTAACTTTTTTTTTACACTTTCATTAGATACTTCTTACTTGAAGGTGGCAGATCGAGTAAGGTATCTGGTTACACTGTATTAAATCGTATGCAATTTTGTAGTAAATGCTTTTAATATTTTTTGCCAGGAGTTAAATTTTAATAAATACACAGAAGGTCTATACATGAAAATTCAGCAAAACTAAAACCTTTGCATTATTCTCAGTTTTCTTCTCCTCGTAAATTTATTTACTGAATTTGAGTCTCACTGGGTGTCGGGTGAGAATTTTTTTCGCACGCATGTGTCATGATTCTAAGGAAGTTTCTTTTTTTTCTTTTTTTTTGTGGTGAACAACATTTCTTTTTCTATATTTTTCAGGGGACAGGGTATCTTTTGCTATAACACTCCTATTTTTGTTTGTTTAACTTAAAGGTATGGATCCTGTCAATTTTACACTGATGAGTTTTGAGTAGATATATATAGATTTTTTTTCAACGAATGCAGCAATATCTTATGAAATTTACAGTAAAAAAAAAATTAATTTAACCCTTTGGTAACGATTTTGTTTAATACGGTACACCTTTTTCTCTTCAGTTACATTTTGCTGTTTGGTGCTTGGTGCATGTAGAGAATTTTTGTTCATAGTTAACACACACAGTAGTTCATAGTTTATGTTATAGTTCATAGAAAAAACCCTTACACGAGTTCATTGCTTTGTCAATTCTTTGCGTGCATCAGGGACTAATTGTCACTGTTTTTACAACTGATTTTCAAAACACTTAGGCATTTTACTTCATTGATACATTTCTTTGGTTCAGTGTTATATTTTTTTTCACTTGAGGTCACTGTGATACACTTCTAGTGTGCATTTGTATACTAGCACACGTTTGTTATTTTTTATGCTATATATTTTTTAAAAAAGGGTTTCTTTTTTTGGTAACTTTACAGGATTACACTTTACTTTTTATTTTTTTCATTCGGTACCTTTCTTGGCTATTCAAGGTATTTCACGTGATAAGGTAGTTTTCTTATGCACGATTTTCCAATCACTCAGTACACAGGTGTGCATTATTTTTTTTTGGTTTTTGTTATGCTCATTGACACATGTGGTTTATTACTGGTATATACCAGTCGTAACACCAAACGGTGTTATTTATGACTACATTCACACACACACATACATACTTTTGTGTCACCTGTTGTATAATGCTTATTAAAGTTCATTAAATTTACTGTACATTTTTTACCATTTTTGTAAGAGGTACTTTCTCTGGAAAGTTCTTATTACCTCTTGTTTATACCTTATAGGAGTGCAATATGTTTTAAAATACACTTTAGTTAAATTAGGTTCTCAGTAAAACACATTCAGTCTTTGGTTACAAGATAAAATGATGGCAACTTTCAACATTTAACAAATAATTTACCTCCATCTTCCTCTCCTTTTACCAGTCATACGACTTTTAAAAAAACTTGAAATGTCACAAATAGTGCTGAAAATGAACAATTTTTATATTTACTATATTATGGAATATTTTGTCTTTATATACAGTTCATGTCTCAAAATATTTTTATAAGATGGAGTATGACCAACTTTCGTAGCAATTGTGGAAATTGCTCTTGCTTGCAGTGAAAGTTCAAGCAATTTATATATTAAAATCTTCTGGAACTTTATAAAAAAATAATGGTGTGCACACGTTAAAAAAAAATTAAGAAAACAGCTGTCTAGAAGTAGTAAACAGTTCATAAAGATAATTTCTAGATATTTTTATTTTTGGCAAGTCTTTGGTACCAACTTGCTTTGTCATGCTTATAGACATGCTTTTTATATGAGACATGATTTATTTGTTCTTTACATATTTAGTATTTCTGTATAGGTTTATAAACTGTTGGTCACCGGGTTCCCACTACAAAATATTACAATTTTTGCATATTTTTCTTTATGTGTAATGTATTTGAGAGAAGACATGGGGTCAATTTTTTTCTCTCCCGGTTCACTTCGTTCTTTTTCGGCTGTGGGGAGATATATGTGAAGGCGCCTACCTTCACATATTAATATTAAGACCTTTCCTCTTTCCCCCCTTTAAAATTACATTTTTTAAAATTCTTAAATTTAATTATCTGTCTGCATTCGGATTCAATCTGTTTTTAGCGCTCTTTTCCCTTCATAAATTAAGCATTCAATTCTCAGTCTCTTTAATATTTTAACCGCAGCGCACTGCAGTTAAAAGAAAAGAAATCATTTCCTTTTCTCGCATAATAACTGGATTCTAATTTTCATCCTTCTGCCTTAATTTGATGATATGCAGAAATTAGTCAGACATATTACTTCTACATTTTTAGCCGTTGGTCCAGATGTTAGATAGATGTGTCATTTCAGTTATTAACCCTGTCTTTATTTTGTTTTTGTTTTTTTTAACGTGCTCTTTCGGCCGCTTCAATCCCATGAGAACTTTAGCAACCCCTGTAGAATGCCTTTCGCGGTTTATGAGCTAGAATTCCTACACAGCCATTGGCGTTAAATATTTCTTATTACTCTTTTACATTCCCCATTCAATTTCAATTATTGTACTTTGACCACATGTCTTCCTCTCTTTTTAATCTCGCCATATAGTATATGTATTTGGCGAAATTGTGTATGTACGTTTGCCAACACTCAAGATTTCGAGAAAGTGTATTTTGAGTCAGACTAGCTTCTGAACTCGCATGATGTGAATAAAAGGAAATGTAACTCTTCGCTACCTTCTCCAACATTGGCCGTGTAATTCTTGGTGGTGGTGGATACGATCCCGGTGCACAATAAAGACCTTCAGATAATTTCTGCCTTTTGTTATCTCAGCATTTCCTTGCCTTCTTCTTAAAATAATTAACAATTGATTTTTTTACCTTAGAGTCAGTATTGAAGCTTAGCAAAATGAACCACCTGTGCAACACCAAACAACAACTTTACAGGGGACTCCAAATTGTCAGGTATTTGACGAGCAGGAAATGGATATAACAGTTTACGCGCAGGATTACAAAATAAATATTGCAGCTAGAAGGAAAAATTTATGCTTACTTAAACTTCAGATACGAATAATTACCCTAAGCCTAAATAAATTTGTATTTAAAGCATTGTTATATTTTTAATACAAATTTGTATTTAGATAATACAAAATTTTGTAATTTTCAACGGTATAATCATCAAAAAAATATTTTTTTTGAAGAATAGAAAATGAAGTTTTAGGTTCAGTTTATACAGATTAACATAAAACATATGTTGTAAAAATTTCATGAAAAAATATTCAAAAGTTTTTGAGAAATCTTGCGCGTTATGTCCAAACACCTCATTTGGAGAAAAATGACTTATAATTTCGGAAACACTGCTTCAGGTATTCAGCGGGTATAATTTTAAAAGCCATAACTTCTGTTCTAATGGGAATTTCAAGGAAACAATTATATCCAAAGGTGCAGAAAAGATAGGAATTTAACATCTAAAATAATTAAAATTTCGAAAATTTTGAAGCTTTAAGAGTCTTTAGACCCCTTAAAGACAAAACCGTTACCGACAACACTGTCTTTTGTGTGTCCCTGAAATGAACGACAAATGCTATGAATGACATATACTCTCCTAATCATTTTGTAGTGAAATTCAGTGATTTATAACCAATTCCAAAAAAGATTCGAAATTGCGTAATCTCATTAAAACACTCTTTAAACGTTTCCCTCCCATATACCGTAATGTAATAGAATACTTTCGAGTATCCTTGTAAATGAACTATTAATCCCATTTACTTCATATTCAATACCAAACATGTCTTTGTGGCCCTGAATAACGTTCATCAATTGAATGAATCTCCGAGAAAATTTACGGGAGTTAGAGCGTGGACAGACGGAAAAACGGACAGACAAACCGAATGCATAAACACTTTTCAACTTTGTTGAAAAGTGTTAAAAAGGAACATTATGAGATATTATAACATAATGTCAAAAGTGTAATAAAAAATTAAAGGAAATTTCTGGAAGGAAGTTGATTACGTTGAACTCTTAATGAGAATAATTGATATTAACAGGAGAAAAACAGAACAATTAAAAACCTGCTTTCAGACTAAAGAAGACTACACAGTTGTTAAAAAAACACTTGAAGAAATATAACAAACAAGCATTAATTACAAAATTTAAAGAAATCATAAGAAAACTGTTGAAAAAGCTTTTGTAAAACTATGTATTGCAGAATGTTTTTAAACATATAACTAAAATTATTGCGTCAATTTTCTCTAAAACTAAGATTATTTCAAATCCATATAAAAGATTTGATTTCTGATGCCGTTGAATATGTATGTATCAACAAAATGCATTATTGTTACACTCGAAATGACATATTGTCGATACACATTGAAGAGATGATCGTATGTAATTATTATAGTCCTGAATCCCGATTTTACACGAGCCCGAATATACTAGCGGTTAAAGCCCAGTCCGATTGAAGATTTTTTAAGTTTTGAGTTGGGTTCGGGTCGATTTCGGGATAGAATTTAAGGATTATGGATCGAGATCGGATTGACACGATATTTCTTAAAATTTTAGAATATTTTTCAGGTGAAGAAAACGATTTACTTAAGCATTAATTAGTATAAATGCTTATTTTACAAATATGTATTAGATATATAATTGAAGAGCTAAGTGGAAGAACATGTTACGTAACAAAAATTACATTTGAAGAAATTTGATGTGGAAGTTTTTCTATCTCAATTTTAATCATTTATTTCCTGTTTGATACCATGTGTATAAAATATTAACTGATGTGGTACTCTATCTAAAAAAAACTTATTCATATTTAATTTTTAAGTATAAAAAAATATTAATATTATTTCGATTATTAAATATTGAAATATTAAATATTAAGGAATAATGTCTTAAATCTTCAAGGCTAAATAGAACTTTGATATTTTAGCTTTACCATGTGATAGAATACCTAATAACAACTTCGTCCAAACGATAAAATCATTTTTAAGAAAATGTAGCATAACATGTTCTTACACTCAGCCCTTCAATTGTAGGCAGTTTTTTCATAAATGCATCACAATATTGATTAATTTTCCTCAATGTAAGGTTTGATCAGGTTTTGGGTATAATTATTTCGGGTATGATTTGAAGTGTGCCATTTTTTACAGGTACCCGACCTGAACAGAACTCTAATATATATACTTTCAGACAATAATATGTAGTTACGAAAATTCGAAAGGTTTCATTAATTATTAAAGAAATTTTTGAAAGTTTAAAGGTTGAACTTACACTTGATATAAAACATATATTGGAAAAAAACAGATTCAACAAACAAGCTTCAGAGTACAGACATGTAAAATACTTACTATCTACAGCCGCTGTCGATGCAAAAATGAGAACTGGAATGTGATGCACAATTTTCTGTTTGAGTTTTAGAAAGATTGTGGAAATTATACTTTTAATTGTTATATTTTATTTATGATTAAAATATTCATAATTTCTTATGAAAAGTTATTTAATTCAATGCAGTTTCATTTATTAAATATTTTCGATTTTTTGAAAATGAGCATTTATTTAGTATTGTGCTTCACTGTAAAAAAAAATGGTAACGTTCCATATAAAATCCAGGAACGTTTTGCCTTTTCTCAGGTTTTCAGAATAATTTAGCTCTTTCCTGTGAAATTCTGGTTTTCTTATCTGAAACGTTCCTGACACAAAAGTTGGAAACAGCAAAATGCTGCGGCCGCCATTTATTATTTTTTTGCTATAATCCGTTGCTCGCGCGCGAGTGTCGAAAAATAATTCCTTAAATGAATGTAAAAAAATCAATATGGAGTGCAAATAAATCAATAGACCACAAAATACTTTACGTCTCTATTGTCAAGACAATTCAGATGAAAATACAATACCTCCGTGACATCGCTAAGAGATTATCTCTCGTACTTGTCTGTAGAATGTTTAAGGAGCAGACCGTGTAAAAAAAAAATATACACCTATTATTTGGATCTCCATTAACCAGGGGACCATCAAACATGATTCTCACCGATTTTGATTAATTTAAAGTATGTTTCAGAGTTCTTATCTCTAATTATTCTTGTGAAAGGATTTCTTCAAATGGGACTTAGATTTTCAGAAATTAGATGCCGAGGTTTAGCATACGTTTCAAATACCCATTAGTTTGCACCTCTCAACGTGTCTTTCGTGGTGTGGGCGCAGAAAGCTCGCACGCCACCCGTACGGCCCGAGTTCGATGCTACCTCTGGACTTTTTTTTCTTTTTTTAATTAATTTTATATTTTAACACTTTATTACAATTTGATTTAAATTTGATATATATTTGACACTTTGAATTGCTGCAAATTTGAATTTTTTTTTATTTTCGGAAAAAATATACAATTACGTTTAGGTTTTTTTTTTTTCATGAAAATTTATATGTATTTTATCTAACATGTAAACTAACATAATTACTCACGAAAATCCAAAATATTTTATGTCTAGATTTTTTTTCTAATTGTTATTTACATTTATATATTTTATTTTAAGCAAAGTTCAGAAACAATATATCATATATATATTTACTTTATTGAATTTTAACTGAAAATTTATTTTTTCGTGTAAATTATAAATAATAATTTTGATGTCAATTTCAAAATATTTTTTCATTCTAACAAATAATGATAATAAAGCGAAAATTGTCAACTGGAAATGTAAAAATCGTCTGCGGATCCCGCATGCTGTGAAATGTCAGTAATGTTTTGCTGTCAACAGAAATATTCCTGGTATTTCGCAGTAAACTTACTGGCATTTCTGTAGAAAGTTTTTAACATATACAGTAAAGCTCCAGCCATTTTCAAGAAATGTTTCTTGGAAATAATGGGCAACTCAGCTGCCCATTTTTTCCCAGGAACGTTGCGGAATTTTTTTTACAGTGTTCAGTACATAAAAATATAAAGTCTGATAGAAAAAATTACAAATTGCAGACTTTATGGAGCAAATTTCTAAAGAGAAAATATACTATACACAAAAGTATGCAAAAAAATTATAACTGGATAAAAAATATTTCATCCAAATTAATAAAAAACTCTAAAGGTTGGTTGTTCCAAATGCCTAGTTAAACCAATAAGTAAAAAGGAAAAAAAACGAACTAAATAAAGCCGAAAAGAAACTTAGATATTTAGAAACTGAATTACTTAGAAAAATATTTCTTTAGAACAAGGTATTATCAGAGTTACTAATTTTTCCATATTTGATATCAGATCATATACGACGTGTATTTAATTAAATATGTCATGAAGTAGAACATAAAATTGAAATATTTTTCTCACAGGATTTTAATTATATATTATTATTTTACTCCTACGATTTGTTATAGACAATGGATATTTTCTTCTTTCTGCAAAACATTTTTATCAGCATCCAATGGACAATGTGAACCGTAAAATGAAAGAATTGAAATAAATTGTCAATTCAATAAATGGAAGAAATATGTAATGAAGACAAAATTCTACATTTTTTTAAATTCAATGAGCCAGAAACAATTCAAAAAATGTTTCACAGATTTTAATTTAAATTGATTTTATTTAAATTTTTTGTTTAGAAATAATCGAGGTAAGGAGTGGAGTTTAGAATTATTGTTCATCTTTTTTAATATAGTTATAGGATGCAAAAATAAATTTAATTTCAGAAAAAATAGGAATAGAATTCATTTGTTATAAAAGCTATTTATGTCTATAAAGAATCCTAATAAATTCTTATCTACATGTAGATGACTAAAGAAAAGCTATCTCTTTGCTTTTAAATGAATAAGCTAAAGAAAAAAATAATTAAAAAAAACAGTTGTGTCGAACATTTTTAAGTTGCGGTCGTAATTATATAAATTCGTAGCACTACTAGTAGTCTTATATGTCTATTTATCCGCATATAAGAGTGCAAAAGCTACCCAATCGAATGGTTTGAAATTTAATATATATATATATATATATATATAATCTTTGCAGAATTTTGTCGAGTCATTTCAAATTTTATGAAAATCGAATCAAAATATAAAAAGGTATTAATAAAAGTTTTCTTCATTCTATTAAATCCTATCGTATCTAATTAATTCACTGATATCCCATGGTAGGTAATGATTCTAAATTGCCATTGTGATTTAAGATGGAGCCCTATTATTTATGCATTTATTGCTGAATTAAATATATTATTTATAATCTTATTGCGATTATATAATTATTTTGTATTCATGCATTTTTGCATAAGAGTGCAAAAGCTATTGCACCAAGTTGTTAGTATTTATAGAACTAGTTATAGTACAAATGAACTTCATTTGCTTCGCTTGATGTACCATTTCCGACTTGTTTATTATTACATACTTTTTCTACGCATGTTTTATTCCTCTATCTACCTATTTCTTATCTACCTATTTATAATTATATCTATCAAATTCTATTTGAATTTTCCAATTCATCTGTTTACCTATGAAATTATTCATACAAATACACGATTTCTTTTCAGCTCGAAACTGAATTATACTTGCATAGCTGAGCTATGTAATCTTCTATAGCTTATTAGTGCAGCAAGAGCATTCTCATTTTCGTTACGCATCTTGAAGCCTCACTACATTTCACTATATAATCTAATATGTATAAAGTCTATAGACCATATAGAGGGATACAAAAAAGGCGTGGCAATAATTCGCTGGAAGTGCGTTTTGAACCGTGGCATTTTTTACAGCTTCATAACTAAATTTTAATACAGGGTGGGGCAAATAAAAGTGGCACGGAGAACAGAATTCCAGGTTACAAAGAAACACAGCAAAGGACTTAAAATATTAAATAGCTAACCTGCCTATAGAGGGGGTTAAAATGAGCACCATTCACCTCTTGACTTATTTTTGGGCCCTGGCCAGCAAGTTGCTCAAGGCAGATCGGAGCTGGACTTGTGGAATTGCTGCAATCTCATCAGAAATGTTCTGCTGCAGTTCTTGAAGACTATGAGGGTTGTTGCGATACACCTTAGACTTCAGGGTACCGCAAAAAAAGTAATCGCACACTGACACATCAGGTGACACGGGTGACCAGATAGGGCCGAGAGCAGACTGACCTCTGCTAACAACTCTGTCAGGAGTGAAGGTTGTGTACATTTTATCCATGGTTTGGTGGACTATATGGGCAGTTGCTCCATCTTGTTGGAAATGACTATAGTTTTTACACTTACATAGCCCACACTAAGATCTGAACCGGCTTCGATCACGTGGTGTGCGTACACGTTGTTTGTTCGTCAATCATTCATGTCCAATCGTATCCACTCGTCCCGGCCACTTTTATTTGCCACAACCTGTATATCATGTATTGAGAATTTAATAAAAAATAAATGGTCAAGTGCGATTATTACTCGCTCTGAGAGGGTTCCGTTCAATAAATATATGAAATATTAACTGTATTATTAAAAATAGTGCTTCTGAAAGAATAATAAGACTTTGTAAGAAACTGTAAAACATAGGGTTGTATATAGCTGTATATACTAGAAAAGTATGAACGGATATACCATAAAATTTCGAAGAGATATGTATCCTAAATAACGTCAGATATTGCTATTCTGTGTTCTTGCATTCTGCTAAGCGCGCTTCAAAAGGAGGTTGCAAAGTTGCAATGGTACGCCGCATTGATCCGTGTCGCGTGTTTCCAGATATATTTTTAATTAACTTTTAAAGACACGGGAGCCGTACTGAGAGAGCCACTCAATTCAAACTAGTTGCGAATCCCATAGTATTTATCTGATTAATTCTAATGAAATTAATCTGTTTTTAACAATTTGACGTTTATTTCTTTTATACTGCTACTAGGCATTACCTTAAACAAATATATCATCAAAAGTTGTTATATAGACTTTAAAATCGACGGTACCTGGATGAAGGTACAGTACGCCACCCCTTCCATAACATATATCCAAACCGTCCGTGTCTTTAACGGTTAATATCTCGGCTAGTTACCGACAATTTTTTACAAAAATCATTATCAGCCATACCTTTATACTTCTGCTACCATAGGTCTCTTCAGCACCATTTCTGAATGTCTGCAAATTGAAATTTGTGTGTAACGGAAAAATGCTCTTCTCTAAAAAAATATGTGACCTAGGGTATATTTTTCCTGCATAGATTAAATTAACGTCTACTACCGCTAAAATTTTCATAATTTTTGTTTCAGTACATTTGGAAATAGAAGGTGAGAGAGGGACATATTTATGCATTGCATTTTCGATGATATTTCTGAAAATATAATACCCAAATTAAAATAAATGTATTTGTGAGTCCAGCGTTACGAAAGCTTTTACGCGATACCCCACAAGATATACACAGATTTCTTTTTCAAGTAACTTAATTAGCCCCTATATTTTTTTTCTCAAATATACACTATAAGCAAAGGTGACCGGTCACTTGCGATTTTTGACGTTTTGTTAAATATCTAGAAAAATACATGAGGAATTAACCTGAAACTGCAGGTGTGTAGACAGTATAGTATAGGTCATATATTTCCGCGAAGATTTTTTTCCTGAAAGCCCATAGGGGACCGTCAACAAATTAAAAATTAACGAATATCTTTTGGATAACCCTGTAAAAACTAATAGAGCAAAAGCGTTTAAATCGAGATTATTAATAAGTGGCTTATTGTAATATACGGTCTTCATTTTTATGCGGAAAGCATGCATACTCGTAGAGAAATTATGGTTTTTATGAAAACAGTCCCGAATTTCGCAAAGTTTTTTGCTTATAATTTGCAGAGATCTTAATATAAAAAAAGTTCTTTTTACAAAATATGACGAACATAATTTGTACAGAAAACCCTGCAGTCAGAATTAGAAAAAAGTAATAATTGGATTAAAAATGAGCAGGTTTGCTAAAAAAAATGTTTCACTGCGCATGCGCGAATGCAATTAAAATATAATGTGCATAATTTGTTAGCTAAATTTATAGAGCAACTTTTGTAAAAATCTCAAACATATAGTTTGAAAAGTGTGATAATAATCATTTATAGAATAAGCTCAAAATCTGTTGTTCCGAAAATGAAGCAAAAACATGAAGGGTTGTATCCATATATCCATTCATTAGTGCCAATTTAGCATACACAATATTGCATCTACTACTGTATTTGGATACAACCCCTCATCTTTTTGCTTCATCTTTGAAACTAACGTGTCTTTGGAACCGCATCTTTAAAACGAAAAATGTTAATTATGGTGGAGTGTATGTCTAAAGCACCCTCCTTCTGGATATATTCCCAACATTTTTAATCCTATGTCAACATTGAAAGCAAAATAAGTGCTTCTAGTCTGACAACTTAACAAAATGTAAGACAGAAAATCCGCAGAATAAATATTTATTATTTAATATTTAAAATATTTTTCTGATTCAGTTTTGATTTTTTATTTTAAAAAATATTTTAAATATTAAAAATTATTAAAATAAATTTTGTTACAATATTCTAAACTACAGTTTTTTTTAGTAATTACAAAGTTTTAAACAATAAAATACACTTAATTTTCTTAATTAAAATTTCAAATAAATTAACTGATAATACATTAATTTACTAAAAAATAAAGTTGTTAAATGATTTCTCTAGTGATCAACATATTAAGAATATTTTTAAGAAAGATATTGAAAACGATTCGTATAATGAAATTTAAAGATTAATACAGAAAAGCATTTATTAAAGAAAATTATGTAAATATAAATTTAGATATTTAAAAATTATATGTAAAAAATTAGATGAGACTAAGATGTAAAAATTGAAATAAAACGTGGCGAAGAGCTGCGTAATTAAATAGAACAATGTTTTGAATACCAAAAATTTTAACATGTATTTGTATGCAAGTTTTGATTGAATTCAGCATGTCGCCATGAAGGCAAAATAAACAACTTTTCTGATATGTATAGTGGTCAAACAAATTAAACAGATAGGTTTATTGTCCAATAAGATTACAGGAAGAGGGAAAGTTTGACTACATTTCTACCATAGTTTTAAAATAGAATATATTTCCTTATGTAATCCCGAAAAACGTTACAAAATATTCAATTAATGATGACGACTACACATTTTACAAACTAAATAATAAATAAAAAACACCTAAATTTAATAGTTTTGCCATACTCTTTCGTAATTATGCGGTATATATGAGACTTGATGGGGTTGCCACGTAAGACGTACAACAATCACACATTAGGGTGGAAGGAAGGGAGGTCAGCGAAGCCACAAGTAACATGTTTTTTTAAGATTTTATCGATTTGAAATGCTTAAGAAATCCAAGTTCAAGTATAGTAAAGGGTTTACAGATAATTAAAAAAAAAAAAAAAAAAAAAAGTCGACGGCGTGCTTTATCCCGAACAGTGTTTGCAATGGCGGATTTAAGACTTTTTACATAGAGAAGTTCTTTTTTTTATTTTTTTTCGTTTAGTTAGAATTTTGTTTCGGCAATATAGGAAAGTCCAAACTATAGCTATCCCTGTAATTAGAGATATATTAAATTTATCTCACCTTGTAAATGGTCAGCCTACTGGCAGGAATAAAAATGATTTTAATATCATAAAAATCAAAATAAAATAATTCCCGCAGTCCGCGTCTACTCTAATACGAGCACAAAACCATTATGTTTTGCACTGGATAACGGTGCATGAATGCCACCAAAAGTTATATGCAACTTTCAATATATCTTTTGTTGTTCAAAGCATTCTTCTATTTACATGAATTATATACATGTTTTCAGTTTTTTTAAAGATTCGCATTTCCTATGTCGATGTATTTTTAATAAACAAATAAAAAATAAATACTTTATTATACATGAATATATAATACACATAAATCATTAAAATGTTAAAGAAGCGTTTTAATATAGCTTCCGTGTGATTATTGTAGTTAAAATTAGTGTATTTTTTATAAAGATTTCGTTTAACTCCTTTATCCGATAATTTTGATGTTGGTTTTGTTCGATAACTCTAAAAGAAAGAATGGGAATAAAATTATAACGTAGACGTGATGAATAAAGCAAATCTGTAAGCATACTTTAAGAATAATAAATTAAATATGAACAGTAATTAGAGATATGTATAAGATCTCTCAACTTGTAAATAGTGAGGTACATGGTTATCTATCTATATATATATAAGAAAGTCTGAATTTCGCATTAATCAACACGCAGCCCAAACTACCGAACCTAAAATCTTGAAATTTTGTCTAAAAATACTTCTTATGATATAGAGTGCCGCTAAGAAAGGATTTTCTAAAACTCCACCCCTAAGGGGGGTAAAAAATAGAACGAACTTTTAAAAAATTCCTTAAAAATCTGATTTTATAGTTATTTTTCAATTGATAATATATTTTAGTGTAGTTTTGTATGCTGAATCGAATGGTAATAACCAAATTCTTTTAAGTTTAATAGTTCATGAGATATTTCATATTTTTCTAATTTGGCGCTATCTTTGGCGCCAAAACCTCAAATTTTCAAGTTATAATTTTTAAAAACTCATTTTCTTTATTCTGTTACTGTAGCAAGGGAATAAATTCAAATTAAATATTTTTTTTAACAATTCTTTTGGTTTAATAATTAAAACAACTATGTCAGTTAGGAAAAAATACAAACGCCTCAAAAACTAAAACAAAAAAAAAGAAAAAAAAAACTGTTGTACTTTTTCGTTCTATCAACATGCCATTATGTATGATATCACGCCATTTATTTCAACCCTAACTGTGCAAACGATTTTTATTGCAAACTGTCTCAATTATTAACACTTGCTATTTATTGAACGTGAATATTTTTTATGAGTATTATTCCATCGTAATCCCGTAAAACTTTTTAATTTGTTATTTTTTGAATAGAAAACATTTATTATTAATTATAACTAATTTATTACTGATACTGACATAGATTTTACTATTTGGTTTAATTAATCCGATGAGGAGGAAGCTACAATAAAATTATGTTTAGAAGTTAGGAATTATACATATAAAAATGTTTGTTCAAAAAACCATGAATGGCTTCATTCAAAGAATGAAATGTTTACTGTAGTGTGAGAAATACGTATTACGTACGCCATGCTGCAGTAGTAAAAAACATTTACAATTTGAAGACTGCTGTTTAAATTGACTATATTCTATTACTTGCAAAATATTTATTTATGCTTTTATTTTAAATATTTTTTTTTATTGATTTAAAAAACTGGTGTGTTAAAGCATGGAATTTTCAAAAGTTATATTTTTTAAATGCTCATTTTTTTATCAACAAAATTATTTTTTTTCAAATGTTTCATTTCATAATGAAGGGAACGAATATTTTTTCCAACTGGATTATATCATATTCAAAGCTGGAGTAGCACAGTTGAGGTAAGGCATTGGCACGGCACGCCAAGTATCCAGGTTCGATCCCTGGTCTGGACATTTTTCGCTCTGTTGGAATAAACTTCAACTGTGCTACTCCAGCTTTGAATATGTCTCATTTCATTTTAAATTCAATGACATTATATATATTTCGTCCGCGTAAATTACAAAATACTCTTTATGCTGAAATAATTTTTTTTGGTTTAAGGTATTTTTTATTCTTCTTATTTTCCCTTTTCATCATTTTTAAATGAAATTAGTTAGACATATATTTTAAATGTGTGTATTTTAAATGAAATGAGCAAAAGGCATGTATGAATTAATGATGTCAATAAAACAAGAGTTTTTTTTTTTTTTTTTTTTTTTTTTTTTTTTTTTTTTTTTTCATGGTTATATTATAGTGTGACGAAATGTACACCCGCAAGCAGTTTTTTCCGCACCGACTGTCCATTTCTATAGTAACGTATATATTTTAAGAAATTAACAATTGTAATCTTGGAAACTAGCTGCCCTTGGCGACTGGTTTGGTCTCCCTTAAAATTTATGTTTGGGAAAGCATGCTAAGCATTGTATCGTGTTACTTTTATTCATAATTTAATTTACTTGAATGTTGAACTCCCTTAAATATAATTAATATAACCGCTTAAGCTAATATTAGTTTTTGTTGCATTAAAATATCTCAATTTGTCGATTTTCTGTAAACAAGTAAACCCTATTGGTTTACAATGGAAGTCTATGGGAATTTGACGAAATATTAGAGATATCGATAAGTTGGCGTCACTTTTGGCGATATATCTCCAATGTAGCGACAAACTTGGCGGCATTTGGTGACAGAACAGGGGCCCCCTATGGTAATTCCCTTTATAGGTATGGAGATGCATTAAATGCTGTTCAATGACTAGAAAATTAAGATACAAAAAGAGATAAACATAGAAGTCAAAATAATAAGAAAACAATGGTTGTTTTAAAACTGTTTTATAACTATTCAATGTTTATATTAAAAATCACACTCAATTTTTTGACCGAAATTCATGTTTGTTCTTTTTTATTTATTTCCGTTACGGTACATTAATCTAGCGTGGGCTTAGAACACGATTATGACTAATTCACTGCTTTTTCTGATGCTTGATAAAAAACGGAAGCAAATGAATTTATTAAATGATATATAATTTTTACTCTGTTTCTTTTTAAAGTTAGGACAGCAGGAAAGAAAAAAAATGAAACATTATGTAATCTTTTTTTTTAGGATTTCTAAATGTATTACTAAATGTATGCATATAATCCTAAATTAATTAATTAATAATTGATAAAAAATATATTTCTTAAAATATTACATTCTTCATTTTTAATTTATTTTCAGTATTTTTTATTTTAAAATGTTTCATTGTTGCAGTTTTAATCATTTGGCATATTTTGGAGAGTGTTCATTGGCGCATAATTAAATCTGTTGTTGTTCCAACTAGCTGACATATTGTACGAGGTACAAAAAATATTTGGTGAGTTATCACCTGAGATAGGCTAACAGTAAAATGCCTTAAAATTAATGTATTAATTTATAATTAATTTTTTCTAATATTAAAGAGTTGCATTGTGATTATTGACCTATAAACACACCTGTAAATATAATGTTTATAATTCTAATATACCAAGAAGTGAGTTAAAAATCAATTATTGATTGTAAAAATCCATCTTTACATATAAAAACTAGGTTGACTTAAATAAAATTAGAATTACTGTTTGAGAAATAGTATAAAAGACAGGCAATTGACCGAAATAGGAAGTTATGAAAGTGGGAGAATTTACCGTAGCGAAGCGCGGGTACTCAGCTAGTATATATATATAAAAGAAAGTCTGGATTTTGTATTAATCAACGCGCAGCCAAAACTACTGAACCTAAAATCTTGAAAATTGGGGTAGAAATACTTCTTATGATATAGAGTGCCGCTAAGAAAGTATTTTCCAAAATTGCCCCCCTAAGGGGGGTAAAAAAGAGAACAAACATTTAAAAAATTCCTTAAAAATCGGATTTTATAGTTATTTTTCAACTGATGACATATGTTGGTGTATTTTTGTATGCTGAATCGAATGGTACTAATTAAATTCTTTTAAGTCCAATAGTTCGTGAGATATTTCATTGCCGATGTCTGGCGTCAAAACCTCAAATTTTCAAGTGATAATTTCTAAAAATTCATCCGTTACTATAGCAACGGAAAAATTTAAATTGGGTAATTTTGTTGATCAATTATTCTTTTGGTTGAATAATTAAAACAGCTATATGAGTTAGAAAAAAAATACAAACGCCTTCGAAAACTAAAGTTTTTAAAAATTAGTACTTTTTCTCGATATGACATTACAAAATCTATGCTATTTCGCCATTTATTTCAAACCTAACTGTGTAAACAATTTTTACTGCAAATCGTGCCAGACATTAACATTTGCTATTTATTGAACATGAATATTTTTTCAACTGATTTTATTTAAAAGACAAAGAAAAATGGTTTAATAAGAAATAAATATTGTAAAAAGGAAATATTTAATTTAAATATGAAAGCAATGTTTGTACTGCATAAATAAAAATTCATTTCAAAGGTTTAAATTGAAAAAAAACTATTTTGCAATTTGTCATTTGCTCCTGGATAAAAAGAAAAAAATTGGTACTTTTATGTTAGCCGTGCACAAATCTCGCCAATAGCATTTTTAAAATCGCAAATACCAGCACTTACATTTTTACTCATCATCATCTACTGTATTTTTATTTCATTCCGATTCACTATAACTCAGGTTCTACTGAACAGAATTTTGTAGAACTTACTCTGTTAGTTAGGTAATTTATTTAGAAGTGTTTTAATGTAAAAAACAGTTCTACGTTACTTAGTGATATCTGCGGGGATTTTAAAATTAGGTGAACCCGATTATGAAATATTAACTTTTATTTAAATTTCTACTGAATGGATTTTGATGCTATGCGGGAAAGTTCTCAGTGGTGTAGTAAAAAACTAGAGGTTGCACTCTATAGGCAGAAAGTATATACTAGAGAATATATATGCTAGAGCTATGGAAGGCGTACAGAGTTTCTTAAACAATCCAGAGAGTATATAAACGTTAACTTACCCCTACATCCCTGAAGTTCTATAATCTGGTTAACGCGATTATGAAAGATATGTTTAAATTTAACTATCTATAATATATACGAAATGTAAAGAGAAATTTATTTCCGACTGCTTAGAACTTGAATTCTGCTGAACAGATCTTGATGGGGCCTACATTGTTAGATAATTTTTCAGAAAAGATTTTAGCATATCATATCGTTCTACTTTGCTTAGTTAAATAATTATGGGGGAAAATTCAAAATCAGATAAACACGGTTATGAAAGATTGGTTTATTTTTTTAAGATTGTGCTGAATGGATTTTGATGGGAATTAAACTGTTATTTAAATAATTTTTAGGGAATGTTTTAGTACATTTGCCAGTTTGAAAGATTTTGCTAAATGGATTTCGATGGAACTTGATCGGTTAGTTAATTTTTTAGGGAATGTTTTAGTTTAAAATACATATTGTTCTAGGTTGCTTGGATATAAAAATTTGGCTGAAAGTTCTAGAGCCAGGTGAACCCAATTATGAAAGATTAGCCTTTTTAGTAAGCTCTATTGGCTCTATATTTAATAGGCTCTATTCTGATGAGAATTGCATTGATAAATTTTCAGAAGAAGGGTTTTAGTATATTGCATTTTGTTCTATCGTACTTTACCAACCCCTACAGTAAAGGATCAACTAAACAAGTTGCTCCTTAACAGCTGAAATTTTGTCTGTCTCAATAGAAAATATAATAGCATAATAACGTCAATAGCGTTTGTAGCAATTCGAATGGTCAATCCAGATAAATGCCCATATTGCTATCAAACGCATGATCAAATTCACAGATATATTTCGTTTGATTCAAGGTTTGTTTAGAAAAACGGCCCAGCGTAGCGGGCGAAGGCTGCTAGTATATGTATAATAGTACTTTCGAATATATATGACATGTGCCTTTTTAGTATGAATATATACTTGGACAATAACAGAAGTAACACATAATAGATAGAGCTGGAAAAATAAATACGTATCTCTGAAAACATTTATCTCTATAGAATCTCTGAAGTTGGAGATAATAAGTTTATTGGCAGGTTAAAAATAATTTTAAAATCAAAATAATAGAAACAAACAAATACTTCCAAGTCTTCTGTACTCTAAAATTTGATTAATTTAATTATTTTTGCACCGGTGATATTACGTTGACTGTCATCAAAAATTGCATGTAACTTTTGTTAAATGTATTGTTTTTCAAAGACTACTATTTACATGTGATCGACACATATTTTATGCACTTTTAAATACACTGGTGTCCAAAATTAAGGACCAATCACAAATGCTAATTTTTAAGTAAGCGAATACTCAAAAGGAAATAATATAATTCAAATAATTACTATCCCTACAACACAGCTAGTCCATATAGCATCTCATTCATGTCACACATGATAACAAGTGTCACCGTCACTACGGTGAAACAAAAAATAGGAAATTCCACACGTATCATTATGAGTCTCAAACGATCACTACACGAGACTCCACTGAGACGTCAATGTGACAGCTGCTTTGTGACGAGTCAACAGGTGACTTTACAATGTAGTTACATTGTGACTCTCATGTGACTGTCATTTTTAGACTCAATTTCAAAGTCATCATGAACGTTGCATTATGATAAGTCAACAAATAATATCACATTATAGTCACATGGTGACTTTTCACAAAAGAGCACAATGGTGACTTCACAGTAGTCTCTCTGTCACCTGAAAGTCATCATGTGACTTTAATGTGACATCATTTGGTAACTTATCACAATACAGTATTCATGATGACTTTGCAATTGAGTCTACAGATGACAGTCACATGAGAGTCACAAAGTAACTACATTATAAAATCACCTGGTGACTCGTCACAAAGCAGCAGTCACAGTGACGTTTCAGTGGAATCGCATATAGTTATCATTTGATACTCATAATGAAATGTATGGAATTTCCTATTTTTATTTTGCTTCACCGTAGGGACTGAGACACTTGTGACCATGTGAGACATGAATGAGATGTTGTATGGACTAGCTATGCTGTAGAGATAGTAATTATTCGAATTATTATTTCCTTTTGAGTATTCGCGTACTTGAAAATTAGCATTTTGTGATTGGTCCTTAAATTTGGACACCAGTGTATTTGAATTGCCTATGTCTATGCATTTTTTAGGTACAAATAGAAAATAAGTATTTTATTAAATATGTATATATATTGCGCATTAATGAGTAAAATATTAAAGATCCGTTTTAATGTTTCCATGTAATTTTTACGTTTCAAATTATCCCCTTCAATACTTTAAGGCTTGTTTAACCTCTTTATCTGATAATTTTCTTATTGTTTTTATTCAGTTTACTAAAAAGGAAACGTTAGGAATAAAAATTTAAGATGGACGTGATGTGTAAAATATATCTGTAAAAATACTTTAAAAACATAAAACACATCCTGAGAGTGATCTTTAATACGTTTAAGTGAAATAAGAAATAAATCATGAAAATCACGTAAAAGTGAACTGAAACTTTTGAAAGACTGGAATTTCTAATAAAAAAATTACTTTTTTAAAGAAACAAATTTTTAAAATACTTAAACTGATGGACTTCAAATTGGATACAGAAGATTAAAACTAACGTAAATGACAACTTTTTTCATATTTCTGTTCCGAAAGGAAAACCGAATAATTCCATAATAAAAAATAAAATATATTTTACTACATTTTAATTTTGTATTTTTATGCAATGTACGTATTTATCTATATATTTAAAAGACATGGCTGTTTTTTAGTCATCAGCTCTGAACTTTCTACTGAACCAATTTTGATAATTATATCTTTAAATAAAAGCTGTTCATTTGCAAATATGTTTGTACTAGCTGTTTTTTATTTTATTTCCATTTTTAATTTTAAATATTTTTTTATGAAATTTCTTTAAAATGGTGGTAGTTGGATTACTTCCATTGTTGCAGAAGAAAGAGAAAATAGAGTTTACTTTTATTGATTTTATCCTTATTGATGTCATTTTACCATTATAATTAAAATTAACTGAAAATTGTTTAACAGAAAATGGAGTTGTGTTTTAAAACACTCGCATTTACTTCATAAAACTGTCAATTATATTAAAAATTTTTTCGCTCCGTTCGTACTCATGAAACGCTAAGCGAAATCTTTCATTGAAATCAGAGAAATACAAGAGGAAATATTGTCATATTTAAAAGAAAACCAACACTTTCTTTGATAAAACTAAATATTTTAATACAAATGGATCTAAAAAGGCATACATTTCTGGACTTTTTACGTGCCGGTACTGACCTTAGAGACTCAAGTCAAGGGTGCAAATGTCCATATGCAAAGTTGTAGCTGACAAACGTGCTTTCAAGTTTTCAAAAAGATTTCGTAATAAAGTATTGCGCGTCAAAATATTAATAAAATTGTGAATACGAGTATGAGAGGTGCTTATGTAAATTTTGAGACGGTAAAAATGGCAGAAGGTTTAGATTTCATGTAGAGAAAAATTCTCGCAGACAGTGTCAGAGTGAAATACTTTTTGGTGATTATTAAATTCCTAATACGTAGCATAAGAGCATCAATTGTTAATTTCATCATTCTAAATTGTCTTATACTAATTATTATCTTTTACTAATTATGTATACGAATAAAGTTTAATTTACAAAAGATTGGAACAGTTGATGTTTAAGGAAATAGTATTTTTATTCAATCTTTTATTTCTTATTTTTTTACTTAATTATTATATAAAAGTAATATACAATAGGTTATAATGAATATACATATCGTTTTTAAAATTTTAAAATGGTCTGAAAACTTTATTAATATAAACATAAAATAGTACATATATATCTCTCTTGTAGAGCAGAAATCTTTTATTGGGAATTTCAAAATACTCTATAATATATACATTATTTGTTAATATTTATTTTGACGTAGAAGTAGAAAAAAATGTACATACTAAACAAAAACTTCTTTAATTATAACATTTACGAAAAATAATGAGCGCAATATTCTATAAAGATTTTGCAAATGCTTCTTAATTACCAGCAGAATTAATTATCCATAAAAATAGCTTGTCATCATGCGAGTTTGCTAATTATACTCACAACGGTGAATTATACGTTAGGGCGTCCATTCAGACATTTTGTTTCCGGAATATTTCTAGCACCTCAATACCCGTGACGACTTTTTTACGTGTAAATTTGCTTTACTGATAACAAAAATAATTTGAAAAAGAAAAAAGAAATTTATTGTGATCGTTAACTGTAAAAACTTTCCTTTTCTAACGTTTAAATAATCGAATTCTTCTTTTTTAAAAACATTATTTATCTAAAACGTGATTTATTTTATTTAAAAAAATGTGCACATCTAATTGGTGACAACAACGTGATCCAACAACGTGATTGTTTCTTTAACTATTTTAGAAAAAGTAAAATCATTTGAAACTAAAATAAGTTCTTTATTTAGATATTAAAAGAAGATACGTTTTTATTAGCAACGTACGCCATAAATTTCATTTATTTTTCAGTGATTCTTCTTGCCATATATGAGCAAGTTAAATTTAACTGTAACGAGAGTAACGCGCATTAAGATGCTACAGATTCATATAATCATTTCAATACTATTTTAGCATTTCGTAACAGAAAACATAAAAATATTTTTTTAATAAAATCACAAGACGAAACGCAGTTTTTCACCTTGATTGAAACATAAAATTTATAATATGAAATTTAAAAAGTTCACTGTTTTACTTAAAAGGCGATTAAAATAATGAAAGTTACGTTACAAGTAAAAAATATGCATTTTATTTATGACGCATCCCCTATTAGAGAATATATAGAAATCCTGTGTAAAGACAATAAAGTATGTAACGACTCCATATTGTACAATATCTCCAGTTTATAGCTCAATATCCTGAAAGTAAATCCTAAAAACTTGAGCAAAGTGACGTATTAAAATTTATGGTACGGCGGGTAAATATTTTCTTCTTCCCAAATTTAAATTGAAACACTGCTACTTCAACTTTCCAGCTACGCATTTAAAATGAAGAGTGACGTATGAGAAAAGAGTTATGTAATAAAACGATTATCCAACATACATTTACTGCTATGAGTTTCGAAACATCAGGGAACCACATGCATAATATTTGCTTTTCATCATTCCTGAAGCTTCCAGTTTTTTTTTAATGTTTAACATTATTTACTGTTATTCATTTAATAAAATCTGAATCATTTTTTAAAATTTCTTTGTGAAACATGCATTTATAGAGGATATTAACCATATTTGGACCGCCGCCGCTTTAAACGGATCACTGCGATTCTGCCTTTAATTACAGAAAAAAACGCTATCTATCACTGAAATCCTGCTCATCGGATTGACGTCATTTATGATTTGAACAGAAGAAGCACGGGCCTTCCACGTCTTGTTTAAATATATATATATATATATAGCTGTTTTGATATAATGTTTTCCTACTAAACGCAAGAGATTACATTAAAACTAAGGAAAGTTGTTATATTTTCATATACATATCTGAATTCATGTGTTTATTGCGCATATTATTCACGCGGATTCGTTTGCTTTCGTTTTATTTTTAGTGTTGTAATTATCTGTTTTATAAAATGGCGCAATTACCTTAATTGGATCAATTTGAATTTCTTAAATTGAACCCGATATACGATGATTATTTGAAAAGAAGGTAATGAATTTCGAAAACGGCAGAGCCAAACAATCTCAATGAAAAACATCAGTAACAGTAAAATGTTGTTAATGATATAGGAAACGAAAAGGAAAGACTAATTTGTGAGGAGATTTACTCACAAGAAGACTGCAATTACAACCCCCCCACCACCACCAAAAAACCCCCAAAATCATTCGTAATGTTATCCCTCTTGCCAAATTCAGTTACGCCAAATTACAAAGGGTGTCTAAAACCAGTTGTGTTAACATCTTCGCCATATAAAGTAGATCTTTAAATGAAAAAAAAACAAGCCAAAAACCAGTTGTGTTAACATCTTCGCCGTATAAAGTAGATCTTTAAATGAAAAAAAACAGCAAAAAGGAAGTTCTCAAAGCATAAAAGCAATTGGAACATCAAGTTTTAATATATACGCGTAATTCAGTTGTAAAGAAAACGATGGAGGGAAGAACTATAGACATAACGTAAAGAAAACTTCTATTGCAAAAAAATGTCGAATGATTCAGAACCTAAATAGAAATATCTATACAGTAATTATTGGTTTTACCTAATTTGAATAAAAATAAAATAGAAGAAGTGATTCAGTGTTCAGATTGCCAAATACGGTCCCATGTTGTATGGGCTGGAATAAAGAAAGTGAACAAAATAATTTCATGTGTAAGTCTTGCATCACATCTTACATGATATACAAGTAGCCGTCAATTAATTCCATAATTTCTATTCTTAATTACTTATGACTTTGATTTATATTTTGAATACATTTTGATTTAAAATAATTACTCTTACTTTCAGACATTTTATATCATTATATATCATTACTGTTGTTTTTTTTTTTTTCATTAATCGCAACCTTTGCTTTTAATAAAATTAGTTATATTTTATACTCCTTAAAACAGCTTAATATTGTTTGGTTCAATCTAGGAGACTGGGGGTTAAACATAGGCGACCAGTCGATGAATTTTGACAACTTTTGAAATATTTTTTTCAAATTTAAATAAAACTTCAGATTTCGAAAACAATTGTTCTAAAGGTTTATTTAATTAATAGATGAATATATTGACCAAGTTTAGCAATATTTTGCAGATATTCCAAAATTGAAGTGAGTTACACCTGAAAATATGTGAATTGGTTCATATTCGGGTACTCACCCCTACAGACACGACAAAAATGATAAATCAAATTTTCAATCAACATAAACTGTAATATTTGTGGCACTTTCATAAATGTTAATTTTAATTTTTTCGATTAACCGCACAATAATCCATAATTATAAGTAATAATCTTCCGATAAGTGAATGTTATAAATTAAACTGAAGGCGCAAAATTTTCGTAATCATACATCACTGAAAAAAATTCTCATTCGATTTTTTTCCCATTAAAATTCCATTTTCGCGAGTCGATTTAGAAACTTCATCGAATGTATAATTCCTTCCAGAAATCCAACGACTAAAATGATTTTCTATCAAATGTGTAACTTCACGAAGAAATTTCTATATTTATTTCAATTTTTTATTTAACTATCAGAAATGATCTTTCAAATTAATTATTTGAACGAAAAATGTTTTACTGCTAAGATATCATAAATTCTACCAGTGTTTTATCATTCATAGGAAATTTATTTTTAAGCGAAGATTTTTCACTTTGCTTTCAGTCAACTGAAAACGAAGTGTAATTTAACAGAAAACCATCCGTTCATGAAAAACAAATTGGATTGCATATGAAAATTTATTATTGATTCAATTCTATATGCTATTCATATCAAATTGAAGGTTACAATCTCTTAGAACAATCTTATATTCGAAACAAACTGAAAAAAATAATGTTATATTTATAACACGGTAACCAAACATTTTCTTTGCAAATAATGAACAGGCACTCCCTCCAAAATGTTTAAATAACTATTTCTTGAAAATACTAAGAACTTTTAGAGATAATTATTCATAAAATGAAAGTTTAATCTTGAATGTTTCATACTAACGGTTCATTTTGTATACAAATACAAAATTTCCGGGATATTTGTTAGATATCCAGCATATTATTTCTTATGTATGTTTCTTTTTTTAGTCTATACATATTGAAAGATTATATATCTAAGCATGCCTGTACAGTCCTAGACAGAAAAACGTTGTAACTTCCTACTACCTGTGACAGAAATCATCGTATAAATTTTGACCGGCAACAATGGATATAAAGTCCAATAAGTACTAAAAAATTACCTCCAGTTTCATTTAAATATAATTTATCCTTAAAACCTCAAAAATCGATATGTTTTCCATGTTTAACGAATGATTTATAAAAACAAAGTTTCTTTTGCGGTCAGTGATTTGCGGAAGTGTTTCTGAGCAGTTTTCATAGTGTATTATTCAGTTTTCTTATTTTTCGGTTTCTTTTAATTCTCAAATAAACTTTTTAATATTCCATAAACTTGTTTTTCAGACAAATATGATTAATTAGAAGCATTTGCATTAACATTATAATAAATATTACATTGTTACTACACCATTTCAAGCATAAATTCAATTACGTGGCTGAAAATGTTTAGAGAGTTGATTGCATCCTAAAAAGCGATATTCCATATTTACAGCCAAAGTTAGACTACTGAGAGAGCAGGGCAAAATCTATATGGCATAGATGTCCAACCGGTAAGTTTTATTAAGATTTTTTTTTTTTTTAAGAGAGACTACAATTTTCAAATGGAGCTGAATCCCATGTAAATGTGACACGGGCCAGGTAGAAAAATATTATGGACTTGGACTTAGATATAATCGCCAGGAATTCACAGGAGGAAACCTTCGCTGTCCGAGGTGAGATTTTGCTCGAGACACGAGATTGTTAGGTGCCGAGATTCTTGAAATTGACTGGAGGATGGTGTGCCGCACATAACTGGTTGTCAGATAGCTGGAGAGTTAAAGGTTTGGGCTCCAGAGGTATAATCTATCGCCACAGATGGGGCTGCAGAACCGCCAGACAAAAGTCTTTTCGCGAAAAGGACGATGTCATACGCGGAAATGGGGGTTCTTCTATGTGGTGACTGGCATGTTAGGTTGGAGATGCATAATAGTTGTTGGTGGATGTGTTTTAGTTTGTTTAGTAGTTTGACTCTTGAGAGAATATTTTGTAGCCATTCCTTAGGGAAAGTAGCTGAACGTTTGATGGGCCAGTGTGCAGCGAGAGGGGTTTGGAGATTCCACCTCACTATACTACATCTATTAAATCCTGCTCGTCAAAATTTTTGGAGGTATGGTTTGAAAGGACGTAACTCGTTAGGAAGGTCACGTTTTATGGTGTGAGTTGATACATGTTGAGTGAAACTATGTGGATTAGGTAAAACGCGGGACTCCTTTTTCAGTGAGTTCCTAGTATTCAATCCATTTTGATCTGAACCTGGATTTCAGAACACTATTGGTGAATTTGTGGAGTAAAAAGAAGTGGTGATCAATGTTTTTATGTTTGGTGGCTTGTTTTAGCAGTTCTTGCTTACAATCGTTGCCAAAAGTTCCCTTCAGTGTTGAAATGTAAATGAAACGAGATGTGTTGGGTACAAGATACTTTCGAGTTTAAATTACGAGTTGTTTGTTTGTTCTGGGTCAGCCGATGCCTTGCAGTTAAGACAGGCTATCAGTGATGAAGGGGTATATTTGCCCGAGGTCGACCTTCTATCTGTTCGAGAGTCAAAAAGATTACAAATAGTTCTGTCTGAATGAAGTGCATTTTCAATGTCTGATGGCCCTCTCGTGAGTCACAACACCTCCTTCAGTGACACAGAAGGCTGCTGCATGCCGGTATCAGTGCGGTACCCGTCAGTGAAGATCCTGGTACAGATGAGGTGTAGCTGTTAACTTGTTGTGCTGAATGAAGTGCATTTTCAATGTCTGATGGCCCTCTCGTGAGTCACAACACCTCCTTCAGTGACACAGAAGGCTGCTGCATGCCGGTATCAGTGCGGTACCCGTCAGTGAAGATCCTGGTACAGATGAGGTGTAGCTGTTAACTTGTTGTGCTGACTTAAGAGTGCAATCACTCTTCGACAGGGTGGATCTGTCAGCCACCGATTTTATGTTCGATGGACATGTTAGGAAATAACGAGTTAGATATACACTATTTATGATGCTGGAGGATAGATGCTTGGTTAAATTTGAATTTTTAAGTTATTACTATGCGTGGGATGTTATCTTATTAAAAAAATAAAACCTTTTCGAAAACTTTTTCTAAAATCAGTGGCAGCAAAAGAAACTGTTAAATTGTAAAATCTAATTTTCACATTAAATTTTGATTATTTTGTCCGTTGTATCTTGGCGTAGCAAACGAGAAATAATGCTAAAAAGTAGTTTAGGAATTATACAGATTTCAATATTGGAACTAATATTAAATTCGCTTTAATTCGCTGGAAAACAGTTTGGAATTCGGTTAGTTTTTTAAACTAAATTGAAGAAATTGCATGTTGGAATAGGCTGTAACTTTCGATTCGCATATTTAAAGTTTCCGAAAATCGATATTTGTTAAAATAAATCATACATTACGACTAATATTTTTTTCGAAACAGATGTCTGTTTTATAATTAATTTTTGAGGAAGACTGGAATTTGAAACTGGTGTCCTCAAAAAAGGACACCAAATTTTAATTCCAAAACCGACAAACGGAACCAAGAATATTTAATTAAAATTTTGTTTTTATAAACTAAAGGGAAAATAAGGAGATTTTTATTTTCTATTAAATTCATTTGTAAATTCTTCTGTCAGTCCATCATTTCATCATTTTACAAACAGACTTATTCCGCGCCAGAAAGGGTTAAATGGCATAGAAGCATCAAACTCAGAATTCAGTGTTTAAGATTGTATAATTTTAAGATTATAAAAACTTACACATAGATCTTATTATACACTATATTATTGTAATACTTTACATTATGCTAAAAGGATTTTACTTTGATACCTTTCTTATTGATTCTAAAAACTGAATAATCTGCATTCTATATTTTATAACAGATAACAAAAACATTAACACAAACCAAAATTTTTTATTTATGCGATATTAGAAGTTTTTTATTAGTACAAAATGCAACATTTTAGATGAATCTATATCTTGAAATATAACTCTAAATATTTTAAATCGATATTTTACTTACATTGGAAATATAAAAAATGAAATTCGTATTCCAGTTTTAGTTGTACATAAATATTCAAGCGGAAGAGTCTTTTATTGTTTATTTCTATTGAAGAAATGTAGGTTTCCATTGTTTTATGATTTATTGGAAAAATTTCTTTAAAGATGAAAATGATTTCTTTTGTATTTGTGATATCAAATTGCGCACATCGAATAAATATGTTTTTATCATAGGGTAACGTATTATTTCCAATTGGAAATCTCTCGGCACTTTCCTTTTATTTAATTTTTGAGAGTTTTGATTTTTTTTTCGTTAACTAGGGGGCTCTGCCCCCTACGAGCTACGCTCGTCAACCCCCGTTCAGACACCGCAGACTCTAACAGCACGCAAATTTGATCGTCTTTAAAAAGATTTCGGAAGATTGAATTATAATTTGAATCTGACAATTATAATCTGACGTAATTTTCACCAAACTTTTCTTTCTCTTTTTAATATTCACGTCAAAATACTTTTGTTAGAAATGAAATATTATGATCATCTTAAAATGTCAAGTAAATGTCTCGCGCAATTTTTAAATTAAAACTGTTTTGCAATATTATTTTTTGTTCATTTTACGTAATAAGTGTAATATGACGTAAATTCTCCTATTTAGGACTTCTAACGCATGTTACTGAATTTATTATTTTACAATATTCTTTCTCATTTTAAATTCACGTGTAACTATAGTTTTTATGACGTAATTTTCAATGAGTTCCTGCTTTTTATATTTTTTGTTTATAATAGTCACGCGTAAAATAAATTTTTAATTTGAAGCAAACATTACTGTTTGCGCTGTTTATACTGTTGGCAACAGTTTAAATTAATACAATTTTCTAAAATTTGTAAAAAATATCTCTCGAAATGCTGAAAATTTGAATTTAAAATAGAAATAAAACCTCGAAAAATTATTCAAATTAAAAAACTAACTGCAATCTGCACACCGGGAAATTCTGACGCATAAAATGATCTAAAAATGATTAAATTCCTATGTACAGTTTTTGCTGCTATAAAACTTTTTTAATGGAACGATTTTGTCCAACTTTGGCATTAAATATCTCTTAAAATAATTCTTCGATTTGAAAACTGTCTGCATCAGCGTGTTTATCAAACATTTCTCTATAATACTACCGATTTTCATATTTTTGTATGCAATATTTTGCTTAATATTAACGAAGAAAGACCTCAGGTCACAAAAAATTCAAAACCGGCGGCGGCGGCGGCGGTGACAGCGGTAGTTACTTTTTTTTAGAATAGAGAGATATCTCTTAAAATAATTCTTCGATTTGAAAACTGTCTGCATCAGCGTGTTTATCAAACATTTCTCTATAATACTACCGATTTTCATATTTTTGGATGCAATATTTTGCTTAATATTAACGAAGAAAGACCTCCGGTCACAAAAAATTCAAAACCGGCGGCGGCGGCGGCGGCGGCGGTGACAGCGGTAGTTACTTTTTTTTAGAATAGAGAGATTCCAAAGTATCATATTATATCGATAAAAGCAATTTTAAGGAATAAAGCGCTAATATTTCGAGTACTAAAGATGTTTTTTTGTGTTTGAGTATTTAGAAATCAACTATATCTCAAATAAAAGAAAAAACAACTGAAGGAAATCTCTGAAATATTACGTTGACATATAGACTATTCCAATTGGATGTTTCGTATAAAAATATAAATTCTAAAAATTCTAAAATCATTCCTTTATTTCAGTATAAATCGCAACAGATAATTTTATTTAGAAATTGCACGGGATATTTAGTCTTTCTGCATATCTTATAGACGTTAAAAAATATTAGCCATTCAACGGAAATATTTGACGAAGTGTATATTCAAGGTAACATTTATTTCTTATATTTATTTTTTCTTTGCCACAAAAACAAGATATTCTCAATTACCACAGTTTATCGGGCTAGTTGAAGTATGAGAAAGTAATTAAAATTATGCAAGCTTTACAGTATCTTTGGTGAAACTGAGACAAACGGTATAGAAAAGAATGTATTCCTAGGAGAATTTTATGATATATGCTGTTGTGTTAGCAGGTTAAAACAGAAACACAAAATTATTTCTTTCCATTAATCGAGATTGAATTTAATCACTGTTTGCAATTGACTCGAGTGCATAATAAATTTTTGGATTCTCAAAACGATAACTTTGCTATTTTATTTCTAGTAGGCAAGATATACAGAGATAAACTAATATAACTTATTCCTTAACTCCCGTTTGAATTTTCAGTATAGTTTATAAAAGCCAGCATAGGTCTAAAACATGATGATTCGTATGCTGAAATATTCTTTACGGTAAGAACACCGATTTTACATATTAGATTCATTTTATGCGCTATCATAAAATGTGTTTTTAGCTCCCGGTATGCTATTTCTGTCTCCCAGCTATTAAAATGCCGTCTAAAAGAAAAAACGAAAAGAAAAGTTGTATAAGATAGCCGTAAAACAAAGTAGATGTATCTTTGTACTGTTAAATACTCTACTGCAATATTTTTAACTTCAGAGCATCACACATTTATTTATACCGTCATACCATAATTTTTATATTGTCGTATTGGGGAAAAAGTACTTTTAAACGCAATTTGTTTGAAAACTGCATCTTGATTAATTTTTGAAATATTCATTTTTTTTTCTAGTTTTTAGCGCCATTTTTTGAATTTTGATAACTCAAACACATCATTTTTATAGAAAGTACAAGAAAAATTTTTGGAAAATTGTAATTATACCTTTTTGTTGCCATTTTTTCATAAGAACGTTAAAAAAATTAATTAAAATACGTGCTATTTAGAAAAATATAAACGAAGGATTACTGATAAAACATGGAGCTATTATAAATCAAATTTAATTTTAAGTACATATATTTATATTACAAACAAATGAAGACATGTGAATCATTAGATATCCGATTTTTTTGCCGAGTTTCATGAATGACGGCATCACTTTTTTTTTGTGCATTATTCAGCATTAGTAACGCCATATGCATATTTTATGAGGCTAACGAAAGATATAGGCTACCGCGATGCATCCCAAGTTCTTTTTTTACAGATCTCTAGATTGACGTGATGCTCTTTTCGAATACCTGCATTGGTGCATTCGAGCATCACATGACTCCAGCAGTCTGTAAAAAACGATACATGGAATGCACCGCGGTAGCCTGTCTTTTTAGCTCACAGGCTATCAAAGCCTGAGGGCTAAAGTACCCACCCGTTCTGTATGCATGTACGTACGTATGTATATACGTAACGCGATAACTCTTGATTTGCTTAAATCCGATTTGCTTAATTTTTTTTTGTAGGTTCATTCTGATAAGTCGCTTCCCTGATTAGTTTTGGGAGTTCATTGGTTAAGTATAAAGGGGGGAACCGGGGCTAGCCCCGCCTTAATTTAGATGAATGTGTTTTTCATGCAGAATTATTCGATTTACTTCAAATTTGGTGTACCGGTTTATTATGATAAGAAGCTGCCTCGATTAAATTTGAAGGTTCATTAGTTAAGTATAAAGGTGAGAAATGGGGCTAGACCCGCCTTAATTTAGATAAATGGGTTTTTCATGAAGAATTATTCGATTTGCTGCAAATTTTGTATACCGGTTTATTATATTAGGAAACTGACTTGATTAGATTTGGAGGTTCATTAGTTAAGTGTAAAGGGGAAAAGGGGGCTAGAACCCCCTTAATTTAGATAAATGGGTTTTTCATGCAGAGTTATTCGGTTTGCTACGAATTCGATGCATCTGTTTATTATGTTGAGGCCTTGATTAAGGCCCTTTTAAGCCTTGATTAATTTTGTTGGTTTATTGGTTAACTTTAAAGGGGGGGAGCTGGGCTTAGATTTGGAGGTTCATTAAATATAAAGGGGAAAAAGGGGCTAGACTCCCCCCCCCCCTAATTTAGATAAATGGGTTTTTCATGCAGAATTATCGATTTGCTTCAAATTTGATATGCCGGTTTATTCCGGCATGACACATCCTTTATTAGATTTGGAGGTTCATTGTTTAAGTATAAAAAGAGAAAAGGGGGACATGACCCCTCCTTTAATTTAGATAAATGGATTTTCATGCAGAATTATCCATTTTACTTTAATTTTTTTTTCTATGTTCATTCTGATAATGAACTTTCCTAATTATATTTGGAAGTTCATTAGTTAAGTATAAAGGCGGGAAAGGGGGTCAGATCCCTCCCCCTTAATTTAGCGAAATGTTTTTTTCATGCAGAATTATTTGATTTGCTTCAAATTTGGTATACCGGTTTATTATTTTAAGGTGCTTCCCTGATTAGGTATGGAGGTTCATTGGTTAAGTTTAATGTAGTGAAACGGGGGCTAATCCCCTTTCATTTATTTTTTGAGGGCCATTATTCTTTGAAATAAAAAAATAATATACATTTAGCCTGTGAGCTCAATGCCATCAGTTTAACTGGGCTCTTTTCTTTTTTATTCGTTATATCCCCGTTACTTTACTATACATGTTATTTAAGACTAGATCGTAAACGAAGAAATCTTCAGCGGATGCGGATGACGTCGTTTTCTATGTAATAAAATCGCGTGTTTTAAGTCTTAAAACTAAATTAGTTTTGTACTATCTATGTATCTATCTATATATATTTTTTTTTTCATCGGCGGCGACACTAAATTCTGAAAAAGCAGAATTTCTGTTTTATAGATATCATTATTTTATTGTTTAATTTAAATATGGACTTGTTATAATTCACTAGTCAACAAATGTTAACTTTTTACGGTATCTGGCTTGTAAATGGGGCCTTTAACTAATGTTAGTGTGCTCAGTTCAGTAGAATAATCAGATTTTTCGATCATGTCACATTCATTAGATACAGGACAGTTAAGTAAAAACAAAAGGGAAACATTTGACAAAAATTGCCACTTAAAGTACAAACAAAACATAACATTTATCAGGAAAAAAGTTTTCTTGATTACTTAACATAACCTATGAACTAATATGAATGCGAAACTGTTGCACACAAGCCAAATAATGTTAATATTTGCAATGGTATATTTCATAAGAGGATGTGTCTTTCTTTCAGAAATTGCTGAATATTTTTATAGTTGCATTTTCACAGCAGATTGCACCCAATTAAAAGTTTTAACCTCGATAGCCATCATTTCATTATTAGTTAACGACAAAATGCAAACTTTCATTAACATTTCACCAAGCCTAAAGTTCGTTAAAACTTTAAAATCTCATTAAAAAGGAAGAAATTATGATAAATGAGTGCGGTTCGCCAGAAAGAGCCTACAAGATAGTGGGATGTTTTCTGGAAGCAAAAAAAATTAGTTCAGCAATCACACGTAGAGTGCGCTGACAACCAGAAACACAATGAACAGGAACACAATACGCTTCATTCATTTGTTCTTCCAATAACGAATGTTCAACATGATCTCCAGAACATTCTATGACCAACCAGGTTGTGTCGTAATGCCTGTTCTTTGTGTTTCGGGTCATCAGTGCCCTCTACATGTGATTTCTTAAATATTTTTTCTCCTGTTAAAAAAAGTCTTGTGAGCCCGCGACAGGATGTCTGGATTTCATCATCGATTGAGGTAAGTACCTCAAAT
The DNA here is from genome assembly GCA_963932465.1 of Maratus speciosus. NCBI lineage: Eukaryota > Metazoa > Arthropoda > Arachnida > Araneae > Salticidae > Maratus > Maratus speciosus. Next base: position 59,305,298 of record OZ010789.1, read on the forward strand.
TAAATTATATTGAATAAATAAAATTATGAATACATTTATTAACTGAACTGTATTGAATAAATTGAATTCTTTATTTTATGATGGATTGCGAAACTTTGAAAAAAAAAGAGCTACGATTCGTAGTCAAACTACGAAAATATTTGATAAAATAAGGGATTTGTTAGATAATACACAAGAATTAGAGCTTGAGAATAGAAAATCACAGCTGGATCTTTTGAAACAGCAATTGAATGACAAAATAAAAACTTTAAAATCATTAAATTCTGAAATTGAACCACTGGTTCCAAGTACTGAATTTGAAAAAGAAATCGAGAAATCGGAATCTTATAATGAGAATATTATTGAATGGAAATATAAAATTTCCAAATTTTTAAATGATAACACAGTTACTCCTGAAACTAAACAAGATTCTTCAGACATTGAAAGTGATAGTAGTAGCAACAATAGTTCTCTACTAAAAAGTCAGAAAATTCTGAATCAAAATTTGATTAAACTTCCTAAGCTTAATATATCTAAATATTATGGTGATTCGTGTTTATGGCTCGAATTTTGGAGTCAGTTTTCGAATGCGATTGACAATAATGAACATTTAACTCCGATTGATAAATTTTCCTACTTAAAGTCACTTTTGGGCGGAAGTGCTGCAAATACTATAGCAGGCTTTTCGCTGTCTAAGGAAAATTATGCTCATGCTATAGAATTATTGAAAAATCGTTTTGGTCGTAATGACCTGGTAATAAATAGTCACATGACTAAACTGCTAAATTTGAAACCAGTACGAAATTCTAATAACATTAAGGCTTTTAGAGATTTGTATGATGAATGCGAAATTCAAATAAGAAATCTTAATTCTTTAGGTGTTGTATCAGGTTCATATGGGCACTTGTTATGTCCGATTCTTCTGAAACTTATTCCATCAGATATTGCACTAGAATTTAATAGAAAACGAATTAAAAACACTGACTGGGATGTTAATGAGCTGATAAATTTCATTAAAGATGAAATTGAATCTCGCGAGACCACTGTCCAATTAAACCATTTTGAAAAAATCCCTGAGAAGCAGGAAAATTATAAGAAAAATTATAAAAAATTCATTCCATCAGCTTCTGCCTTAACCACAAATATTAAAAATAACTGCATATTTTGTAATCAAACTGATCACGATACTGAAAAGTGTAAGTCTTTCACCATTCCGGAAATGCGAGAAAAATTAAAAAGGGAAGGAAGGTGCTTTAAATGCTTCCATAAATTTCACATCGCGAATTTTTGTAAAATTTCGAATGAAAATTGCAAAGTGTGTGGTAAAACATATCATCATACTATACTTTGTAATTCTAATAAAAAAACAGAAGAATCAAAAAATTCAGGTAGCATTATTTCCTCCGTATATCATTGCAAAGGCAATATAAATAATATCAGTAGAGAAGTAATATTGCAAACAATTCATGTAAAAGTGGAAGCGGGTGAAATTTCAGAAACTGCTCTTTGTTTATTTGACTCTGCTAGTCATCGAACTTTTATTACAGAAAATTTAGTTTCAAAATTAAAACCTGAGGTCATTAGAAAGGAAAAATTAATTGTCTATACTTTCGGTTCGAGAAAATCTGAAGAACGATGTTATGATGTCGTTAAGCTAAAGCTAATTCACTTGACGAATAGAAAACGTAGTATAATAATTGAAGCATTAGTCACACCGCTAATAACTAATTCTTTGATACAAATTCCTCCTCTTCCAATCAAAATTAAGAGAAAACTTTCCAAATTTCGTCTTGACACGTGGGAAAATTTGGAAAATAGTGATGTTGATATATTAATAGGAGCTGATTATTTATATCAAATTAATGACAAAACATACCCCATAAATAAATCATTGTTCGTCTGTGAAAATTTATTTGGGCATTCCCTCTGCGGGACAATTGACGTAAATAAAAGTAGTGAGAGTAAGCAAGCTGGGGTCTTGTCCACTCAGGTTATGAAACCTATTCAAAATGATTTGAAAACATTGTGGGAGTTAGAAACTTTAGGGATGAACACTGAAGAAAATATTTCTGAATTAGATAAAGAGATAATCGAAAAATTCGAAAACAATTTGCATTTTCTTGAGCACCGATACGAAGCTAAATTGTTATGGAAAGATGATAGAAGAGATTTAGGAAGTAATTATAACAATGCTAGAAACCGATTTATTAACTTAAATCGAAAATTGCTTAAAGATAAGGAATTATTGCAGAAATATAAAGAAATTGTGATTGAACAGGAATTAAATAACATAGTGGAAGCATGTTCTAATAAAACTGTAAATAGCGGTTATTTTATGCCCCACCGACCTGTCTTGCGAGATGATAAACCCACAACTAAAGTTAGAATGGTATTTGATGCTTCCTCAAAAGAAAATAGCAAATCATTAAATGATTGTTTGTACGGTGGCCCAAATTTGAACCCCGATTTATTAGAAATTATTATTAATTTCAGAAAATTCAATACTGCGTTTTGTGCAGATATTGAAAAGGCCTTTCTTCAAATTTCTGTAGCTGAAGAAGACCGAGATTACCTTAAATTTCTTTGGTTCGATAATGACGCAAACAACTTTTTCAAAATTTTAAGATTTAGACGTGTACCATTTGGCGTTACATGCTCACCATTTATTTTGGCTGCCACAATTAAACATCATATAAAGAACTATCGAGATCAACATCCAAATGTTGTATATATGTTAGATAATTCCCTCTATGTCGATGATTTAATTTCCGGATCAGATTTAGATAACGAAGCTTATTATTTATCAGTTACAGCTTCTGAAATTCTTAAAGAAGCTGGGATGAATTTGAGGAAATTAAAAACAAATTCTATTAAACTTAGGGAAATGTGGGAATCTGGTAACTTAGGTATAAGTGAGGAAAACACAGGTAGTATCTTAAAAGTGCTTGGACTGATATGGAATACTGAATCTGATATTTTGATGTTAGATGCGCAGCCCTTTGAAGAATATTACATCGATGATCCCACGAAGCGAACAGTTCTTAAAATGTTACTGAAAATTTATGATCCATTAGGATTTGTAAATCCATTTGTAATACGTATTAAAGCCTTGTTGCAAGAAACATGGCAAAGAGGTTTAGAGTGGGACAATAAATTACCTGAAGATTTGAAATGCGAGTGGAACACTTGGTGTTCAGAAGTTGTACATTTACGCACATTTGAAATAACCCGAAAATATTTTCCTAATATGATAAACATTTCTGAAAATTCACAAATTCACATATTCTGTGATGCTAGTCCCAAAGGGTATGGAGCAGTTGCTTATTTGCGTTCCATTTCATTAACTGGCGAAATTCAAACAAGTTTTGTTTGGAGTAAATGTAGAATAGCCCCCCTCAAGAAGTTAACTATTCCACGGCTGGAATTGATCAGTGCAGTAGTTGCCGCTAGAATGTGGAAATATTTAAAACAAAAATTACATATTTCGAATTTAAATATAAAGTTATGCTCGGACTCAGAAATAACTATTTGGTGGATTAAGGGTTCTACTACAAACTGGAAACCCTTTATTTCCAATCGTGTAACCGAAATTCAGTCATTGACAGATCCAAAGGACTGGAATTATTGTCCCGGAAAAGAAAACCCTGCAGATCTGCTTACGCGAGGGGAAAACTTATCGAAGTTAATGGGTAATAATGTATGGTGGTGCGGCCCACCTTGGTTATCACTATCAGAAGATATGTGGCCTTCAAAAAGGGCTATAGAAATGGTTCCCGAAGCTTTTAATGAAATGAAAGCAAAACCAAATTTAACATTATTGTGTAACGAATCAAACTCTATTCCTAAGCCAGTATTTGATATGGCAAAGTTCAGTAGTTTAAATCACGTGTATAATATTACTGCTTGGATAATGCGTTTTATTCATAATGCCAATTCGAAAAACCCTAAAATTTTAGGACCTTTAACTACCTCAGAAATAGAAACAGCAGAAAAATACTGGATTAAACAAACTCAGGAAACTTCATTTAAAGTTGAAATAGAAGCACTTAAACAAAAAAACCACTTAATAAAGATTCTTCTTTGTACAACCTTAATCCACAATTCGATGAAAATGACTTACTTGTTTTATCCGGAAGACTTCAGTTTTCTGAAGTTACAGAGCAGGAAAAACATCCGTGGATTCTTCCTAATAAATCTTATTTTGTAAAATTACTAATTAAGGATGTTCATGAAAGGATGTACCATTTTGGTGTAGCTGTCACTTTAGCTCACCTTCGTGAAAGGTATTTTATATTAAAGGGAAGAAGATTTGTAAAATCCGTCTTAAGATCGTGTATGATATGTCGAAAACTTAATGCCATTTCTGGAAAAATGGAAATAGCACCTTTACCGAAAGACAGATCAGTTAAAACACCTTTAAAAAAGGTTCTAGGAAAAACTTGTCTCCGTTATGAAGAGCTAGAAACAATACTTACAGAAATTGAAGCGGTGATTAATTCACGTCCCTTATGTTATCTCTACGAAGAAAATGCTGAACCATCACCTTTAACGCCATCTCATTTTTTAGTTGGTAAACGATTAATGTCCTTACCTTCTTATGGATTACCAGTCTGTACGCAAGAGAAATCCAATAAGATTTTGTTGACGAGAAAATATAAATATAAGCAACAAATTACTGACCACTTTTGGAAAAGGTGGAGAAACGAATATTTGTTAGAACTTAGATCTGCTTTTCAAGTGAAAAACATAAATTCATCGCCTCAGTTCAAAGTTAACAATATAGTGATAATTCATGATGAAAAGCTCCCAAAACATATGTGGAAGTGTGGTCGTGTTAAAGAACTCATATTTGGTCGTGACTCTAAAATCAGATCATGTGTATTACAGACTGCAAAAGGCGATCTTAAACGACCTGTGCAATTGCTATATAATCTTGAATTGGACTTAGTGGACTAAAAGACACTAAAACTCTTACACTAAAAATAAGAACTATTATCGAACATTTAATTTGTTTTGTTACTCATATTTACCCTTATTATTGTTTAATTTTCATACAATTCATGTGTTTTATTTTCTTTCGTAGATTGCAGCATTCTTATTATTTTTGCTTTTATATCTGTAGCTGTATGTAAGTATGTATCTGAAAATTTGTCATGTATGTAAGTATATTCTTATGTTTATTAAATTGTTTAATATAGATGCTGAACTAAGTGTTCAGCCCGGGGCAGGATGTTGAGAATGCCAACTTGGCGATGCTTGCCATTTTCTGTTAGTCGGCATTGTGGCAACCCCCTTTTTATTGTTTTCCGATTTTCTTTTCAGTGTAGATGTAAAGTTTGTTTTGAACCGGTCTGACGGTAATAATGGAACTCTCAAATGAGAGTAATAATAATATTAATATACCTATATATTTGTAAATAAAATGTACATAGTTGTTTTTTAAGAAAGAAGTTTAATTTGAACTGTAGAGTGTGTTTACTTATTCAAGTTACGAATTTTATTTACAATATATTAGAACTAAGTTATGAAGACGTTTTTATTCTTCGAAGCACTATGAAATAATTTGAATTTACCGAACCTGCAGTCTGAAGGACAACGCAACACCCTTTCATGCAAACCGCACTTCTTTATCATAATTTCCCCCTTTTTTATGAGTTTTTAAAGTTTTAACAAACTTTTGACTCACGCGGTATTTTATAAAGTATGAAAAAATTAAATTCTAAAATTTTGTAAAACCCTGACGTGGTAAAAAAATTTTCAGCAGATTCAAATTTTATATGGAAAAAAATACATAAAAAAATATTTTTTACAAATGAGATACAAAATGGCTGCTGACTAGTAATTATTTTTATAATTCCTTAAATGAAATAAAATTTTCATCTATTCATCACTCCTTGCAACGAAAATGCATTGTTTAACTTTTTAATCTAATTATGTTATTATCAAGGGGAAATATAAAATGTAATCTTTGTATTAAAATTAGAATTAAAAAAATTTCTTACTTTTCGAAATTTTAAGAAGGAAATATTGTTTCATGAGAAAACAGATTATGGGATTAATAAGAATAAATTTTCAGATTATAATTTTATTTTTATAGACTACATATTTCCGACGGTTATTTTATGTAAAGGAAGCAATTAACGTATTAGCAATTTGCAGAATGAAAAATGATATTTCAAAATTATTAATTAAAACAAATATAAATATTTCGAAAACTTAAACAAGCTTTAGAGAGAAAATTTATCTAAAGTAAGTTTTCCAATTGCGCTAATCCTCATATATATTTCAAAAAGCACATTAATTTTTTTATATATAAGTTCTAATTTTTTTTATTATAATATTTTTTTTTTCAATTTGTAAGGAAGGATTTGCTCAGCAAGCATTTCGAATTCATCCGTTTTGACTGGCTATTGAATATAAAATATTTTAAGTTAATATTTTTATTTAAATATAAATAATAAGCGTCTTAATCTGCGTCTTCTGCTTATATTAAAATAAATATTTTAAAAGTAAGTGCAAAATATCTTTAAACCTAAACTTAAATAGTTTAATGAATCCGTTAAATTATTTTTTTTAACGATTAATATATTTAAACAATACAGATTTTTAATATTTAAACAGGGTTTTTTTTTTTTTTTTTTTTTTTTTTTTTTTACAAAGCAAACATATATATAAACGAAGGAATATTTCATGTAAAATTTTAATATTGCTTATGAAAAAACAAATATTTATTTTTAGAGATATATTTTTATAATGTAATTTTTAGCTCACAGGCTATCAAAGCCTGAGAGCTAATGTGCCCGCAAGTTCTGTATGTAAGTATGTGCGCAACGTAATAACTCTTGATAGAAATACCCGATTTGCTCCAAATTTTTTCTAGGTTCCTTCTGATAAGGATTCTGATAAGGAATCCTTCTGATAAGGAGGGAGGTTAACCCATCCCCCCTTATTTTAGATAAGTGGGTTTTTCATGCAGAATTATCAGTTTTACTGGAAATTTGGTGTACCGGTTTACTATGATAAGGTGCTTCCCTGATCAGATTTGGATGATCATTGGTTAAGTATAAAGGGGTAACGGGGTTAATAATCCCTTAATTTAGATAAATGTTTTTTTTCTTTACGATTTGCTTAAAATTTTGTACACCGGTTTATTCTGATAAGGCACCTCCCTGCTGAGATTTGGAGGCTCATTGGTTAAGTATAAAGAGAGAAAAAGGGAGGGGTCTAATCCCCCTTAATTTATTTTTCGAGGGGCATTATTCTTTGAAATAAGAGTATAATATACAATTAGTGTGAATAGCCTGTGAGCTCAATGCCATCAGTTTAACTAAGCACTTTTCTTTTTATTTAATAAAGTTTTTTAAGTAAAAAATATTTCTTCTTGAATTTTACAGAAACATGTTAGAATAAATAATACACAATTCCATGCACTCAAGATTTTACATAAAATAGGCACTTCAATTAAAATTTTAGTTGAATTTGACGGTTGTTTTAAATATTGATCATTCTTCACAAACTTGTAAATTTAGGATCTAAAAACATTTCACCCTCTGCGATGTGTTATTTTTTATGAAGTTATTTTTATAAAACGGAAAAAAACTGGGTTTTTAATTTACTTTTAATGTGTTTTTATGACGTCTTTTAAGCAAATAAATATTTTAATATTATGATATGGTTAGAAATGGACGTAATTTTGAATTACTAGTCGCACTTATTTACATTTGTAAAACAACTAAATTTGATGAATATAGCTCCAACAAAATATTTTGGTTCTAATGATAAAATTTTGGTTAGACTAACCAAATGATTTTATCAATTCAACAAATCATTTGGTTAGTCCAACCAAAATTTGGTAATTCCAAGTAAAATATTTGACTGGAGCTATATTAACCAAAAATTTGTAGTTTCAACAAAACGGGTTTTTCCGTGAATTTTAACACTGAAATTAACAAGGCTGGTTTATTTATTACTCAGGATGTGATATTTCGCTCGTACGACTGTTGTTTTTTTAAAATAAAACTTTATTTTTTTAAGTTTTCTAAATATAAAGTATAATGCCTTAACTCGAATAAAATAAAATTTAACGAATACCTTTTTATTTATAGGTCTATTTACCTTGAATCGCGGTGGGATGTCATCACGACCCGAAAACTAGTCGTTGGGGGTCACCGTAATACTTACCCATCATGGATATAGATAATATAAAATATGAAAATAAAACATGTGATATTTGCTAAGCATTGTACCATGTTACTTTTATTCATAATTTAATTTACTTCGATTCCCTTAAATATAATTAATATAACCAGTGGTGGAATTCAGCCGGTTCGCACCGGTTCGGTAGAACCGGTTGTTAATTTCTGTTGAGTTCGGCGAACCGGTTGTTAAAATGATACTCCAAATGCGAAAATCGTATTTACATTAATTTACTTTCTTTAAATATTTATCTGCACAACAGCGTTTTCTAAACATACTGTGACATGTTCTGATTTATTTTATTTAATAAGATAATGTTTCACTTGCAAAGAGAATATATTTTTTCTTCGCCAGTCCTGTGAGAAGCAAATTTAACTTTTAAAAAATGCAATTTTGGAGATTTGGAGAATTTTGGGGTTCAAATCGGCAGCCTAGGCTTACCCTAGTTATATATCGTGCTTATTCCACATTGCAATAACTACTTATACTCGATGTTATCGCTGATAGTTAATAGTTAAATCGTTAGATTTAGTGGTATTCTTCTAATTGCAATTTTTTTAAATATTGTTCTTCATATTTTAGAAGTCATTTAAATCGAAGTAGTTGTTTTCGTAAATGTAACAAATTGTAAATATTTATAAGATCCCTGCGTTCTATAAGTTATATTTGGGAAAATATTTTCTGCGCTATAACAAAAAGAAAAACATTATGATCTGCATTTTTCGATTCATGATACTTCGTATTTTACGAATTTCCAACTTTGACTGACCCGCTTTTGTACAAAGAAATGGTAAAACATCCTAAAGTTCTAAATTTCATAACTCGAGAAGTTTTGTTAGTGCAAAAATTTGTCTCACTTACCATAGCATAAATATTGTTTTTCTAAATATGTTATAGGACCCAAAGAACAGCCTAAAGATTTAAATTTTGTATTTTTTCTCTAAAGTAAAACCGTTTTCTAAGTTGATGAAGGACAACATTTGAAATATTTGTGAAATTAGTGTTCTAAGTATAACTACACTGACGGAAAAAAAATCCCAACACCAAGAAAGACTTGTGTTAAATAACCGAAATTTGGTAGGCGTGTTTATACATCTGAAAGATGACATCGATTGAAATTTCGCGCTTCGCGCATAAGTGTGGCGCTAGTAGCGCCACTCAGAACTTTCAGATCAGGTTTACTTTAAATGCTTGTTGTAAAGTTCGTGGGTGTTATTTAGCTTCGGAATGTGACGTATTGAGTTGATGTTAGCCAAGAATGCCTTTAACAAGACGAAGAAGCCACTGTCAACAGCTCACCGAGTTGGAACGAGGTCGCATAATCGGGCTACGAGAAGGTGGATTTTCTTTCCGCGATATTGCAGAAAGACTTGGTTGGAATGTATCCACTGTGCATGATTGTTGGAAGCAGTGGTCAAGGTATGGTACTGCCTCAAGAAGACCGGGTTCCAGGCGGCCACGTGGCACTCCTGAGAGGGAAGATCGCCGTATTCGGCATACGACTGTGGCGCATCGTTCTGCGGCTGAAATTTGAGCTGCAGTTGGTAAAACAGTTGCACAACGAACTGTTAGAAATCTGTTATTTCAAGGACAGTTCCGAACCAGCGCCTTGCAGTGTGCATTCTACTGACTCCAAGCCATTGCCGTTTGCGACGCCATTGGTGTCAAGCCAGAGCTCATTGGAGGACAGAGTGGAAATCTGTTGTGTTTTCTGATGAAAAAGAAACACAACAGATCTCCACTCCGCCCACCAATGAGCTCTGGTTTGACACGTATGGCTTCGCAAACGGCAATGGCTGGGAGTCAGTAAAATGCACGCTGCAGGGCACCTGGCTCGGAGTTGTCCTTGAAGTAACCGATTTCTAACAGTTCGTTGAGTCACTGTGGTATCAACTGCAGCTGGAATTTCTGCCGCAGACGCAGTACGATGCGTCACAGGCGTACGCCGAATACGGCGATCTTTCCTCTCAGGAGTGCCACGTGGCCGCCTAGAATCCGGTCTTCTTGAGGTAGTACCATCTCGTGACCACTTCTTCCAACAATCATGCACAGTGGATACATTCCAGCCAAGTCTTTCTGCAATATCGCCTAAAGAAAATCCACCTACTCGTAGCCCGAATATGCGACCTCGTTCTAACTCGGTGAGTTGTTGACAGTGGCTTCTTCGTCTTGTTAAAGGCATTCTTGGCTAACATCAACTCAATACGTCACATTTCGAAGCTAAATAACGTCCACGAACTTTACAGCACGCATTTAAAGTAAACCTGTTCTGCAAGTTCTGAGTGGCGCTACTAGCGCCACACTTATGCGAGAGGCGCGAAATTTCAATCGATGTCATCTTTCAGATGTACAAATACGCCTACCAAATTTCGTTTATCTAACACAAGTCTTTCTTGGTGGTGGGATTTTTTTTTCGTCAGTGTATTTAGGAATTATCTCTTGGTCAGCAATAAGGACACCCTACATATTTTATAACTGATAGTGCCTTAATGACTGTATATTTTAGATGAAATTGCTCTTTTTTTCTGAAGCACTGCGAATATAAAGGAAGAAAACTTATGATAAAATTAATTTATTAAAACATTTGAAATGCTTCGGAAGAAAACAGTACATACAAAAGAAGGTCGACGAGGGTTTTATTACTTCAGAAAATTGGAAAAATATAAAATTTCTAGAAGATCATAATTTTTTTAGTGAGCTCGGGTATATGTTTTTCTAAACAAAAACATTTTTAAAAAATGGTAGGCTACTGAATTCTGAACATTTAAAACCAAGTTGTATTCGATTTGAACATAGGAACAAAGTAAAGTTTTTTCCTTTCCATCAGGCTACTGGAACGTTGGAGAAGTAATACTTCCATGGAAAGAAGCTGAAGAACTATTATTTATATTTAATTACACTTATAATTAATATAAATTATTATCGAGTGTTTTTGACTATATATTTTAAATATTTTTCTAAAAGTATGTAGCATTTGAAAGTATTCAAAAGGCTAAAAATAGTGTCAGAAAAATTGCTGCAAGTTCAGCGGGAATGGAAAAGAGCTCCTTTTTTTATAGAGGGTGTTTGTTAAGAAAGAAGCACACATCCGATAATGTTCGAGTAAAGACAAAGAAAATTGAAATTGAGGACGTCTCTCAAGAAGCTACATGTAAATATCTCAAATAACACAAGTTATTTAATATTTTAAAACTCTTTTATATACTATAATCTAGGTTTTCTTTCCAACATAATTTATTGTTTTATTTAAGTATTAACTATATAAAATAATATACTACCTTTTTGAATACCTTTTTAAACTTTTCAACATGATAGTTATTTTATGTACAGGACACCCAAAATAATCCGAATATATTTTTGCTTCTTTCAGTCCAAAAATATAGAGTGCTGATGTGTTCCATCTGCAATTGTTAACCATGGTAGTTATTGTATGGAAGGTTTTTAAAAGATGTTGCATATTTTTAAACAGAGCTAAATTTTATTATTGATATAAAATTTCCAGATATATCTTCATCGCGTGTGCATTTTTGATACAACAAAAATAATTTTAGTCATTCGAGACTAATTATAGACGAAATTGACAAATATCTCGGTGAAATTTGCTTTGGTGACAAATCTTAACATAAAACCCACGTTAAAAAAAAAACCAGAAATCAAGCACCTATCACTCACAAGAGCCGATTTGTCGACATTAACTTTGAAGAAATATCTGTATTTGTCACCAAAGCAAGGATTCAGATAGCAATGCTTCAGATTCAGTGTCTTAGTATTCCCACGAGATTAGAAATTTCAGCAATATCTCAGCTCTTCCTATAGTTAGTGTTTTCGAAATATGATTGCAACTTTAGATCATATACATGGGTTAATTCTTAAGATTACATTTCCGCTATTTTTGTATTATATTTATTGTACTATACTGTTTTGATTCATTTTTATCAGGGTTTCACGACTGCCGAATATTAATTTAATATACGTCTTTTTATAAGGACATGTTTCAGAAATTGTTTTCTTTCTCTATACCAAAAGTTTTCTTAACAATGTTCTTATAATATTGGAAAGGGTTTCATAATCTATATATGTTTCCTTTAACTTTCATGTTTATGAGTAAAAAATAATTCGGGCAGCGAACCAGTTGTTAAAATATTTGAATCCCATCACTGAATATAACCCCTTAAGCTACTATTACTTTTTGTTGCATTAAAATATCTCAATTTGTTGATTTTCTGTAAGAAAGTAAACGTTATTGGTTTACAATGGAAGTCTATGGGAATTTGGCGAAATATTAGAGATACCGCCAATTTGGCGTCACTTTTGACGACTCATTTTGGCCGCCAAATTTGGCGATATACCGCCAAGTTGGCGACAAACTTGGAGGTGTTTGGCGACAGTACGTTGTCCCCCTTATAGGTATGGAGAGACATTAAATGCTTGACATTTGCGATAAGCCATTATTGGCATTTAATCTTATAGTTTGGCGATAGTTTTTTGGTCGGCGGAATAATCGAGTAGTACCGAATTGCGTAAAATAAACATCCTTATAACTCGAAAAATTATAGTCCTATTAACTAACAGTTTAATGCGTCAGATTAAGCGTCTCATATACAATTAAAATATATCTTTGAATTCAAATTTGATTGAAATACGGGGTCATGAAAAATCGAAGAGTGTGAAAAATAGAATTACAAATATCTCGACAACTAATTATCCGATCGAGTTCATTCATGATGCAAAATGTATGTTTATTTATTGTCTTTTATATTCACTCCTTCAAATAAACAATTTGGAAAATTTTTATATACCTTTTATCAGAACGAATATTTCAAGAGTCCAAAAAAATAGTTCCGGTGAATCGAGGTTACTGATATTCAATTGGCTTTTTCCCATTATTACCCCCTAAGTACACACCGAATTTGAAGTCTCTATCTCAATTTGTTCGAAAGATAGAGCGTTTACAGACACACACACATACTGACAATATTTTTTTTCTAAAAATATGTTTTACGGAATCTCCAGTTTCTGAAACGTGTAAATCCGTCAATTTTTTTTTCGATTTTTAAAACGATTACAAGACCTACCTTATACTATGTATGATGGGTAAGTAAAAATAATAGCTTTATCTGTTATTTCAACATTATTTATATAAAATTTCATATGATCTTCTATCGTTATCTATATTTATCGTTAACAAAAAGATAATGCGATGAGATGTATCACATTTGATTTTCACAAAACGAGGAAATCGTAATAGTGTGTCAAAACATATGCTATGTACTTGAAAGACAGCCATGTGAGCTTTTATGTGATTTAAGCTATTGTATTAGATGTATTGGAACTTTGCAGAATTTTATTATTTCCATTATATGTTAGAAACTAAGCAAAAATAAATTCTGGCTGTTGTCTACTGCACTAGACAAAAAAAAAACAGTCTGTTAGTGACATTCGGATTTCGTACTTGAACTACGATACGCCACTACTGAGAGATCTTTCGAAGGAGGAAATTTTACTATTGGTTAGTAAAATTTCAGAAAATGATTCTAACAACGAAAACAGATCTGATAATGATTAAAATTTCGATTTAAATGAAAAAACAAAATTTTGGAGAAAATTAAGACCTTCTCAATGCATTTAAGAGACCATTACTGCACAGTATAACATCTGATTTAGTTTTTTCAAATGTGTTACATAAATTTGTGACTATACATCAACTTACTCCAACCAGTCTTACGATATGACTTTTTCAACACTTTTTTTACATTAAAAAGCCCAAATCCAGTTCAAGTGACAGTGAACTGAATAAAAATATCAAAATAAATGCAGAGGAGGAAGTCATAAACCACCAATAAATCGTAAGAGTTGTTATACACCTTCAAAGTGAATTGGAGAAGCGAAATTAGGAACTATATACAAAATACAGCAGCTGTGGCCAACGACCTCTCCAAAATATTCTAAAAGAAAAGTCACGACCTATCTATACTTTACTCGACAATAAATGTTGCTAATAATAGTTTAGCCATTCTCACATAATTTTGACTTTTAAGACCCTGAATAATAATTAGTTTAGTACATATTTTTGTGGATATTTTTTCTTCTACTGGAAAATATCTCATTGCTTGACTGTATGTATAACAATATTAACGAGATAAATAAGTATTGGACGATATTGAGTGTCCAAATACATCAGGAAATTCCTATACCACTCGGTGTCTCTGATGTTGATTTTTCAGTTTGGAGATGTCTGTATAAAATTGTTTCTATGAAAGTAATTCGATGTGATTTTTTTTCCGAAACTGGGACTATTGTTTTATATAAATATGTAGCAAAAAATTAACCTGCGCACATTTTTACAGTTGTTATTATTTTTTGAACTCGATCCCTGGATTTTACATTTCTTACCGTCGCGCTTGCTAAAATTATGCAGAAAAACACTTCAGATGCAGCCATATAATTTTTTCAACTTTATCCCATGCTAGTATGCTAGAGAAAGAGCGGCTAAAATTCTTTGACAGGAAATTTACTGCAGACTTTAAATCAGCATTTAAATATCAATTTCAAGCATAGTCACTTTATCAGATGTCTTACCGATCCCAAGATTAGTTCCTCCACATTTCGAGGTAAACTATTTTTATTTATTTAATCCAATGTAAATGTTTGTAAAAATCAATGAACATTGTGGTTATTACTTAGTCTTAACATGATTTGCCTAAAAATAGGTGGTTATTTTCCTTACTCTCCCATTATTAAGATCAATTTTTTACTTACTGTTCCAGTTTCCCGTGCCGTCCCTTTTTTTCCTACCGTTCCTTCTTTAACACCCTTTTAAGACAATGTTATACCAAAATTTTGTATTTAAAATATTACATTATTATTATCTCTTATTTGCGTGTTCTGTAGGTACAATGCAAATTCATTATAAGTAAAACTTTAAAAGAAAATAAAATGTTAGAGAGGTAAAACGGTAAGATAAATTAAAATCGCAAGTTTATCCTAAACATCAGTTATATAAAAAAAATATTCGTTGTTGACCATTTTTTATTTATTTTGAATCATTGAGGTATCTATTTATATAAAATCCAAGTCTCTGAGTGCTCCTCACAATTCCGGTTTGACCACCTCATTGATTGCGGCCATGCTAGGTTTCCTATATAGAAATTGGTATCAGCTTCAGCAATGAGTAATTGTTGAAAAGTACTAATGACATGGTTACCACAATAGCGCCAAATTCTGACCAACTTGGCGAAATACAGCCAAATTTGGTGAAATACAGCCAAAATTTGGAGACAAAATACATTGCCATATATGAAGCCAACTGGGCGATAGCTGCTAACTTGGTGAAATTCCCACTGAAACCCATTAACCGTTCATAATCGAGCTCACCGCAATTTCATTTTTAAACCCCTCGCATTTAAGGGTTTTTTTTTTTTTTAAATCTTTGTGTCAGAATTTAAAATGTAATATACGAAAATATACGTCTTTACATCTTTATCCCGATGCTACTAATGAAATAACCACCACTAGACGGTGCTGTACTCTCTGAGTTCCTAAGTGCCCAATTTTAATGTGCTTCATATAGCCGGATACAGTAATTAAATTATCCATACTTTTGGAGTATAGGGGGCCTTGGCGAAATAGGGAAAACTGCCTTGTCGATATAGAGAAAACTGCTTTGGCGAAATAGAAAAAAATTCCTAGGTGAAGAAGGAAATTTAACAACATATTTTCTGGCAACATATTTCCACATTTTAAAATGTGTTATTTTCATTTGATTACTGCTGAACAAGCGATAAAAATGCTCATATTCCTGCACATTGTGTTGTATATATCTTTATATCTCACTTTCCGTCATTTTTGACGGACTATCTTTCTAGTTCATCTATAAGTTTAAAATGTTATTTTACTAAGTTTAATTTCAGCAGATTTTTATTCCGGAAAGTTAAAGTTTTGCGAGAATGCCTCAGTTCTATAGCTTCATAAAGACTTTCCATAAATGATAAATTATTGAATATTGTAAAGAAATGCTCAGAAGTTCAAGCAAGATCAAAACTAAATAATGAAACATGGAGCATCTCTCTAGAGTGAAAGAATTCCTTTAGTGAATGTTCGAGAAGCTTTAACCGCAAAAAGGCCACCATTCTTAGTCTATTGTCAACGATCATGGACACTATTTCGACTGATTTATACGTTTTAAAAGCACGATTCGACTGTTTTGAAAAATGACTGTCAGTGAGTCTCTATGTCTGCATGTCTCTCTGTATGCAACACACATTTTGGCCTCTCTAACGCACCAACTACCGCTAAGAATAGGATAAACTTTCATATGAAGTTCTATCCTTATTTGCACTGGTGATGCTAGATTCTGGGGCTAAATCCTTCTAGATGGAAATATGGCGAAAATCGATGATTTTGTGTTATTTGTATCATGATTATATGGGGCATTCTCACATCTTTTGACTTTTGGGGAAAAAAATCTGGTGAAATTAAACTTGCTAAAATAATATTTTAATCTGATAGACGAATGCCTTAATGATTCAAAATAAAGAAAAAATGGCCGGCAACGAAAAAAAAAATATTTAACTGAGGTTTAAGTTAAACTTGCGAGTTTAATTTTCCTTACCATTTTACCACTATAACTTTTTTGTTTCTTCTAAATTTTTACTTATAATGAATTTGCATAGTACACGCAGGGCATTCAAATAAGAAATAATGACAATGAGGTATTTTTAGTACAGAATTTTGGTATAACATTGTCTTAAAGAGGTGTGAAAGAAGGAACGGCAATGTAAAAAAGGGGGATGGTATAGGAAAAAAGGGACGAAATGGAAAAGCAAGGGACGGTAAGGATGGAACAGCAAGGAAAATTACCACCTGTTTTAGGCAGATCATGTTAAGACTAAGTGGTAGCCAAAATGTTCATTGATTTTTAGAAACATTTATTTACATTCGATTAAATTTTAAAAAAAATTACCTCGAAAAGTGCAAGAATAAACCTTGGGGACGATGAGGCGATCAATAAAGTCACGATGCTTAAAATTAATATTTAAATGCTGATTTAAATTCTACAGTAAATTTCCTGCCAAAGAATTTTAGAAATTATTTCTCTAGCATACTTACGCATGAGAAAAAACTTGAAAAAAATTCTGTGGCTGCATCTGAAGGGATTTTCTGTATAATTTTAGAAGAGGGATGGTAAAAAATCTAAAACCTAGGGACAGAGTTTTAAAAAAGATACCAACCCTAAAAATGTGTGCAGGCTAATTTTAGCTACTTATTTATATAAAACAATAGTTCCAGTTTCAGAAACAAATTACATCGAATTATATTTATTGAAACAATTTTATCCGGACAGCTCCAAACTTAAAAATCAGCATCAGGGACACGGGACGGTATAGGAATTTTTCAGGTGTTTGGACCCCAACATAGTCCAAAACTTATTTATCTCGTTAGTATTGTTGTACAATCATGCAATGGGATGTTCCAAAGTATATGAAATTTAAAATAAACACAAAAAAGTGTATTAAAATAAAAATTATTATTCAGGGACATGAAAGTCAAAAGATTGTGAGAATGCCCCATATCTCCAATTCGTGTGTGCATAATTCAGCAAAATATAAAATTTAAAATCCTCATGATAGGAATAGATTGTCTATCAAATTTGGTAGCGGTCGCCTGAAAGGAGGTGCTAAAATGCAGATCCAGAAATATTTTATGTTTATTTTACATGATTAAATTCACTTAATTCAAGGAAACTTCAACCTTAGAATCATCAGTAGAGTAGTTCTTTGTCATTCAAGTTTCGTTGCACACAGCTAAGTGGGGTGCCGAAAATCAATGATTTGTTCGGAATTAGCGATACTTTATCAAGTTTCGATAAACTTAATTCAACGAAACTTTTACATTTGAATTATCATCATGGGAATAAATTGTCATATAATTTTGGTTGCAGACTTCTAAGAGGACGTACAGAAATTTGATGATTTAATCGAAATATGCGACACAACTCAAGTTTAAACGCAAATCAAGGAAAGAAATTTAAAGTAAAAAAATGCAATGTTTTTCTTTGCTAATTTCTGTGACGCAAGTTAACTTAAAGAAATGCACTATTCATACGTATTGTTTATTATCGTTGGTGTGAAGCAGCACTATTTAAATTTATATATTAGAATAACTTTTGTGATAAGTTTTGTGATGGCTGTAGCATACTAATTAGAGTTTTATTTTCGAAAATTTTGTTCAAAATACTTTATAACGTATATTTTAGTTAAAAACAGATAATTTGTGTTTGGTTGATCATGTAAAATAAAACATTTTAATATGACAAATTTTCTTTTTAATACTTGTTATATATATTGAAAATATTATTTTCCAAACAATTTAAAATAAAGTATGGTTTCCGGTGTGGGCGTTTGCGATATTCGCGGCTATAAAATGTTCTATTGCAGTGAATTCTGCCTTTGCAAATCATTTCTTCTGCGGTTACGGTAAACTGAAAGTCGTGGAATTTCATAGAAAATTGCTTTTTTATACTCCTTGAGAAAATTCGAAATCAAGGTAAATCATTGTCCGTGTACAGTATGCTTAAGTTACGTAAAGGAATCTCTGTACGGTATAAAAGCGGGATGAAGTTTTTTTTGTTTTGGAATTTTATGTATGAAAAAAGCGTGCTATCTATATTATAAAGGACAAACATATCTGTGCGTAACGCATACGTCATTCTGCGAATGGCAACACTTTAAATTTGAAATAAAATTTCGCTTTTGCAATTTTCGCTACTGCAAATTTTTAAACTTCTAAACATCCCACATTTTAAATGTTTACACCGCCATATGCAGAAAAAAATGCACTTTTAAATGCAATTTGTTTGAAAGCTGTATCTCAATTTATTTTTGAAATATTAATTTTTTATAGTTTTTAATACCAATTTTCTAATCGTGGCAACTGAAGTACTTCATTTCTATTAAAAGTGGATTAGTTATCTTTATTGATTATTTTCTTACTGATATCATTTTCTCATTACAATTAAAAATATATTTTTAAAAATTTTAACAGAAAATGACGTTGCGCTTTAAAAAAGACACAATTTCCCTGATGATGCTGTTATATTTCACTATTTTTAAATTTCGCTGACATTGAGTTTGAGTCAATGGGCAAAATATTTCAGAGACTGAAAATGACGTCATATTTAAAAGTAAACGATAATTTTACTTGATAAAACGAGATAGTTCCCCTTGAATACGTTTAAAAGTTATAAATTTCTGGAATTTTTACGCGCAGGTACAGAGATTATACTAAGACCTCAAATCACGAGTGGGAATTTTAACACGAAAAGTTGTAATAGTTGACAAACCTGACTTCAAGCTTGAAAATATATTTATTAGTAACCTATTGCGCATTAAAGTGTTTTTAAATGGTTAATATGGATGTGAAACGTGGAAAATGACTTGATTCGGTTTAGATGTAAAGGTAGAAAAATTCTATGATTATGTCAAGGTGAAATCATTTTTGCGGATTTTTCATTCCGTAATACCAAGCATCAATTAATAACTTAATCAAAATTACTTATCTTAATTATGTTTTACTAATGACGTATATGAATTAAGTTTAATTTTTCAATAATTTTTACAGTTGAAGTTTATCAAAAAAGTATTTTGTTAATCTTAGGTTAAAATATGTCTTTGGAGAGTTAAATCAACAAGTGTAAGATGGCTTTTTTATTCTAATTATTGCTGTTGATATATTATAAATTTGATGCAACAATTAATGCCTTTGTAAACATTTTCTTTCGTCGAAATTCGGCGGGTTACACCTCGTATAGATAAAAACCGCATACTGTGCACAAATGAAAATGTTCGAAACCGAGTTTCGAAAGGAAAAATTAGAAACACGATACTGAATTTTGATTTTACCAATATGTCAATGTGAAATGTAAAACAAACTATAACTATTTAACTTGTATACACAATTTATTCACTTTCATAAACGTCTTGTGAGATTGTAATGTATAATCATCCTGGCTTTTGGTAAAACATTGCGTGGTAGAGAAAAAAAAAAACTTGACATTTCTGCAAACAGAGTGGAAATATAGAAACACTAGAAACACTTTAACAACGGTAAAAGCTTCCAAAAACATACACAAAAAAATTTATTTCATAGAATCCGAATAGTTAAATGTTAATTAACATAAAAAATCAATATAAAAATTAAAATACTCGTACATAGGTTTATTTTCAGCTAAATTTTGTTGAAATATTTTAATAAAAGTTAAATTTTAATAATAACATATAATAATACATTACCATCTAAAAAAAAAAAAAAAAAAAAAATCAAACAGAAGTCTGAAAAATATTTAGTTTTCTAAAAAAAAAAAATTAAATAAAAATGCATAAAAAAGTGATTAACATTAACAATTATTGCCATACAATTCCAAACGCTAACATAATATCTACGATATTCAGAATATCTAAGTATTTCTATTTTATGAATTGAAATTCGTATTCAATTAATTCGTCAATTCCTCTTGAAATTTCCTGATCAGTTATTTTCAAACTATTCTAATCTGAAATAGTATTCGTTAATGTAGTCATCAAATAGATTGTGGGTATTTGATTAAAACTGAATCGTTTGAAAATGGACGTTTTCTAAAATAATGTACTGTGTGCATTTCTAATGGATTCTAAACAGAATTAAATCCATCAAATATCCTGCAGTTAAGCTGTTCATTATTAATAATTTTCAGAATAGATAAATTAAACTTACTATGACGCGATGTATAGTTTGTATTCGGTATTTACACACTTATATTTTTAGATGTAATGTTTTTGTATTGTTTATTTCTTTATTTCATTATATTTTATGTAATTTATGTTTATGCACTTTTATCTACTAATATAGGCGTGGTACTAAGTAGTCTAGTTTTCACGATTGAACGGAATCCGCAAATACAAGTTGTAAGCGTTACCTCTAAAGACTAATATTTCGTAAAGGTTTTAAAAAGTACTGTTAACTCCAAGAACTGAAAAAAAAATTATTTTTGGAGCACTCTTATTGGTGGAATGCGAGCTGGTATCTGTTATAAGATATAAACTTAAATATATAACCGAATTTAAGTAAACTATCACACGTTGTGTTTTCAAAAGATTTTCCTCTTGCGAAACCGCCTTATAAGGAAGTATCTGATGTATCCTATGCTAGGATAATACGTATGGTAGAAGATTTGATTCAATCAATAGGCATAACTTTTGGCAAATAATCACTTCTGAGTGGTTTAAAATGATATGTAACTTCCAAGAACTGAGAAACTGTATTTATAGAGCTATCTGATCACTTCTGCACTTCGACTCAACGAAAAAGTGGACTTTCCCACTTTTCGTCCTTCCAAAGGGAACCATCTAGGAATGAGAAGCTAGTGCTCTGGACTACGAAGCGCAATTTATAGGCAGTGCGATTACAGCGCCATATGTTAAAGGTTTTTGCAACTACATTTTCAAACTTCCGTATAACATTTTTACAGTTTAGCTAATAAACAATCCGTTTACCGCATAATTCTATTGATATTTGTTTTAGACATATTTAATTTTGAAATCAGGGTCTTATTCGCTGGATGATACTTCCGAATCCAATAGTTCACGAGATATTGGTCCATTTCTGCTTCGGAAGAATATATATAAAGAAGTTGAAAACAGCTTGTGATTCCTTTTAAGGGGACCGTGGACATTTATCTGAGTGGAAATCGACCCGAAAATCGAAAATTACTCTTTTGCATATTATTATTCTCTAGTTTATTCTGAGCCATTTGCGAAAAACCACATGGAGATGCGATTATTTTTCGCAAAGTTGCGAGCGTTTGAATTTTGTACACAAATAATTTTCCGGCCTTTTAATATACTCTAAATGTATTTTTCTCGAAACTGATTTTTCAAATTTTCTAGATTTTTAAAATGCCCCATGCGTCATAATATTTGACCAAAATTCATGAAATTAATAAGGACGATTCCTGATATTTCTTACCAAAAAAACTGAGCATGGATTTTAAAATTCGACTTCATTAAGATAATTAAATTTCATTTTTAGCTTATTAAAAGGCTAAATTTTGATGAAAATCGATATCGAATTCAGAAAAAATCTCTATAAAATTAAGTATATTCAAGGGATTAAAAAATCGATGCACATATTTCTTTGTAATAGAGTTTTCAGTGATTAAAATACGAAATCGAGGAAATATCTTAAAAATTAAGACACATTGAGCATTTTATAATTTCGTTTTAAAATTTCATTTAAAAAAAATCTTAAAATTATAACAAGATTGAAATTTCTTTTAAGGTAATTTATTTACCTATAGGGAAATGTATATTTCTGCAAAATTTTAAATCTCTATGGGGAAATTTAAAAAATAATAATAATTATTAACATCCACCGTTCCATTAATGCTATCGGAGGTATGAATTTTGTCTTATAATTAATTGTGATAATGGTTTTCATGATAGTATATCATGATAGTGTGGTAGTTTTAATGTTATTCTAAGTTTCGACAGGTGAAATGACCAGACAGAAGAAAATTTAAGCATAGGAAAACAATGTTCTGGTATTTTTTCTTGCATCTGAACCGAAAAAATACCTGCAACCAGTGCTTTTGTATAATCATTCCAAGACTACAAGTAATTAGTAAAGAAAATGGGTGAATATTCAAAAACTCAACGAAGTATTTGCTGTGATGTTGGCACTATTACTAAAGAAAGCATACTAAAAGCGCATCATTCATTCAATAATGTGATGTTTTCACAAACTTTCAATGCCATGCGTGAGTATGCTTTGGAAAAGGCTTTAATACGAAACACAGATGCTGTCTTCTCATCAGTAAAGGTGCATGTTTCACTCTTTCTAAACACACCTGATCTGAGAGTAAAAAAAAATAATCCCCTTCATCGTTTATGCCTGGTGTCGGAAAAACTTTAGTGTTCATCCCTTTTACATAGTAAAACACTATCATTATTAATTATGAGATAAAATTCCAGCCATCGAAATTTAGAAGGTATCTCATGCTGCTTCTTCCTTCTTTATTTCCCTTGTTCTGAAAGAGAAAAGACTGGACATCTTGCAAATTATTGGATTCGGGATTATAGTTCCTGCACATTTCGTGATCCACGTGACAAGAGCTTTCCAAGGATACCGCGCTCGTCAAAATACAGAACTGACACTTGGGGATGCTCCATAGTAAGTGATCTGGCTGAAATGCTGTTGGTCAACTGCTATTAAAAAGGTATGGGTGAGAAGTCTCAAGTTTTGAGTGCCATTCTCTAGTACTTTTAGTAGATATCAAGTATTTATCTGCCTCATATTTTCAATGTAAAAAAAAAAGTTTGATATTAAATTATTGCCGGTACGATATTAAATTATTACTGTAACCGGTTTGATCGAATATCAAGAATTTGAAAATTGAACCTGTAAAATCAGACTTTCATGATCTACCTGATTAAGAAAAACATAGAAAATTAAGGTTCTCTTATTATAAAATTTTTCTTAGTCTTATTTTGTAGAATAATAATAATATACTACTACTACTACTAATAATAATAATAATTTATTATTATTATTATTATTATTATTATAAAATAATTATACAATTTTATAGAATAGTAATAAAATAGTAATAATAATAATAATAATAATAATAATAATAATTTATACAATAAAAAATATTGAAGTGTATTCTGTCATTTTAGATTAAAAATATTATTGAAAAGTTACTTTTAACATTTTGATAAGTTACATTCTTTTGTAAATGTATTACAAGAATGTATTATATGAAGTAAGTTCTATAATAAGTACTTTATATAGTAGTCTATTCAATTCAAAATACCGTTAACGATATGTGGTTCTATTTGAATTATTCATATCTAAAACATTAAACTTAGAAACGACTACTCAGCTACCAAGAAACGCTATTTCAGCCAGATTACAAGAGCTATACAAGAGCCAAATTGTACAACTTTCATCTTATTTTCTTTTTTATCTGGATAAATTATCATTTTCATATAAATTTAGTGCATGTTCTAATAGTTTATTTGAATGCTGCTTTGATTTTCAGAATACATTTTTAGATGGGTTTTTTGTAGTGATAGTACTGTTTCAATAATAAAAGAAAACAAAATTAATATGTTTTTTACGTGTCTTCTTGTTTTATTTTTTACTTTC
The DNA here is from genome assembly GCA_963932465.1 of Maratus speciosus. Lineage (NCBI taxonomy): Eukaryota > Metazoa > Arthropoda > Arachnida > Araneae > Salticidae > Maratus > Maratus speciosus. The sequence continues at coordinate 59,329,658 of OZ010789.1, forward strand.
GAAATTCTGCATTTAGTAAAATTTCTCCAATCGTTACGATATTTAAATAAATTTTATGTGAAAGTCACGGTACTAATTTATGTATTTTAAATATTCGTCGACATGTGTGTAGTTTTTTTTACAGAAACTGTCCGTTATGTTTTACATAAGATGGTCTACTATGCATCCAAATCAACAATATTGGCATCATCTTATGGTAAATAATGCATAAGCAAAAAAAGGTTTGCTATCTGCACTCTATTGTGCCAAAACACGCTTACTAAAATGTGCTAACTGGCATTCACACATATAGAATTATAAGAATAAATTGGTTTGAAACCGGTTTAATTTTGCCGTAAAAGTATTTTGTTGTTTGAACGAATATGCTTAAAAAATAGTCTATCTTTTAAAATTTTATATGTAAAGCTACAAAAGGGATAAAACTTAGAATATGAACTCATTAACTCTAAATAAAATATTTATTATTTAGCTATCATTACATCCAAATTACGCAATATGACTTTTATGTTTTTAATTTATAAAACATATAAAAAAGTTTATTAACTTCAATATTAGGTGATAACACCTTAATAATAATATGTTGCGTATCTGTATACAAAAGGAATTAGAACCTCTACACCAAATGGCATATTATTAGAAAATCTATAAATTGTTCATATTAAATAGAGCAATTCAACAGTTAATTTCCGGTTTCCGAATGCGCATTTAATATGTCATATAGTTAGTTTTGTGAAAAGTGGATACACGAATATCTAATATATGCTTTCGAAAATTATACCTCTTGTATGATTTCCATACATCCATTGTTATATATAGAGAAAATTAATAAGTAACATTTTGAAGTGGATGTATGTTGAGGATACTTGTGAAAACTTATCAACTTGCTCGTTTCTAACAAGTGATTCATAAAAAAGATTTCAGTAGTATAGTTGCTCTTTAGAAAGTTTAATTATTAAATATTGCAACCACTAAACATTTATTTACCATGGGCATTATTTATTTTAGTTAATGTTGATGCACGTTCTCATACTTATACCACTTACTTAATACTTTGTTGCATCAGACCGAGAATGTAAAAAACAAAGTATTTCTATACTGATAAAGAAAGATTAATCCTGTCTCTTTGTGTCTGTCTGTGATGGCTAGCAAAATCTACCTCACGTACAGACATGAAAGTTTATTTGAAGGTTAGTCCAAGACAGGGCATGATGCATTTGACGCTCAGATAATATCGTTATAATTACCAGAGATACTAACTAAAAACTCATCGGGAACGCATGCTTTTTTCAGAAAATCGGCAACCGAGCCCGCGTTTGCTTAGTTTCCCAATGTCCAGTAGTGGAGAAAAAGAAAAATTCCAGATAAGCCATTTTTCTCTGCCGTTTTGCTTAACACACTACAGCCGAGAAGTACGGAACACAATGCTGCAATACGGAAACACATGTGACATATTCTGAATATTTGGAAATCCCAAATTCATGATTTCCGCCTCAATTTATGAACGTTGCATCCTTCAAATTAATTAAAGAGCGGTAAAATCGTTTACATTAAATTAAATATCGCACTTGATTTTTTTAAAACGTAGTCTTTTGTTTTTAAAATATTAATATTGCCTTTGAAAAAAGATATTTTCATGCGCCGTATCGCGATTTTTCTGTTCTCCACAATCTTTAAAAATCCATATTGGCGCACCCAATAGAGATAGGAAAAATAAAAATACCAGTTCATATCTACAGTTACTCCCGTTTCAAAATCTGCCTTCAGTTTAAAAAATTCAAATATTAACACTTTGAAAAAAACCTACTTCCTTAAATTCCTGTGATATATTTTTTTGAAAAAAAAAAAAAAAGATGCTTACAAAATAGTTCTAAAAAACAGAACTTTTAGATTGAAAAGCCTCACAATTGAATTTTACAACACATTTTCGATTACTTCCATGAAAAAAAGACTGTTGTTCGAACATTCATGCAGATTTGTTTGGTACCTATTGATAAAACTCAGAAATTATTTTAAATATGAAAACCGATGATTGGGTCAAGCCTCCCATATCGTCAGCTCTTCCCAGTCTGCTCTATATCAGTTCACGGCGGTGAGAAGGTGACACCCCACCTTAAGGTATTACCTTAATAACATCATGAGAAATGTTTCGAGAAGGGAATGCCAGAGTACACATACGAGGAATTGGTATTTATGCACGTCGCATACGATGAAGTAAAATGAAATGGACGAGCGAGGAAATACGAAGATTGTTTGAGCAGAGGCGTCTAATGCGTTGTATTCCATGTCATCCTACCTTCACCAGTATTAATAGACTATTGCAAAGTGTGCTTGCGTTTCGTTTGCCATCTCAAACACCAGTGCAGGACATTCGTGAAATATAAGGACGCCAGAAATGGAACAGCACGTCTTGACAAAAATTGCAGAAGCTCCTTCCACCAGTACGCGATCAGTGACATACGAAATGGGTATTTCTCAGGAAATGGCGTGACGCATTTTACACCAGGAGAACATAAACCTCTTCCACGTGCAAAAGGTGAATTTTTACACCAAGATGAATATTCCTGCCGGGCAGATTTTTTGCAGTGGGTTCTCGGGATTAGAAATAACGATCCAGGGTTTCCTGCATTTGTATTATTTAGTGATGAAGCAACATTAATCAGAGACAGCATTTTCGACCTGCTTGGCAACGTTTGGTCTGGCAGCTATCCCCATTGCACTAACCCTCTTAAACACCAGCAGACATATTCTGTTAACATATGGGCAGGTATCGTTGGTAATTACGTGGTAGGACCTTACATCTTGCCAGAACATTGACCGTCGATACAGAAAATACAGATTTCTCTTAGCATACAATTAACATTTTTTCTGCATACATATGCTGCATTCATATTTATGATAAAATTTAACATTACAGATTACTATATGCTCGCAAGCCACAGAATGCAGAATAACATAAGTATCAGCCCGTCATATAGCCCCAGTATGTTGAAAGAAAATGTGATCCTTGCCTGATCCTGGCTCCAACCGAGCCTGTTTAAATAATTAAGCCCTGGTTCAGACACGATGCAACTGCTGATCTATGCTGAACATGATATATGTCTGTACGGATGTCAATTTAACATCGTTTCGTGCAACATATCTATAGTTATCCTTTTATGAGTCGCGTCCATTGAAAATTGTTCACATATGACTGGCTTAGTTTGATCCTTTTAAATTTTATATGAGGCAGAATTTTTTTATCGGCTAGTCGCGGCCAGGTCCGCTTAATTTATTCATCGCCGGCTGGAAATTCGTCTTCAAGGAAACAAGCCTGTACAAAGATCTGCCAACTGAGCTACTATAAAAGCATGGGGGATAAATTTTGCTCGGAGCACCTTGTTGATTATAACATCTCGTCTGATATCTGAATTAACTCAGCAGAATAAATCGCAGGAAATGGAACTGCAAAAAAATGTTGGATATGTAATTACACATTATTAATTTTTAAAAAAATTATATATTATCTATTAATCTTTAAATTGATTCTGTCAACCTATTAAAATATTTATGCAAAGACATGCTTTCACTTTAACTTGAAAATGAATTATACTTGATAACTCATCTGTACCATATTCTATATTTGATAAGTGAATGATACCATTTTGAGTTCTGTTAAGCATTTTGAAGCTTAAATAAATTTTAGTATATAATCTGACGTGGAAAATCTATGGATCACATATAGAACTACCCAAAATAATCAAAATTACGTAATAATAATTTGCTGATAATGAGTTTTGAGGATGCACTTAGGTAGGGTATACTTACCTAAAGCGGTGCAGGTTTTATATACGAAGTAAATTTGACTTTATTGAGAGAATACATAAAATCATATAGACTTTCGCCAAAAGATATGTTATTTGTAGATGATTAGTTGCAGAGAATGTGCTACAGTACGTGTTTTATAGCAGATTCAAATTACTACAAACTATTTCGTCTGTCTATGATTCTATATATTCAGGTATGCACAAAACAATTTGAATAAATTGCCATCTGACTGCTAAAAATGAGTTATAAAATATAAGGTAATTACGGGATTTATGGTGCACACTTTTTAGAATTTGTGTATAAAGTCCCATGGTTGACATAAAATTTAATGTTAAATATACAACGCGTGTACTGCGACAAAAAAATTCAAAACAAATTATTAACATTTTTTATTTATTTTTTACTAAAACATTACATTGTGGCGCGTCACCCGCACATTCAAGCTGAGACGACGCACTTTTGCGGTAGTTATGCCGCGTTTGCAATAAGAACAGAATGAAATTATAAAAAAAATAAAATAAAATAAAATAAAAATATTCATATCTGGACTGTAATTAATGATGTAATAACAAAAAGAAACTAAATGAGCACAATGAAACGTATCAGTAGATTCAAATTAATAGTTGTTGCTTACTTTCACTATTAAAATTATTTTCTTATTTTTTTACATTAAATTTTAATTGTTATTTCAGCAACAATCGTTTTATAAATGTGTTAGAAAGGGAAAAGAAAAAATGTAAAATTGTGTTTACATAATTTATTTGTTAACCCTTTCGGGACCGATGGCTTTTACACAAATTTTATTCGGTTGGTACCACTTTTTTAAAAGAAGTTACCTTTACTTAAATAATCATGAAAATACTCTAATTAAACAAAGCAAATATTACTTTTCTTTTTTACTGGTGCCAGAAACAAATTTTGTAAGCTTTTTATGAAGGTGCTTATATGCACCTATGATCACGAATGGGTTACAGACCAAATTTTTCGACTACAATCTACAGAAAAAGTGTCGAAAAGTGCAGTCTTTATGTAACTACATTTGAACACATGATGCAACGAAGCCAATTACACTTCCTCTTTTTTGGAGTAGTTTGCAAAGAACGTCTGCGTTACGCGTAATCAAATTTTTCATTATTATCATCTTGACTTGCATCTTCCTTGCACTTCTTACTTTTTTATTTTCCCCTTTTTCTCCTTTGGTTTTAGTAAACTTGAAAACATGCCGAACACGGTTAGTCTGTGAAAAAAGAAAAGGAAAAGTTAATAACACTTAATCATCCAGTATAAAAGAAACTGCTGCATGTATACCGGAATAGCAGTGTGGCATGCATCTCATTTTGCATGGTGCAGATGTCGGACATCACAGTTACCCTATCATCGCTAAGGGGAATGACGTAACGATACACACAGTACTCTATACAAATGCAACACTTAGTTTTGACTTCGAAATCATGCATGCATTTAGTAATTAGTGTATGAAAAGTATTTAAACATAACGTGTTTAAAAGTTTGGACTATGAAATAATGCACTTTTGTCAAATTAAGGATTGTACTTCTACAAGTAAACATCGAAATGGGATTCACGCTATACACTGGTTAAAATAATCTCACTGCGCACCTATACTGCGCGTTTGACGACCATCTACCGATAATTACAAGAAATACAAGGGGTGCGGTATCTATCCCGTATGCGGCGACTCTCCTGGATTTACCCTATTATGCGTTTTCTAAATTTTAAAGATATAGGTTTTCGTCGTATGTGCATATGTTGAATAACAATATATTAGAAAGTGTAAAAGTAAAAGAAGAGTAATTTTGAAATTTATTTTATGTAAGTAGAAAATGGGATGGAAAATGTCCACAATTTTTTTATTTTAAATTTGTATCCTATAAAAATATTTTGAACAAGGCACATAGTTATAAAACACAGTTTTATAACTATAGGCATACATATTGAATCTTAAAAAAATAAACATCAATATAAAAGTGGAGTGCAAGTCAAACATACTCTACTTATAGATACTTAATTTTCCTGCAATTTTAATCTTTTAAAGCTGTTGAAACTGCAAGCAAAATAAGTGCTTGTAATCCGAAAAAAAAAAGTAATAACATGGCAGGAAATCCCAAGAATAAATACTTCTTGGTTGGCATTTTAGAAGAATTTCCTGGTGCTGATTTATTTCTTTATGATTGAAATTTAGTTAAAATGTATAAAAAAATAAAAATATATTATCGTTAGAATGTCCAAAAGATTTAAATTATAAAATGCACTTAAAATAATTCGAGTGGAATAACTAAATCCATATAAACCATATAACATCCTAGAAAATAAGATTATGAAATCTATACTCTGGATATTAACATATTAGCGGTAATATTTATATACTATATTGACAACGAAAGCAATATAATTCATATAATTTAATTTAATAATTAATATGGAAAGTTTATAAATGATATTGACAACAAAAATTTTAATACAGTTCATATAATCTATTTTAATGATTAATATGGAAAGTTTATAAATATAATAATATTATGTAACTTTAAATTTAGATATTTTTATATGTAAAAAGTCCTTCCGGTCAGTGCCGGATGGAATAGGTAGCTTTCATTGTTCTTATTTTTAAAAAGCTAGCTTATATTATTCCAACAAACGAAGCGTAATTTAGTGGAAACCCAATATATATGATCTAATACTAATTTTTATCAATACTAAATCATTTTGAATGAGAATTTTGCGAAATTAGTCAGCTTTATCCAAACTGCTTTTATTTAAAGTAACTTATAACTGGTTGCCAAATTCAGCGATATCTTGAAGTTCCTGCCATTTTAAGACAACATGGTGGATGAGGCTAACCAGTGAACTTGGTCGAGACCTTAGTAATTGCTGTGCACATGCTCACTCACATTGGAATCTGTACTCATCTATACTTCTATACTCATCTTATAAAGAGGAAAATTTTTTTATTTGTCGTAGGTAAGCTCTGGAACTACCGAACCGATTCCAAAAGTAATGGTATCAAAATGATGGTGTTAGTCCAACTTAGAACATAGGCTATATCTTATGTCCGTGCCTCTGGCCAAAAGGCGGTGCAGAAGCAAAAAACGTTCTAAAAATGCGATTTTTGTGAAAGGCCTAGAAACATGAAATTTGGAATGGTAGTTACTTATAAGATACTAATGATCTCTAAGGACATCTCTTAAAAAAAATCGAAATTAAAAAGGGGTGAAAATGCGCAAAAAGCGTTAAAAAAAACGTCCTAAATGGCGATTTTTACGCAATTTCAGGAAGTACCAAACCGATTTCAAAAATAATGATGTCAAAATGATGGTGACAACCCTTGCTCCAACATAGGCTACATTTTATGTCGGTGCCATTAACCCTAAAGGGGATGCAGGAGCAAAAAACGTTCGAAATTGCGATTTTTGTGATACTGAAGGGTCCAGATACATGCAATTTGGCATGGTAGTTACTTATTAGATATAAATTATCTCTAAGAACATTTCTTTAAAAAATCGAAATTTAAAAGGGGTGAAAATGCGCAAAAAGCGTTCTAAAAAACGTTCTAAATGGCGATTTTTACGCAATCTCAAGAAGTACCAAACCAATTTCAAAAATAATGGTGTCAAAATGATGGTGACAACCCTTGCTCCAATATAGCCTACATTTTATGTCGGTGCCAATACCCCTAAAGGGGGTGCAGGAGCAAAAAACGTTCTAAATTGCAATTTTTGTGTCACTAAATGTCCCAGATACATGGAATTTGGAATGGTAGTTACTTATAAGATATAAATGATCTCTAAGAACATTTCTTAAAAAATTCGAAATTTAAAAGGGGTGAAAATGCGCGAAAAGAGTTCTAAAAAACGTTCTAAATGGCGATTTTTTACGCAATCTCAAGAAGTACCAAACCGATTTAAAAAATAATCGTGTCAAAATGATGATGACAACCCTTGCTTCAATACAGCCTACATTTTATGTCGGTGCCACTAACCCTAAAGGGGGTGCAGGAGCAAAAAAACGTTCGAAATTGCAATTTTTGTGTTACTGAAGGTCCGAGATACATGGAATTTGGAATGGTAGTTACTTATAAGATATAAATAATCTCTAAGAACATTTCTTAAAAAATTTGAAATTTAAAAGGGGTGAAAATGTGCGAAAAGAGTTCTAAAAAAAGTTCTAAATGGCGATTTCTACGCAATTTCAGAAAGTACCCAACATATTTCAAAAGTAATGGTTGGAAATTGATGATGACAGCTCTTGCTGCAACATAGGTTCTATTTGATGTCAGTGTCACTACCACCTAGCGGTTTCAGAAGCAAAAAACGTTCTAAATTGCGATTTCTGTGTTACTGAAGAGCTTAGAATCCTGAAATTAGGTAGGGCAGTTATTTATAAGATACAAACGATCTCTAAGAACATATGAAACCGATTTCAAACAGAAGGATTGCAAATTGATGGTGATGAATCTGCTCAAACATAAGCTATATTTTATGTCGAGGGTTGCAGGAGCAAAATATTTCTAATTTGCGATTTCTGCGGTACTGAAGAGGCTAGAAACTTTAAACATAGCACGTTAGTTACTTATAAAATATAAATGTGCTCTAAGAACATTCGAAAATAATTTCGAAATTAAAAATCTGTGAAGCGAAGGGAAGGAGCGAAAAGCATTCTAAAAGAGTCCTAAATTACAATTTCTATGGAATCTCAGGAAATAATAAACATATTACAGAAGTTATTGGTTGCGCGTCAAGAGTGATAGTCCCTGATCCTATACGGGCTATATTTTATGCCGGTGCTATAACTCAGCCATTTCTTTAGATATAGACGCAACAAAAAATGTTCCGGATTCTTTTTATTAAGGTCAAACACCTAAGAAAAAAATATTTTTCATTTTCAGATTTTTTGGTACCTCATTTTAAGTTTAAAATTTATTATTATTTTTTTAAATGGCAGCATTTTGAAACAAGATGACGGAGGAAGCTGACCAACGAACTCGGACGAGACATTTGTATGTACTTTGCATACCCGAAAGTACATCCATATCGGTTCATAAATACGCCTGCTATCGCGTGACAAATATCAAGACGTTTCAAAATGTCAGCCACGCTAGAAATTCAAAGTGCTATAACTCAGCCATTTTGTAAGATATAGAAGAAACAAAAACTGCTCCGGAACCTTCGATCAAACACATAAAGAAAATATATTTTCCAATTTTCAATTATTTGGTACCCCATTTCAAATTTTAAATTAAAAAAAATTAATGACCGCCATTTTGAAACAAGATGGCAGATGAAGCTGGCCAACAAACTCGGTCGAGACATTGCTATGTACTATGTACAGACCGAGTTACATCCCAATCAGTTCATAAATACGAGAGTTACAGTGTGACAAATATCAGATATATATATATATGTAAATATATATATCCATAGATAAAAATTTTCGCCCTTTTATCTTAGTAAAACTCTTCAAAACTCTTAACATTTTTCCTTTTTTACCTATTTTTAATAATATCTTAATATCTTTTCTCTTTTATTTCATGCATTTAAACCTGCGTATCCTTTATTACTCTAAAAACCTTAATCCATTCGCCTCATCTCATAAAACCCATTAAATTACTTTTTTCCTTTTATTCTAAAAAATAAATTCTTTTTCTCTCAAATGTTTTTAAATAGAATTGTTCGATGATATTCTTTTTTCCCACAATTCCTATTAAATCGCGGCAGCCATTGTTTGCTCAATAATTCTGACGCCGAAGCTAAAGAGATCGCATCGTCGTCACGCGTGCCTTTCCCCCTTCCCCTTGGAGCTACTCCTATCTTATTCTGCTCTTATCGCGTCCTTCCGGCTACTTGTACGGGATTTGACATTTATCGTGTATTGTATGCATACGCACGCAGTTTTCGCAAGTATATAACCCGTTGCGTGGGCTAGGAGAGGTAGAATTTTACGATTATTGAGTTGCTTATTTAAACCATGCCACCTGGAGTGTTTTTGTTTTTCCTGAATCTCCGTCATTTGTTCTAATACGTAACATCTAGTGGTACATTTTACTACGTAGCAACTGCCCGCACATGGATCACCTGTAACTAGTCGAATTTGGTGCATTATATGGTCGATTAATAAACGTTTTGATGCATCTATAGGCTTCGATTATTATGCTTCGGAAAACATTCCAATGGAAAAACAGCCTGACCTTCCACTCTTCCATCACGATTGTACGACTGCAAAAAACCATGATTTCTTAATTGAGTACATAATGTGGGTATGCTGGTGCTTAGGATCTACACGTTTATATAATACTAGCAGGCTAAGCCCGCTGCGCTGGTCTATTTTTCAATCAAAACATGAATCAAACGAAATTTTGAATTTAACTTTGTATTTTAAAGCAATATGGACCTTCAACTCGAATGTCCTTTTGCATTACGATACGAAAACGATAAGAACGCTATTGCGTTGTTACATTATCTTATGCATTGGGTGAAATTTGGGCTTTTTAGACACAAATATTTCCGTTGATAACATTTAGTAGAGTTTAGTAGAGAAATGAAGCAGTTATGACAACAGGAGATTAAATATTCTCTAGTTACCACACAACTGAAATAGCGAATATTATAATGATTTCAGAGATTAACCATTGAATTTACATTTTCATTTAATAGTTTTTGTCTTCTGTAATCTTCACATACAAATAAAACTTCCAACAATATAGAAAAAACACCACTGGCTGGTGACCAGAAGATTATGAAAAATTAGCCCAATATATTTTAAATACCTTCCTAAAAGAACAGAAGATATGCAGAAAAAATTAAAAAGAAATGATGAATTAAAAACAATACAAAAAGTTTAGGGAAGAGTTCCGTATCCTGTTCTGGTTGGCGCGGTGGAGAAGAAATCCAAAATGGCCCCGAAAGACCGTTTTAGCAATTTTTTTAAGAGACGGATATACGTGGTTTTAAATTTTTATAAACATAAATTTTTGTATTATAAACATCATATTTGTATTATTTTTTATACATTATGCGTGTAATTATATATATAGAGAGAGATATATACATATAAATGCATATTATATACACACATAAATAAATATATTATATACTTATACATGTTTTTATAATTTAATATATTTCATTATTTTATATATTTATTATACATGCGAAATTAAAACATAAGATTATATAACATATGTTAAGATACCGGTAGTCCTAAAAAGGACTCACTGATTTTAAAATTCAATAATTTACAAACGCTGACAGATATTTAAAAAATTCTTACAGGAGCTTTATGTATGATGTCAGAAGATTTTTTACTGTGATTCTCGAATTTAGTTCGAATTACAAAAAAATAGATGGCGCTGCGAGCAATATTCGCTTTCGTTAAGCCTAACATGAGCATAAATTTCTGCTTGGCGACATTTACTACTTGGCGGAAAAGGGGTTTTTACGCAATGAAAAAATCCAAGATGGCGGCCTTGGGAATATGCAGCAACTGTTCCAAATATTCTTAGTACTAAACTTTAGTTCCGAACTTTTGAAGCAGTGATTATTTCTATACACGCAATTGGCGCTAATATTGTAATAAAAAAGAAGAAGAAGAAAAAGAAAAGAAAAGAATGGACAATATTCGGTAATTTAATTTCTAGCCTGCAAAAATCACTTGTTTGGGAGAAAACAAACTGGCAGTTTGTCTTAGAAATTTAAGGTGATTTTTTTTTTTTTTTTTATGTGTGAAATTAATTTTTTTATTGTATGTGTGCGTGCATTTGCACTGAAATTTAGTTATTTAACTCCATTTTAATAATATTAACTCTTATTTACACAATTTACATTTGAATATACCATATTTCGCAAAAAACTCCGATGTTTGGGGAAAACAATAATCGGTTTTTATACGACATGTTTTCCTACTAAAATATAGTGAAAAAGAATTTAAACATTTGCAAGTAAATTATTTTACAATATGTGTGTAGGCATTTACACTAAAATTTAAATATTTTACTCCATTTTTATGCTATTAACTGTTATTTATATAGTTACATTTAAATGTAAAAATTTATCCTTAAAATGTTCTCGTACACTTAACAAAAATTAACTTAACTGGTTCTATCACCATAAATTTGCAACCAGTATGTTTGAAATCGGTTTCGTATTTCATACGATTGCATAAAAATCGTAATTTAGAACGCTTTTAGCTCACTTCATCCTTTTAAATTTGGAATTTTCTTTCGTCAATTCTTAGAATTGACGAATTCATTTGCATCTTTGAAGTAATTACCATTCCAAATTTAAAATGTTAGACCCCCTCTTTAACACAAAAACGCAATTTAGAACACTTTTTGCTTGTAATCCCCAGGTGTAGTGACAACAACGTAAAATATAGGTTATGTTGGAGAGGGGACTATCACCATCAAGTTGAAACCATTACTTCTGAAATCGGATATATTTCCACAGATTGCGTAGAAATAGCTATTTAGAAAGTTTTTCGAACGGTTTTCGTTTATTTTCACCCCATTTAAATTTCAAATTTTTAAGGAACTCTTCTCAGAGAGGATTTACATCTCATAAGTAATTACCATGCCAAATTTTAAGTTGCTAGCCCCTTCAGTATCACAAAAAATCACAATTTAGAAGGTTTTTTAAATGCAGCCGCAAGGTGGTAGTGACGCCGACATGAAGTAGATCCTATATTGGAGCAAGGGCTTGTCATCGTCAATTCCAAACCATTACTTTTGAAATCGGTTGTGTAATTTCTGAGATTGCGTAGAAATCGTCATTTAGAACGTTTTTAGAACACTTTTCGTGCATTTTCACCCCTTTTAAATTTCGATTTTTTTTAAGAAATGTTCTTAGAGATCATTTATACGTAATAAATATATACCAGTCCAAATTTCATGTTTCTAGGCCCTACAATAACACCAAAATTCGCATTTTCTAGCGTTTTATTGCTCCTTTGGGGGTAATGGCACCGACATAAAATTCAGCCTATGTTGGAGCAAGGGTTGTCACCATCATTTTGACACCATTATTTTTTAAATCGGTTTGGTACTTCTTGAGATTGCCTAAAAATCACTATTCAGAACGTTTTTTAGAACTCTTTTTGCGCATTTTCACCCCTTTTAAATTTCGAATTTTTAAATAAATGTTCTTAGAGATCATTTATATATAATACGTAACTACAATGCCGAATTCCATTTATCTTGGCCCTTCAGTAACACAAAAATCGCAATTTCGAACGTTTGTTTGCTCCTGCACACCTTTAGGGGTAGTGGCACCGATATAAAATGTAGCTTATGTTGGATCAAGGGTTATCACCATCATTGTGACACCATAATTTTTTTAATCGGTTGGTACTTCTTGAGATTGCGTAAAAATTGCCATTTAGAACGTTTTTTAGAATTTTTTTGCGCATTTTCAACCCTTTTAAATTTCGAATTTTTAAAGACATGTACTTGGCGATCATTTATATCTAATAATTAAATACCATACCACGTTCCATGTATCTGGACCCTTCAGTAACACCAGAAAATACAATTTCGAACGTTTTCTTGCTCCTGCACCTCCTTAGGGGTAGTGGCACAAACATAAAATGTAGCCTATGTCGAAGCAAGGGTTGTCACCATCATTTTGATACCATTATTTTTTAAATCAGTTTGATACTTCCTGAAATTGCGTAAAAATCGCCATTTAAAACGTTTTTTAGAACGCTTTTCGCGAATTTTCACCCCTTTTTAATTTTGATTTTTTAAATAATTGTCCTTAGAGATCATTAGTATCTTATAAGTAACTACCATTCCAAATTTCATGTTACTAGGCCCTTCAGTAACACAAAAATAGCATTTTTAGAACGTTTTTTGCTCCTGCACCCCCTTTTAGCCAGTGGCACGGCCATAAGATATAGCCTATGTTCTAAGATGGACTAACACCATCATTTTGATACGATTACTTTTGGAATCGGTTCGGTAGTTCCAGAGCTTACCTCCTACAAATAAACAATTTTTACCTCTTTATAATATTAGTATAGACGAGTGAAATCGTTTCATATATATATCAACATTTGAACGGAGAGTGGTTTCGGGGTCTGGGGGTCATGAACGATGAAAATATACCAATTTTTTTTTTAATCGCTTTCCTCCGAACGGCTGCAATAGGCAGCTTTTTGTAATGAAAGCTACCTAATATTATGATAAGACTTGGCAAAGTACCGTTTAAATATAGAAAACGATACTTTTTGAGTACCAAATCTTTAAACGCGTCATTCATAGTAAGTTTTGCATTCAGCAGGCTGTCATCAAGACAAAAAATAATCAGACAGCGCTCATTTATAAAGTTGTCATGAAAATTAGATAGATTTAATGGCCAATATTATTATAGAAAATGGTGGAAGGGTGAGTATATTTCTACCACAAATTTTAAATAGAACATGGTACCTTATTTAATCACCGGAACATTTTATAAAATCTGGCGTTAAAAAAAACCCACTAGGTATTCAGGGGATTAAAATTTAAATAAAAACTTATATAAATTTAAATATCGTTTCTATACTGCTTGGAAATTCTAAGATGCGTATTTTATGTAAGACGTCCAACAATCTGGAAATAGGAGGAGTGGAATCAGTGAAATCACAATTAACATTTTTTTTATATTTTATATCCATATACAATGCTTTAAGAAAGTATAGATTTAAGTATAGCGTATAGAATATGTAGTTTGAAAATCGGTTTTTCAAATAATACTTTAAAAAGATAAAAATATTGGATCCCTTAAATGTCAAACAATGCTGAAATTCAATGAGTCAATCGCAGCGACATCTGCAAGATATTTTCTAAAACTCCAAGACAATTCGGTCTATACGTTATAATAATACGATGTCTAGATTGAAATTTGAAAATATACCGCAACTGTCACTGCGATCGGTTCTTTGGATTTAAGCATTATTGTACATTTAAGGGATACAAACTTTTTGCTCAATTGAATAGCAAATTTCCACTCGCTGTATTTTTAAATGTAAAAATGGTTTATAGATGATTTTAATCGAATTAAAGACACAGATATGGCTCATCCTTCCGCAATGTTTTAAATAGCGGATTTAGGACTTTTTTACTTACAGAAGTTTTATTTATTTTTTTAGCTTACTTTGTTCTTTTAGTCAGAAATTCGTTTCAACAATTTGGGAAAGACCACACAATAGATACACCTGTAATTTGAGATATGTTTAAGATCTCTCAAATTGTAAAAAGTGAGTTTATTAGGAGTAATAATGAATTTAAAAAAATCAAAATAATGCACCAATCTACATCTGTACTAATACGAGCACAATTCCTTTATTTTTGCATCGATGAACGGTACGTTGAATGACTCCGAAAGTTTAATGTAGTTTTCTACACATATTTTGTTGTTCAAAGCATTGTTCTATTTACATGAGATTGATACATGTGTTATGATTTTTTTAAATACTCGCATTTCCTTTGTCTATGCACTTTTAATGAACAACATCAACAAAAAATACTTTATCAGCTATGCATATATAGTACATATATATGTGTAAAATATTTAAAATGTGTTTTATTATAGTTTCCGTGTAATTGTTGTTAAAGTTAGCATGTTTTTGGTTTACATTTCGTTTAACTTATTTATCCGAAAATTTCGTTATTGTGTTTCTGTAACTGTAAAATAAAAAACGAAAAAAATTACGATAAACGTGATGGCTAAAGTAGATCTGTAAAAACAATTTATCAAATATAAAACAGAACTTCAGAGAATCTTTAATATATTAAGTGAAACAAGAAATAAATCATGAAAATCACGTAAAAGGGAAAAAAAGTAAAGAACCAGAAACTTTTGATAGACTAGAACTTCTAATAAAAGAATTACTTTTCTAAAGGAACAAACTTTTAAAACATTTAAACTGATGGACTTCTTAAAATCGTGTAACGAAGATTACGGAATCAAAACTAATGTAAATGACATTTTTAGGTATAAATATTTTTTTTTACGAAAAGAAAAGAATAATTCTATAATAAAGGATAAAATAATTTTCTTATTTTGTGATTTATGATTATTATTCAATTTATGTAATAATAATATGTGATTACGTAAAAATAAAGAAAACGGAAAAAAAAACATTCGAAGAACATAATGGGTAAAATAGCTCTGTAAAAATAATTTGATAAACATAAAATACATAGCCAATACATTTTCAGAAAAAAATTATACATTTTTAGTTTTCATATCTATTTGGTTGATCTGAAGTTTATTTTTCAACCTGTATTCCTACGCGAATCCTAACAAAACTACCGAGCATGAGGTCAGAGAGATATTTTTGTGCTGTTGATTGTTTATTTAATCTGTTACCAGTTGTCTTATCGTCTCGCAGAATATCTAAATTGTTATTAACATCTTTTTAGCATGAAGGCTCTAATAAATTCTCGCAATTTGGAAATTGTTCAGTTTTATACATGTTATTGAATAAAAACTTTTAAGTGATTATAGACTACGTTTTACTTGGGAAACTACCGGATTTTTTAAGTCCATTACTTTTCACTCATGCGGCCTGACCTGCGTTTCATTGCATCATGAATCGTTATTGTTTTGATTGAACATAGCCAATCTCATCACTACAAACAAACAGATAGAATTGATTAAATTGGTCAACTGAAAAGTATTCTGGCTGTTCACAGCTGCTAATATCTCACCATATTGATACCTTCAGCGGCAATGTTTTCACTAAGTGGTACGAAATTTATGCAACCTCACTAATGCCTCACTAGGATTTAGTAATAATTCAGCTGGATGTTATATATATATATATAATTCATTATATACTTTTAGTAATCATTTATTCCAGGATCCTTTAAATGCTTATAATAATTTTTATGTTAAAGACTATATATATTAAATATAATTATAATACTTATTAAAAGTTGTGTATTTTCTGTACACTGTGATGTTTTGCAACTGTAAGAATTAGGCGGGACTTTTGCTGTGATAATTTTGATACTAGTTTGAGTTGTTATAAGGTCATTGCAGTTCTTTTGCTGGGTATGTCTTTAAATTTAAATGTTTCTATATATTCATATTGTTCATTATTACGGGTCTTGTATTGATTAATATAATTTTTAATTCAATTTATCTATCATGGTAAATTTATGCTTTTTGGTGTGTGGTTGATTGGGTACATATGGAATCTAATTTTTAGCTTAATACCGGATTCTATTGCAGAAATCGACTATGCGTTTGCTTATAATGGTATTTCATGTACCCTTGAAAAAGTGAAATTCTATATAAGCTTCCGGCTGCATCCTTCCATTCGATCTATTATTTGTTTACAATATATCTTTTAAACTTTCAACATTATGTTGCTGTTTTTTGTTTCTCACGTCTTTAATAGATTGTTTTTTCAAAATTTGGTAGTTTTTCATATATTATATAGATTAATGGTATGCAATGTGCTTGTCAATTAGTGGATTTTGCTTAATTTGTATTATTTGTATAAGGTTCCATCTGTATTTTGTATAATGTTACATTTATGATTAGATGCTAAATTTATTAATTTATTGATTTAATTATCGTAATTGAAATAGATGATGATTTGTAATTATATTATGGTTATATATATATATATATATATATATATATAATTCAGTTTTGGTCAGTTTTCGCTTAAAGTAGTATGTTTTCAGGATCAAATTATCGTTTTCCGCTTCGAGAGAATTGCAAATTTCAGATTACAACCATAAATAAAATTCATGTCATTAATATACTGCAAATAAAAAAAATAGTATTGCGTTTTTTGTTCGCTTTAGTTTTGGAGCAGAATGTTTATGTGATCGAATTGATTTTTTCCGCTTTAATATAATATAAAATTCAGTTATGTATTAATTGTACGATAATTATACATAAAATCGACGGAATCATGATCCTGCAAATATAAACAAATGATATTAAACTTTTGTCAGTTTTCGCTTTCGTTTTAAAGTAGAATATTTATGGATCATATTACCGTCTTTCGCTTCAATAGAAATACGAAGTTAAATAATGGAATAATTGTACTACTGTCATAAATAACATCGACGAAATCAAGATCATCTAATATATATATTATAAAATTTTTGTCGAATTTAACTTTAGGGAAGCTGTTTCCCTTTGTGTGCTGTATTCTATATTGGATATCCTTGTTTCAGGCCAAACTTTCAGGATACCTTGTTGTGCTAAACAATTTCTGTCATTCAATAATATAAATTATCAAATAACGTATAAGAACTTATATCAAATAATTTACAAGTAACATAAGTCACCAAATGTCCTTTTAATATGACATGTGAATAGGAAATTTTCAAATTGCATATACATTGTACCATACATTTTCAGTTTTCAATCAAATAGTTAAAAATATTTGATATTTGCTTTTTAAAAAAAAAAAGCTTTATAGTTATACATTGTGCAACTTCACTAAAGACTCAGTTTCCATGCACATTGGTTGTGACAAAATAAATAAACTTACGAAAAATAATACGAATTTTTTTTTCTTAATATCATCTAATATATATACTACATTTGTCTAATATATATACTATATTTGTTAAATAATAATAGATAATAATAAATAATTATATTTGTTATGCCAATAAGTGTAAAAACTGTGTATTGTATAATAAAAGGTCTATTTTGTGTATGAATCACCTGTAGCAAACAGATAACAAAAGTAACATGCAAATATTATATTATAGTTATAAAGCTTCCATTCCATATACATCCATATTCTATTCCATATACCACAATAAAAATAAATTAAACTATCTAATAGCCACAAAAACCCATGAAATCCTTCCATATAAAATTCACGAAAATTTTTATGATGTTATTGGGTAGTGTAGGGATGCACAACCTGTGGCCCGCGGGACAAAAGTGGCCCGCGATGGGTTAACGTGTGACCCGCGAATGACGTCAATTTATAAATAGAAAAAAAATCTCAATTTTTGTTCATAGGTCGCTGGAAAAAAATCACGAATTTCGTCAATTTGTTGCTTGAAAAAAATTGCAAATTTCTTCAGTCAGTAAAAAATCGTGAATTTCGTTAATCGGCCGTATCAACATAGGAAATTCCAAAGTTCCGAATTTCGGCAGTCGTTAGTCAAAATATATCTCGAATTTCATCGATCGGGCACGGGAAAATCGCGAATTTCGTTGGTCAGGAAAGGAAAAATTGCGAGTTTTCTCGATCGAGCGCGGAAAAATTTACGAATTTTTTCGATCGGGCACAAAAAACTGCGAATTTCGTCGATCAGGCGCGAAAAAATCGCAAATTTCGTTGATCGGCTGCGGAAAAATCGCGAGTTTCGAAAGTTTATCGTGAGAAAAAATCGCGAATTTTGTCGCGGGAAAAATTGCAAATTTCGTCAGTCATTTAAGAATCGCAACTTTCGTTGATCAGGCGTGGAAAAACGCGAATTTCATTAATCGGATACGATATAATCGCGAATTTTGTCGATGAGGCTCGGTAAAATCGCGAATTTTCGTCGATTAGTCACGGAAAAATCGCGATTTTTGTCGATCAGGCTCGTAAAAATTCCGAGCTCCGTTGGTCGGGCTCGGAAAAATCACGAATTTTGTCGATCAGGAGCAGAAAAATCGCAAATTCCATTGATCGGGCACGAAAAAATCGTCAAATTTGTTGATGATGGTGGGAAAAAATGCAAATTTTATTGATCGGCTGCAAAAAAGTCGTGAGTTTCGTCAATTTATTGGGTGAAAAAAACGCGAATTTCGTCAATTTGCCGCTGGAAAAAATTTCCGATTTCGTCAGTCAGTTAAAAATTGCTAATTTCGTCGATCGGGTGTGGAAAAATCACGAGTTTCATTCGTTTATCGCGAATTTCGTCAATTTGCCGAGGGAAAAAATTCAAATTTCTTCAAAGTCAGTTAAGAATTGTGAATTTCGTTGATCGGGTGCGGAAAAATCGCGACTTTAGTCGAACATGCGCCGAAAAATCGTGAATTTCGGTAGTTGGGCACGGAGAAATCGCGAATTTTGTCGATCAGGCATGGAAAAATCGCAAATTTCGTTGATCGGACGCAAAAACATAACGAATTTCGCCGATCGAGTGCGGCAGTATAGCAAATTGTGTCGATCAAGCGTGGAAAAATCGAAAATTTTGTTGATCAGCTTTGGAAAAATTACGAATTTTGTCGATCAGGAGCGGACAAACTGCGAATGTTGTTGGTCCGGATGCCGAAAAATCGCGAAATTTGTTGATCAGCCGCGGAAAAATCTCAAATTTTGTTGATCGTCACCCCCCCCCCCCTCCCCGGCCTTAGTTCAGAAAGTTCACATTTTTTTCGGCACTAGCCACTTTCATGCTTATGTTTGTTTTTTAGCACTTTTAATAAAACAAAATTTGCTCACCCGAATAAATTCAAGGAGTATTATTACTCCTTGAAAATAATCCTTGCTATATCTCTGTTATATATACAAACGTAAATTGTTGATATATCCTTGCCAACTAAATTGGATATGTTGACCTGGTAGGGAAATTTAGAGGGGTAAAACTCACCCCCCCCGCCCCACACACACACTTCTGAAACTATTTTTTTTATCTGATTATAGGTCACAAATCACCTCCCCGAAATAGAATTGTCTCCGTGTTACTGGTGTGGCCCTCGACAACACATAAATTTTTGTAAGTGGCCCTTCTCTTAAAAAGGTTGTGCACCCCTAGGGTAGTGCAACGGATACAGAAGCTTCCACTGAAGCAGTTTTTGCGTGTTAATTTAATTTTCCACGAACATACCTCCGGGAAGTGCAATTCCGAAAAATAATTTTGAACTTAAAAGAAAAAAAAAACAGTAAAATTTTCAATATATATTAATCATAATAAATTTATAAACATTAAATTGAATTTAAAAATTTGTCTAATTAATTAATCCTATATTAAATCATATTTTTAAATGTTTTTAATTATTATACTGCCAACTTGTCATTCCAAAATTTTTAAAACAATGCTTGGATCTACGGTAATAAAGCTTTAATAAAATCTAATGAATTTGAGAAACTAAGTTATTTATAAAACAGTTAACATATATGAATCAATATTTAGTTATTTTCTTAAGATTTATCAAATTATCATTTGTTTGTAAATAACGAACATAATTTCTTTTTGTTGTACATGCTGAATATTCGCCTTTTTACGAAGAAAAGAAACCTTTCAACGAAATAGTAAAACAAAATGAATATACGGCATGGTATAAAATGTTAAATCTATAAAATCATTTAGTAGTATGCCATAAAACATTAAAAAATAATACTTCCAGAAATAACATAAATATTCTGAAATACAATTTAAAACATTAAGTTTATACATCAATTAGAGAAAAATCCTGAAAATATTGGTATTAACTAAAAGAAACCACCTATGTTAAATGAAATAACTGGTAAAATATGTTATACAGCAGTAACACTTTTTAAATGATTTTAGTACCAGCTTCACGTGGAGAATAGAAGAGATAAAAGTAAATCACTTAAAAGTTGCTTTTATCATTGTACTTTTTTTTTTCAATTTATTTCAGAAGTTGTATATATATATTTTTTAAAAATGTACTTCATTTTTCGAAGAGCTTTATCTTTATGGAATGGAGTTTCTAAGGAATAAACAATGCGGATCAACGACTCTTTTATATATATCCTTTTTAATGATTTATCTTAAATCGATGTAACAAAAGTTTAACGAAATACAGATGAACAAATGTACTGTAAAATTAGGATAGTTGATGTTATATTTATATTTGATATTATATATTCGAGTTATTCAGGTTATAGGATATTTGATGAGAGAATAAATATTGCATAACATGTATTTTGCAAACAAATATTTTTACGAAATAATCCTCTATATAAGAAAAAGATCTCTGGAACAATGTATCTAATTTATAAATATACTATTAAATTAAATTTAAAAACATTTAAAAATATATTACCGCCATACTCTCATTATTATTATTTTTTTAATAATACAGGGATCAAAGGTAATGATGATCTAATAAAATCTTAGAAATTTAGGAAGCTAACTTATTCATAAAACTATGTGTATAGTATATTAATCAATATTTAGTCGAATATTAAAGACGTGAATTGTCATATTTCTATCTAAGCGTATACCAACAGAGTGAAAAATGTCCAAGCCGGTATTCGAACCCGGGCCCCTGGAATAGATCTCCAGTGCTCTACCATTAAGCCACAAGGACGATGGCCAGCTTAGCATCTCTCACTCACATAAGTCGGTAAGACTGCTACCGCAGTTATATCTGCGGTATCAGAGCACTGGAGATCTATTCCAGGG
Organism: Maratus speciosus; assembly: GCA_963932465.1. Lineage (NCBI taxonomy): Eukaryota > Metazoa > Arthropoda > Arachnida > Araneae > Salticidae > Maratus > Maratus speciosus. The sequence goes on from OZ010789.1 coordinate 59,351,803, forward strand.
GCCCGGGTTCGATTCCCGGATTGGACATTTTTCACTCTGTTGGTTTACTCTTAGATGGCAATATGATAATTCACGTCTTTAATATTCAATAATTTCAAGCGTAATTTCACTGCTGAAAAGTAGTTGAAAAATTAATTAAAAATTCAATATTTAGTCATTACATTTTTTTTTAATTTGACAAATTTATCATACATTTGCAAATGATGAATAGAATTTCCTTTTCACATATTCTGAATAATATCCATTTAACAAAAGAAAAGGTGCAGCAATATAGGAAATCGAAATAAATATCAATATGCTATGAAATATTAAATCGATTAATGGGTCTCAGGACTCATGGGTAAAATGAAAAAAAAAAAAAAAAGAATGACCATTTTCAACATTTAATGCCTTAAAATGTAAATGATTTTAAAACACAATTTTTATTCAGATGAAAGTTATAAGTATGTTCTTTCATTCCATGTATTTATAAAATTGCAAGATGCAGAATTAGCATTTATAGGGGGATTCAAACTGTCAGGCATTTGACGATCAGAAAATTGGTATAACAGCTTACGCGCAGGATTACAAAATAAATATTGCAACAAGAAAGAATTTTTTTGTGCCAACATATACCTCAGATTGCAATAAATACCCTGAACCTAAATAAATATGTATTTAAATCATTTTTATATTTTTAATTCAAAGCTGTATTTAGATAATACAAAACATTAAAAAATTCACCGGTATAATCATCCTAAAAAAAATATGTGTAACAAAAAAAGGAAATTTTAGATTAAGTTTATACAGACTACCATGAAACATATGTTTTGAAAATTTCATGTTAAAATATCCAGGAGTTTTTAAGATATCCTGTGTTTTATGCCCAAAAACGTCATCTGGAAAAAAATGTTTTCAAAGTGCCGGTATAAGAAGAGTGGGTATAATTCTAAAAGCCATAACTTCTGTTCTAATGGAAATTTCAAGAAAACAGTTATATCAAAATGTTCAGTAAAGGTTTAACATCTAAAAATATTAAAATCTCAAAAATTGAAGTTTTAAGCTATTTGAGACCCCTTAAACAATATGCCATAAAATATAAAAAAAAAATACTTACCTTAAAACCATAAATATTTGAATCAGAATTCAAAACATTAAGTAAGTTGCTTATACATAAATAATACGTCAAATTTTTTTACTCCTTAAAATTTTGGTATTATCTAAAACAAACCACTTACATTAAGTGAAATAAGTGGCCAACATATTTTATTCATCATAAATGTTTTAAAATGGTTTTAATACCAGTTAAAGTTCCTCACGGGAAGAATAGAAGAGATAAAGTAAACACCTAAAAGTGGCTTCTATTATAGTATTTTATTTTTCATATATATTTCAAATTTTTATATATTTAAAAAAATGTTTGCTCTCCCTTTGATGATTGTAATCTTCACGGAATAGAGTCTATGAGGAATAAACAATGTTAATAAATGAGGTTTTTAAAGAAATCGTTTTTAATGATTTGTCTAAATCGACATAAAAAAAAGTTAAACTAAATAATTAAGAATAAATCTAATAGTAAGAATAGTCTAACACGTTTTCCACAAAATTCCATTTTAAGAAATAATCTTTTGTATAAGGAAATGTTCTCTGCAACATTGATATTGCATAAATATAACATACATAAAATCTGCAAATAAGGAAGACCAACGTACATTTAACAAGATATATTCCAGTTCAAAATATCTAAATTTATTTTTTTTATATAGACTGTAAAAAAAAAAAAAAAAAAAAAAAAAAAAAGTCATTTTTTTCTTAATAAATAAAATTTGTTGTAACCACGAACAAAAATATTCAGTAATCTCTCCGCAGTAGTTACCAACAATTCTGAAAACGTTCTTTATATTTAGACATCCCAGAAACCAGTACATTTTTTAGTTAAAAATATATTTTAACAATAAAAGTTTATTTTGGTGCAAATATTTTCTGAAACGTTTCGAGTAGTTTTTAATAATGTATTAATTAGTTTCCTCAATCTAGAAAATGACCTTTTCGATTACTATTAATTCTCAACTAAAAAATTTCACTTTCGAAAAATATGTTTTGCGGAAAAACAAGACAAATTTACAGCATTACAATTAACATTAAAATCAATATTTGTTTGCCACTATCTCATGTACAAATTCAGATAGACTGATAAAAATATTTAATTGAAAATTAATATTACCCTATAAATATACATTCTGGTTGGGAAAAATGAGTAATATTAAATATAAAATTACATAAATGATTCGTTATTTAACAGATGATTAAATAATTAAAAAGATGTTAGAAAGTCGTGTACATTTGGCTAATACTTAGTAATTATCCGGATTTAAAAAATTTAAACACTTGTTACGAATGCTTCTTACACTTCACAACTGTTCGTAACAACTGTTTAAATTTTAAATCATGGTGAAGACCGAAGTATTGTGAGGGTGATGGAGAAGAAATTAGCCGAAAGTACTTGAATTTTACATATTTTATTTGTTTAATAAACTTTAAAGTAACGAATCACTTATGTAATTTTCTATAATATGATAATTATAATATATGATTATATATAATATTAATATAATGATTGATATAATATAGTATAATGATTATATATAATATGAATTTTATACAATAAGATGAGTTTTAGCATCCTGAAATGTTTATTTTATAATCAATAAATTAAAAAAAAGGAAGCATTTCAAAAATAAAATTAGTGGCATCAATCTTTGTTTTTAAATGTGTTTTTTTAAATTTCGAAATTTTATTGTTTTTTCAGGTTTTTAATGATAAAGAATGCTTTTCGAAATCGTGTGTAACTTGGGAGGAGTTATTAAGTATTTTAATTAATGTTTATATTATATTTTTTAGATTGAGAAACAGTTCGTAACGTGTATCAAGACAATAATATAAAGATATTATTTTATTTCCCTTGCCAAACTTATAGCACACTATTAGCACTTTTTACTTAAGAACATTCATGGATATCCTAAGAATTTTAACGCTAATCAAAGAAGTCTCATATTATAGACAAAAATCTGAACTGAAAGGTTAATGATTTAGTCTTCCAAAACATTGTAGTTCGTAACTTTTAGTCTTGCTAAAAACGTGTTTCAATCATTTTAAAATTGCAAAAAAAAATAGTAATTGTGATCAGAGGAATTTTATGAATTACATCAATGATGACCGCATAAACAATGAAAAATCGAATTTTGAAAGTAAAATTTGCTTTATATTTAATGCAAAACTAAATTAAAATATGGAAAAAGTGTAGAAACTATGAATAATTACCATTTTAATCTAGTACTTAAAATAGAACTAAAAACTCTTACATATTGGGAACAATATGTGATTGATTTTCTATTTAACGAAATATCTCATTAGCGAATTTTTGTTTGTGGGAACATGACATTTGTTAAAGAAAACTTCGACTGCATTTTATACTATATATACTAGTGTCAATGCCCGTCCGAGGATGATTTGTAGAAATCTTAGTTTTCACTTAAAATTTGAAACATGTGGATGTATTTTTTTTTTAATTTTTAGAACTGTTGCCAAAAACGTGTTTCTATCTTTTCAAGAATTTCACCAATTTTGCATCAATACTTACGGTAAACTTTGCAAAATGTGTATGGTAAACTACGGTGCAAACTTTGAGAGATAAAATTTTGAAAAAAAGTTTGTTTTTCATTTAATGAAAAATCCATATTATAACATGCGTCAAATATAGGAACAAACAATAAGTTCCATTGTATCGTAATACTTTAGTACTTAAAACAGAGGTAAAACCATCGAAAAGCTTTTACATTTTGGAGACAGTAGATGATTGAATTTCAGGTTACTGAAATTCCCAAGTTGAGATTTCTTTTAGAGGACAAAGAGAATCTTTAAATATAAGTACAATTGTATTTTATTTATACGCAGAATAAATTAGAGTTAGAAATGCCGATTTGTTGTATAAATTAAATCCTTGTTATTATTTTACGTATATCAATTTGAACTGTATGTTGTCTTTTGATAAACACTATGAAAAAAAGTCAATTTACAGATGTAAAGTTACCGAAATCTATATGCTTACTAAAATTTTATCTGTACGTGTACATTGTACAAAAAATATGTAAATCTACAAATGTTGTTTTTTGTAAAGTTACAATAGAATCTTCTAAAATTACAGTAATCTTACCAACAATTTATCTGTAACCCGGTTTGCATTGCATAAAAAATTTTAGGCATCCCAGTTTCGTAAAAAATTCTTAGTAACCTTACATATTTTATGATTTATGGTTCAAAAGTGTATCTGTTACATGAATTTTTGTTGTTGCCGTTACATAAAAAATTCTAGGAATACCAGTTTCATAGAAAAATTTTAGTAACTTTACAGGTTTTTTTACAGTGTACAGAGTTAGCCCAAATGGTTCCTTGGGTTTCAAAAAATTGTTTATTTACAGGTATACGACGTGCAAACACGGGTGGTTCATGAACAGATATATACACTCACAAGGTTCTGGTACATACCACAGATCTTCAAAGCGTGCGCACACCCCAACGGTAATCCAGTTCCAACCATACGTTCAATACCATGTTTCTGTCATTGCCCGTCACAGCAGCAATGATGTATTCCTACACGCGATCAACGAGGCTTTTATACATGGTGAGTGTCTGTATCTTGTCATGTATCACACGTCTTTGTAGATCGGTTTTGAGAGGACAAAGAGATTCTGCAAGTCTCAGTTCAACTCTGTTCTGTTGCCTTTACACACTTCCGTAGGGTATGCCAAGACATATTTTGATCACACAATACGAAGAAATGCAGTCTTATTCGTAATTGTTGGTGTGTACCTGTTCTGTTTAAATATCTATATGAGAATAAAGTAAAAAAAATTTTGTAGTGGCTACACCATACTGACTTTTTTGCTACCTTTACACGTTTCCGTAGAGGGTGACAAGACATATTTCGACCAGTATATACAAAACCACCAGGTGTGACTGTTAATGTCTATCATTATCGCATTCTTTTTAAAAGCTGTCTTTTTTACAAGCCCGACGTTATTTGTTTATATATGTGTGTGTGTAAAATCGTTGACGACATGGCATAGACATAAATATTTTGAATAAATTTAAATAAACATTAAATAAAATAATGAAAGGACACTTGTGAATACAAAATTCACCTTTATAAAGTAGGAAGCTAAAACAGATCTTAATATTTATTATCATATAGTAAAATTTAAATTATGACATAAATACAAGTTAATTAAATAAGCCACGTTAAAATAATATAACTAAATAGGATATGTTTCATAATTAAACGATTTAAAGGACAACATTTAAGAAAATAAATTATTAAAACGTCTTCCTTTTGGAGTTATTAAATCCATTCAGAGGAAGAAAATCACATTTGCATATTTAAACACTCGTTAATTTTAAAATTTAGACAGGTGCAAGTCAAGCGATATTCTTTTAAAAGCTTATAACTTAAAGGTTTTAAAAAGATGAAAGGTAATTTCATGTATGATTTTGATTTCACATAGATAAGAATAAAAAAAGATAATGAGAAATATATTTCCAGCGACGCAGAATTTATTTAAACATATTTAAATCTTTTGAAATGTAATCTTAATTTTCTTTATTTAAAATTAGTTAAATTTAACATGATAATTTAAAAAAATATTATTAGTTTGTTATTTTTTACTTTCTTCTATCTAAACAAGAAAGTATTGCAATTTAATTTTTTTTTTCGAATTCCCGTTTTCAACGGATTTACATGTTTCAAGGATCAGAGATCCAGAAAAATATGTTTATACAAAATATCTGAATGTTCGTCCGTATGTCCGTGTGTCGGTGTGTCGGTGTGTCCGTATTTGTGTATGTCCTCTTTGCATAATCGGAAATTGCATGAAATTTTGCATACAACTGAACCATATTTTATATCTTTTTTTGGTTGTGACCAGCCGGTACCAAGTGAAAATGAGGATTTCTTCCGTGAATGGGGAGCTGCGATAGCGATTCGATTTTTCGTAATTATGTTGTACAGTCTTGGGAAAAAAAGTAAACACCTCCTACTAACTCTGAAAGTAATTACAATGGGAAAAATGTACAGGTACCAAGCGATTTTAAATAAAATCTAATTTTAAATGATGTTTATAAAGTTTGCCTAGGGGACATCTACAAATCAAAATCAGACCAAAGTTTTTTTTTTCAATAGTAACACCGAATTCTGACAATATATTTTGAATCTCCGGTTCAAACTATGCCAAGAAAAGAAAGTTCAAGTCATTTGGATGATAAGTGTTTGAATTGTAAACAATCAAAATTTAGAACTTCTAATGTTAGAAATTATATTCATATTGTGGTTTCTTTCTTGTTTGATTATAACACTAAAAATCCCAATCATAAATTCATGGAAATTGTAAATAAAAAAATTATAATATGAATTATGAATTATGAAATTAATATAAAAAATTATGAATTGTAACCTACAATTTTTTTGATAGATTTATGTTTATTAGGTCCTGCTTTATGCAAATTCTCTATTTTATTTTTTTCTTCCAAGCAGTTTTTTGAATTATGAGCAAAATACTTCAAAAGGACAGTTAAAGAGGGCAACTATGATGTCCAGAAACTCATAATAAAAAAAGATATATTTTACTCATTTTAATGAAGCATTTGTGATAGAAACATATGAAGCGAGTGAAATGTTCATATCGCCAAGAAATAATATATTAACATAGTCATTCTGTTACATTTCAACAGTCGAGTACCGAACTTCAATTTTAATAGAGCCCCTAAAATATGCTTATTTTAAAATAATTAATTTACGGAAACTAATCATACGAATTTCATGAAAATTTGGATTTAGACTAATTGAAGGGTGTAGTATCTATTTATAGTGTCAAGCTTTTGTTTATGAACTTTGAGCAACTTGTATATAAGCAACAGTTTCACTGAATGCATTTGATCCAATCACATTTTTCAGAGGTTTTATTGAACTCTGCTAGATACTCTGAACACTGATTCTCATTCCCTTAACCTTCCTACCCTGAATGGGTCTAATCGACCCATTTCTATAATTCATTTCATTGGATTCTAACCATAATTTTTTCGTAAAGTAAGATAAATAAAAGGCACCGAAAACTAATATAAATTAATACATTAAATAGTTTTCAAAATTTAGTTAATTTTATTATTTTTATTTTTAGTTTATTTTTATTTTTAGTTAAGTTTATTTATGAGCCAGAAAATATATAGAAATCTTTCAAATTATGTTCATCTTAGATTTTAATATTTCTTTATGTCATTTTTAACATTTAGAAAATTTATGATTTCCATCAATGAACTTTTTTTAATCAGTTGATTAAAATCATAATTTAATCACTGACTTAAATTATCTGATGAAAATCCTTGACAAGTTAGTTAAAAGCCAAGGGTACTTTAAACAATGAAGAAATAGCCAGTCATTTCACCGCAATGCAAAATAACCGGCATCTTTCCCCAAGAGAAAACAATCGGCATCTTACCACCAAAAATTTTCTTCAACCCACCCCAAAATATTCAACAAGACGCCGGCACACCCACTGAAGTGAAGAAGCAGCAACCGGCCGCCATTTATGATTTGTAGAAAGGCCAGGTACAAATACTCTCTAAAAACATCAGATTTATTTCTCTTGTGTTTAAAATAAGACTTATACGGGGATATAAAGAAGTCACGTAAAAGATTTTTGACACTTATCAGAAGCGTTAAGACGAAGTAGCAATAAAAAGTACAGCTTAATTTTTTTGAAAAAGACCGCAAACGGAAATTAAAGTATCACCAGGAAACCCTCTTCCTTACAACTGATCAGGGTTTCCGTACAGCGCCTGCGCATATGAAAACTACGTGATTCGGCATCTTGTACAACACGGCATCTCACCTCAAATTTCTCTATACATCATTTAAAAGTAGGCTTTATTTTGAATCGTTTGGTACTAGTAACTTTCTTCTACAATAATATGTTGCAGAGTTAGTAGGGGTGTTTACTTTTTTGTACATTATCTAGACACAGAGACGGGCAATTTGCACCACGCTAGCCGAGCATTTCTGAAGCAGCTGTCGTACAACAGAATAACAAAAAATATTGATTTTATAAAATACTATGATCCTGATTTTAATGATGACAACTTTTCGATATCCATTAATCACACTTTTCTGCCTTTTACCACAGAAATGGAATAATTTAGTTGTAAATTTGAAATTAACTTTTCCCGTACATCCTGCCTCGTTCGAGATATAAAGGGTAACTAACTGTTACCGCTAAGTGGCGCTGTAAACAAAAGCGTTATGTTGCTCATAGTCACTTTATAATACCTAGTCATGGGCACGGTGTATTTTACTATATATCTGTCTGTCTGTCTATATTCTAAAGTAAAATGAAGAGCTTAGTCATGCTGTGATACATTTTCTAAAAAAAAGTTTTATTTTAGGGTTAGTAAAACTAAAATACTAAAATTCTACTTATCATTAAAGATATGAGACAGTACAATGTTTAATTTTTTTTTTATATTTAATAATTTAAATGGTGAAAATAATTTCTAATATTTAATACTTAAATGTTAATATTCATTTCTATAAGAGTTTAGTATTATCTATTAATATTCAAACATATGCTAATAAGTAGAAATTAAATAAATAACGAAATTACAGAAAAAAAAATCACTTCGATATTCTCAAATTCTAATTTTTTGGCGCATTTTTTTTTTTTTTTTGGACGCCAATGTCACAACGCAACAGGTACTTAACTGGCGCCAAAGAATTGCTATTTTGCTTGATATGGTAATCCGGATGTTGTTGTTTATGCTGTTGATGCTTTCGTCAAATTGGCGTCGGGAAAAATCGCGCAAATAACCCATCTGTGCCAATTTTTGTTATATAACATCTTCTTCGACTCAGGTCTTTAACTGTGTGGCTGGGCATGACTTTAGTAGAAATACTGCATTTATAGATGCATACATATATGAATGTATTGAAATCACAAATTTAATCATCCACCAATCGAAAGCTAGATATGTTTTGTTGAGTAAGAGTAAAAATGTTTTCCTTTATAAAATTACATATTTTTTTATTGTTTTAATTTAAATATTAATTAAACAGATAGTTGTTGCAGAATATTTATGTTAAAAATTCATAATGATGCTACATTTTTCAAAATCTCATAAAACATTTTTAACTTAAACATAATTTAATAAATATATATAATTTTTGTTTATCATATTGTTTATCAGAAAGCCACTAAACAGATTTCAAAATACTTTTTAACATATATAATTTTCAATAATATTTGTTAAATTTTAATTTGACAGAGATGTAGAAAGAATTCTACATACTAATCAGAAACTCTTAAAATTGTAACACTGAAGAAAATAATAACAAGAGGAATATTCTATAAACATTTTGTAAATGCTTCTTAATTGCCAACTGAATTAATTATCCATGGAAATAGCTTGTCATCATGGGAATGTACTGATTATGTTTTGCGTAACGGTGAATTATGCGTTAGGACGACTGTTCAGACATTTTGTTTCTTGAATATTTGTAGAGACTCAATTCGATTAATTGCCTTTGTTACATTAAAATTTCACTGGCTGATAACGCTACAAAAATAATTGGAAAGATAAACAGAAAATATCTGGTATATGTAATGTAACCGTTCAGTAAAAATGCCTCTTGTTTAAAGTCTTATTGAAATTTTCAATTTAAAATATTATTATTTATTTATAACGTAATTTATTTTACTTAAATATTACCTACATCTAATTGGTAACAAGAATGTGATCCACTACGTCTGTGTGTTTAATTAGCATCTGAATGGTTTACACAGAAAATTCTTTCTAGAAGATTTAAACAGCATAGAAGCTTCAAACACCGAACTAAGTGTTTTATGTCATATAATTTTAAGATGAGAAGAGAGTGATGAGAAGATGAGAATGGTAAGAATTATTTTATTCTGACAGCTTTCACATCGCTTATGAAAGCTGAATAATCTGTAATCGTATTTCTATAAAAGAAGACAAGAAATTGAAAAGAAAACAAAATTTTTCATCTATATGAAACCGGAAGTATTCTATCAGTTATTTAAAATAGAATATTTTCTTATTTTCTACAAGAATGTGAAAGGAAACACCAGATATCTCAAATCGACATTTTACGTGGATTGAAAAGGCATTAAAAATATAAAAATAGAAATTCACATTCCAGTTTTAGTTGTATATAATGATTTTAGCAAAGAGATTTTTAAGGTTTATTTCTATAAAGGCAATGTAGAGATCCATTGCTTTTATGAGTTATTGGAAATATGACTCTAAAGATGAAAATTAGTTATTTTGCGTTTGTGAGATCAAATTGCACACCTCCAATAAGTATGTGTTTTTCATACTGTAATGCATTATTTCCAGTCGAAAATATATCTATACTTTCATTTTTTATTTTATTTTCTGAAAGATTGGCCTTTTGTCCTTTATTCTAAAGTATCATATTATACAGATAAGGATTATTTTAAGGATTTAACTATTTTAGGGAATAATGCACTGAATCCTGGAGAGGTAAATTGTTTATTTTGAAACCAACTGAATCGCAGATTAAAGAAAAATGCATCCGGAGGAAAAAATCTGAAATGTTGTGTTCACATATAGAAAATTCAGATTACATGTTTTGTATAATAATATATAATTGAAATTTGTAAAAGTATTTCTTTATTTTAGTACAAATTGTAACAGATAAATTTACTATACGTATTATAGTTGATTTTTCGATGCTTTCTGGATACGTTTTTTATCTTTAAAAACATTAAAATGTACATTCTACTTAGAAATTTATTATAGAGAGTTAGGATTTACATAAAAATTATTATCTGGAAATTTACATCCTATAAATAAAATTATAAAATATTTCGATGTGATAAAATAAGGCTAAAAAAAATAATGTACTCGTCGCGAGCGGAAAGTCTTGGAAATTTGTAAGAAAACTTGACCGTAACTGCTGCTAAATTTCTGAAATATAGTCTTAGGATAATTGTTAATACGCTGCAGTTAAAGCTGTGCTTAAATCCAAAAAGCAACTTCCTGACAGAAGTTTTAATTTATTTTTGTTCGAAAATGCACGAAACTAGCTGGTGTTGTTGATCAGAAACTATGTCATCAAACTGTTTCTTCCATTTTTTTGCAAGCACAATAGATCTTTCAGGAAATATTGTCAAAGTAGACGTTTTGAACCGAATTTCTGCGCATTCAAGTGCGGGCGAAAAACGGGTTTGTCACGTGATATAAATGGCTTATAACTCAATGGGTAATTGATTGATCAAAAAATGAAAAAAAAAGTTCAACACCAAATCGCTTCTATGGCCAGGCTTTCCAATTTTATATATTTCCGTTAAAAAATGAATTTGTAAATGTGTCAGAACGTTTTGCGCTTGTTGGGCAGAGCAGTTAAGAACAGACTTAATAAGATTTTGGACTTGAATACTTTCTATTTCTGTGGATCAGAATTGGACATTCTATGTAATTGTTGTTATTGAATTTAAAAGACGGTCCGTTTAATAATATATTGAGTCGCTTGTTTTAAGATTAGGGGATTTGCGGAAAGTATTTCGATTTGTCCCAATAAGAAAGATGTGAAGTTTTGCTTAATGATAACGGTGGCTTTTAAAAACAAGAACATTGTATTCTGAAAATCATGTAAATTCATCTTCTTTTTTTTTATTATGAACTAATTCATTGCTGTTTTAAATCATATTTTTTAGGCTGATTTCTTAATCACTTTAGATATCATATATTTCATATTATTTTTTGTCATGGACCATTAAAGCGATATAAAAAATTCTTACGTTTTATCCACTTAAGTTTTTATTTGTTACTCAAAAGTTTATATAAAATACCTTGTTCAAATACTTCACCAGTGACTTATTTTTTATATTTACATTTAGGAAGTGTAAATCATGTGATGAATATTTAAAGAAAAAAAAATAATAATTTCTAATACCATAATTTTTCTGTTACGTATAAATTATCTTAAGCAAATCATAATCTGATGTGTTGCATTATTTTTAGAACAGAGTATTTAATATTTAAATATGTATACTAAAATATGTTACTAAAATATATATATCAGCAACACTGTAAAATAACTTCGGTCCGTCTATTCTCAATTTTTTGACAAAGCTTACGTTTAGCTATTCTTTGTTTTCAAGTCGGGTATTTTCCACTATTAAAAACAGAAAATTTCTGTCTTTTAAATATAAATGTGAGAAATATATCAATATTTTAAAATAAATTTATAATAATTATATTTAAAGAAGCACATTTACACGGAACAGACATTTTTGTTGCAAATTAAAATGCCCGTTTTTAATAGCCTTTCCTTCCTCCGGTTTCGAAACACTGTACGCGCCAGTAGAATACTCTCTCTAAAACCTATGACCGCATCCAACGACTTAATTATAGGCCAAGACATCAAATTTTAATTTGAAAAAATTGAATCAAAATTTAGTTGAAAATTTTCTGTAATCTCTTAATTGAAAAGAAACATTTCCTTTGTCTGCCTTTGAACGAATATTTCCCGTTTCAATTTTTAAGGATAATTTCGTGTTTATTCCGCAAAAAATTACGATTTGATTTCAAAATAGAATGTTTCATTTAAAACATAAATTTACATAAAGTCTTCAGTGTATATATAAGGAAATTTTTAGATTTACATGCATAATTCACCATGTAAATCACCATGTAACCATAATTAACATCTTCTAATGTATAACACATAAAATATGCTTCGTTACAAATATCTGTATATTAGCCACATACATAACACAGTATAAAACATAAGGTTTTTTTTGTTTTTGTTTTTTTTTATCAAAATCTATCTCAGACTTTTATTTAAGAAATAGCATTTCTTCTGTTATATTTGAGGATAAAAAGACATACTACGGAAGCTTGAAGTATACGTGGTCACATAAGCCAAATTATTCAATAATTTCCAGGATGATTTATAAAAGGAAGTGTATGTCAAAAATATGATAAATTCTATGATACTAATATCTATCTAATACAATACAGTCATTAAATTTTCTACCACAATATGTACTTTTAAAAAATGTGCACATGAACTGGTTACATATATCTATATATTTAATTTCTTAAATTAAATAAATCGTTCACCACTTCTACACTCCTCACAGCAAAAATCCATTAAAAAATATATTCCAATTACTTTATTATCCAGGGAATTTATAATATCTAATCTTTGTATTTAAATTAAAATGAAGTTTTCTGTTTGCGTGGAAAAGATGAAAGTGTTTTTTTTTTTTTTTTTTTATGATGATAATTATGGGATTAGAAACAATAAATTTTCTGATTATAATCTTACTTTTAAAGGTTACATATTGACGGCGATTATTTCATTTAAAGGAAGCAATTAACATATTAACAATTTTCTGGCATGATATCGGATTTTTTAATATTACATGTTAACGATCATTATTTTAATTGAGGGAAGAATTTAACGTAGCAACATTTTTACAGAAGTAAACCCGATTTTTCAGTAATTGAAATCAAAATTGAACGATTCTAAGACATAAATAAGGCTTAGAGTAAAACGTTATTTAAATTTAAGAAAGTTATATATTTTACATTCGTAATTGGTAATATACATATTTAAAAAAAAAAAAAAACATACCAAAATATTCTTTATATGTGATTTTGTTTTTTAATCTCATAAATAATTGATAGGCAATTTTTTTCAATTTTTAATGAAAGCTTTGGGAAGCAAGCATTTCGAATAATACATTTTTGACTTATATTAAACAAAATGTTTTAAATAAAAAAAGTAAGCAGCTGCATCTGCTTTGTAAAAATAGACATTTTAAAATTAGAGAAAATATGTTTGCTATTACGTCTTCTCACTCCCGTGGTTGTCCTAAAATAAGGAATACAAAATTTGGCACATGTTTCTGTGTTACTCCCTATTATCACCGGCCAATTTCCCCGCTATTTGTTTCACACGTATAGTGATGCTTGTGACTAGCATAGTTAAATCCTAGACAGATATTTTCATCTCACCTCAAAGTAAATGTCATAAGTATGTCTATCCTATAAGTTTTCTCTTGATATCACCATAAACCTTAAACCTGCGTCAAGCAAGAAGAATGCATTTTTTTTTTTCAGAACAAGTAAAGGTGTGTTTATACTATTTCCAGCAAGATATCTCGCGCTCTGCAATGGCTAAAACCTATTCTTTCTAGTTGTGTTTTATAAAAATATCTTCAAACTGGAATAAATTTGTTCTGTGTAAGATTTTAATGGATTATCTGGAAGGGATATTTAAGTGTCTTTAGTGTAAAATACATACACTTGGATAGATTTTCTTACCCTAGAAATGTAGCTTACCGTATGAGCAATCGAATATACCTTATTCGAGTATATGTTCAAACACTATAACTTCACTGATGGGCATTGCAATAATATTATTATATCTAATGTAAATATAAATATAATTACAAATTTTATTTGGTAAGATATAGTTTACATATGGTTTACATTTAATCAATTTTGTTTTCTCATAAAGTGTTTGGTTACGAATTATATTTGGTCCAATATAGCAATAAAACGTCTGACTTGAAATATGTTAGTATAAACTCAATTTCTTTCATATCTGTTTCTGTTTAATAACTTTTACTTGATATTCAAAAGACTTTATATTTTTATCTAACTTAAAAGAGTTATTAAAATGCTATTTTACTTTTTTTAAAAAGGTTTCTCATTCAATATGACCACAATATAATTTATTTTTATAACTTGACAGTAATCATTTTACGAGAAGTTTTAATTGCGAGACTGTTGCAATTACCTGATTGGTAAAGCATACAGAAAAGTCTCAAAAAGTGAAATGCTATAATTTTCGTGTAAAAAATATAATGAAACATTTTAACGCAAATTTTAACGCTGGTTAAGTACTTTCCATATATTTTTACTTCCTTCTATCTATATAAGTATAAAGTATTACATTCTTTGAAAATTTAGACTTCCAGTTCTTTAACTGATTTATATGTTTTAGAAGTTATTGAACATGATTTCACAGTTTTTCAGGAATACCTTGTCCGCATGTCTGTGTGTAACACAAATTTTCCGGCACTCTAAATCACAAACTACTGCGTAGAACAGGAAGACATTTCCTATGGTGTTATGTGATACTCTTATATGATGATAAATTTGGGCGCAAAATCCCAAAAGAAGGGTTTGCGAAAATCGATGATTTGTTCGATTTATGTTATGCTTATATCACCCGCTTATGTGCGCAGATTCAACAAAACATCAAATTTAACATTCGTGTAATAGAAATAGATTGTCATTTAATTTTGTTTGCGGTCATCGGAGAGAAGTGTGGAAATTTGATAGTCTCTTTCAAATATGTGATAATTAAACATCACGAGTTTAAATGCATCGAATCCAACGGCATTTCAAGCTTATGGTCCTGAATATAGGAATACATTACCATACAATTTTCTTTCACACGTCTAATTATTGATTTGTTCGAAACATGCGATGTTTATATATGAAGTTTAAATGCATGCAATTCAACGAATCTTACCCTTTAGAATCCTCTCTATGAGAATACAATCCAATAAGTTTTGTTAGCAAACGTCTAAGGGGGAGTTCTGAATTTCAGTGATTTGTTCGAAATATGCGATCGCTAGTTTAAATCCATGCAAATCAAACAAAAAGACATAGAAGAAACTAAATTTTATCTTTACTGAGACCTGTAATTCCAAGTTAAAATTAATGGAATTGGCCCTTTACCTATTTCTTATTCATAGGTTTTGGTGATAACAGCGTATATAATATTATAATCATAGAAGAAAGTCTGTAATGCCGCAGCATACTTGTTTGACTATTATTTCGAAAAATAAACATAAAAAATCATTAGTAACTTTTGTCACAAACCAAAAATTTATTTTATGCTAGTAAAATTAAATACATTCCTGTACACCAGGATTTTTATTTAGTAGTTTTAATATATAATAAAACATTTTTTTTTCAAGAAAAGGTTGAATGCAATGTACTGTTTGCGGTGTGAGCGATCACGTGTGTCACTGTCCATTCATTTTCTGCTGAAAGGTTATTCTGAAATTATGCTTAAAGGGAAGCCAAGGAGTGTGATGAAAAAGTGCTTTTGCATATTTTGGACACAAGATTGAAAAACACGACAAATCATTGCCCCTGTTTGTAGGTCTAAGTCGCGAGAAGAATCTCCACATAGTTTAAAAAATAAATAAATCTTTTGGCTTTTAAGAGTTCATGGTACGGAAAGAGCTTCTTAACTACAGCCATTACTGCATGCTGCATCGGGAAAAAACGCACGCCGGGTACAAAGGTAAAAGTTTCAAACGAAGCTTTAACGTGAAGAAGAAGAAACACTATACACAATTTTGATTGTATCAGTTATGTCAAAGGGAAACTTTTATGTAAAATACAAATTTAAAATATTCATAGTTTTTAAGTTGTATACACAATTTCTTTCTTTTTCTGGATTTCTTCTAATAGTTTAATGCATATTCCTCCTCAGTATCGTATAACATTATGTGATAAAGAATAGCAGTTCAAAATTTCTGAAATCTGCATAGAAACCTATAAACGATAAAAAATATTACAAAACTGCAACAAAAACTATAGCAAAACAGTAAAAACATCAGAATCGTTCAATAGAAAAGTGTTATCTCATACGACTGTATAGTAAAAAACTTATTAAGATAACATGATAATATAAAAGGTTAAAATATCACTACATCAGTTTATTCTAAGCTAAAGTTGTAGTATAAGCTTAAATAGAAGTATTTTAATTCATTTTAGTTAAATTTTGTAAATAACATGGATAATTAATTTCCATATGAAAAATTCACTTGGAAGACTGAACATAATTTTATCTTCTCAAAAAAATTAAAGAAAACAAACTAAATTAAAGAAAACATATTTAAAAACAAGTAATATAAAAATTTTGTTTTTAAGTCAATTCATACTTAGGTCATCAAAGAAAAATTTAATATAATCCCTTAAGCTAATATTAGTTTTTGTTGCATTAAAATATCTCAATTTGTTGATTTTGTATAAGCAGGTAGGTTTACAATGGAAGTCTATGGGAATTTGGCGAAATATTGACGATATCGCCAAGTTGGCGTCACTTTAGGCGACTCATTTTGGCCGCCAAATTTGGCAATATATCGCCAAGTTGTCAATAAACTTGGCGGTATTTGGCGACATAACAGGGTCCCCCGTATGATAACCCTTATTGAAAATACTTTCATTGAAGTTCAATAACCAATGGCCGCCATTTTTTCCCATGCAAAACTAAAAATAATTAATTAAAATTTAATGAATGAATTAATATTTGAAAAAACTGTATTAACATCAATTGTCATCCAGTACAAGTTTAAAAAAATTTATTTCAACTTGATAGGATGAATAATGACTATTTTATTAACGATTGAAAATTTGAACATGATATATAAATATATAAATAAATAAATAAATAAATATAGGGAGAGTGTGAACTAATAGAAGGAATTGAAAAAATACAGTGATTGCCTTTAACGATTATTGTCACGAAATTCCAAAGGCTGGCATCCTACTCAGGATATTTAATTACTTAGAATTTTTATTTTAGGAATTGAAATTCGCATTCAATTACTTCTGAAACTCCGCTTCAAATTTACTGATCAGTTATTTTCAAACACTTCTAATCCAAAACGGCATTCGTTAATGGATTCATCAAACAGATTCCTCGTATTTGATTACTTCTGAAGGTTTTGAATATGGACGTTTTCTAAAATAATATACTGCATGCATTTCTAATGGAATATAAACAGAATGCGTTATCATAATATAATTAAATAATCTATAACAAAGCAGTTCATTATTAATAGTTTACAGAATAGGAAAATTGTAGTGCATATGATACGATGTATATTCTATATTAGCTGCTTATATATTTATATTTCTAGATATATATATATATACATTATTGCACATTATTGTTTATTTATTTTATCGTATTTTATAAATTTTATGTTTTTATGTTTTCAGGTACTTATATAGGGTTAGTACTAAGAAGAGATTTTTCACTACTAAACGAATTCATAAATGAAAAGAACTGAGAAAACTATTTTTATATCGCTCTGATGAATGATTTTGAAACTGATATCTACAATAAGAGATACAAATAGCGATAAGTTCGTTGTCGAAGAATTTACGAAAGAATTTAACTTTTACATGACTGTTTCTATCATAAAGCAATATGTGATATTGCATATGAAATGACTTTTACTTTTACATGACTGTTTCTATCATAAAGCAATATGTGATATTGCATACAAAATGACAATACATGTTATCACAGCTTTAATCAATCATAAAAAATCTAAATAATTATGTTCGTCGTCTTTTTCTGAATGTATCTCAACGGTCTTTCTTCTTTCTTTATATCCAATTAATTCAGATAAGTCTTCTTTATATAAACAATCGTAACAACGAAATTTTTTTCAAGCACAAACTTCTTCGCGAAGACTGGACTGAAGTCATTTTTTCCCACTTTATGAAAAGTAAAGAAGAATTTATACCTAAGTGAGAAAGCCTTTTATTCTGTGTTCCTTCCATTTTATCTAATTGAACTGGCTAAAATGATGTTGAACAACTACCATTGAAAAGGGAATATTCTGTGTTTTAGTTATCTGTAAGGCATCTCTAAAGTGTGTCACTCTCTAGTACTACAGTGAAACCCCCTTGTGCGACCACCTCCAACTCCCTGAACGACCATTTTTTTATGGAACGAAATTTGTTCCCATAGGCTCAATACTAATTTTACCTCTATTCAGACACCATCCCAGTTGAACCCACTCCATGAGCGACCCATTTCTTTGAAGAAAATGAAACAAATGCCGTTTTTTCCTGGTCGCTTGAAGAAGGTTTTATTAGAAAAATAATTCCGTAGAGTGCAGTATTCTAAAATAAGTTTAAAATTTTCATTTATTCCGGTAACTTTTAAGTGTTTAAACCCATTTGTGCCTTTTTAGGCAACGAATTTAACTCTGATGACAAATTAAGGATGACGCTCAATAAACTCTCCTGAACTATTCTGTCAGGAAACTCTAAAAGAAATAGATAAATTAATGAAATCGTCATCATTTGTTTCCGCCCAAAAAAAAAAAAATTGTATTTATTTACTGAACTTCGAAAGGACTAGGAAATAAAAGTTACAAAAGATAAAACCGTAAAATCAAAGAAAACGTCAATGTATTCATTTTTGAAACTCTGCAGTAAATATAGCTTATGTAATTAACTTTTGTTTTGATACTTAAATTTTCATATTTCTTCCTAATGTGAAAAATAAATTTTAGTAATATTAATTGTTACCTTTGTTTCAACAATTAAAATCTAGATTTAAACATGACCTCCATTAAGAGACCACCTCTCGGAGAAACCGATATTTATTGGAATTGAACGTGGTCACTTTAGGGAGGTTTTACTGTATTATTATATATGAAATATTTGCCCTCATGTATTTAAAGTAAATAAAATGAGTTTGATTTTAATATGTTGCATATTTATTTGCTCACGGCGTCCATTATATTGCTAAAAAATTAATAATTGAACCTGTATATTCAGACTTTTAACTTCTTACAGAAAAAACACTTCTATTACAAAGTGACATGGAAATTTTCGGTTCTCATGTTATAAAATTTTTATTAATCTAATTTAATTGAATAATCATAATAAAACTACTACTACTAATAATTTTTTTTTATTTAAAAAATTAATTATGTACGGTTATTTTAAATAAAAAAAAAATACTGAAAGAAATCTGTTGATGTTTTTATAAGATACATCCATTTGTGAATTTTTACAGTAATCATTAACATTTATTCTTCAGTAAACAAAACATACTGAGTTATGATGCTTAAAATGTTTGGAAGTTTCAATGTCTTAGTCATCAAAAATGTGAAACGGCCTATGGCCAGAGAACGCTGAAAAAACATGAAATTATGAGCATCATAATTAGGTAAGTTTTTGTCTTGCAAAAAATAAGTTTTCAAGCACAAACCGAATTTAATAGCGTCTATTATTATACTTCTATACTTCACTTACAAAAATTATTTAAAACAATTTGTTTAAAGTTCTTCTAATTAAAATATCGGTTGATAGCATCCACACCGATTAGTTATGCGTTACAAAATCAACAGGTTGTTGGAACCTGTTGCCTTTGCAACTGTAGAATGATGCAACATGTTAACCAAATATAATTCCCTTTCCCATCGCTAGTTATTTCATAATACTGGGCGGTCCACCTGTTGCTTCTTTTTGGAATTATGAATATTTCAGAGGTTATTTGTGTCAGCTGCCATATGTCATGCATTTAAGAACGGTCAAATGTATGCCATTTGTGATTATGGGCTCGTTGATAACACAACAACGATGCAACGGCACACACTGCTCGTCAAACCATCAACTTATTGAACGAGAAGTTTCACGCAATTTCAAGAAATTCTGATGTGAATTGGCCGCCAAGATCGTGAGATTTAACCCCAATGGATTATTAACTATTTGGAAAAATGGTTATTGTTCTCGTCAGGATGGGAAATCGAAAGTATATCTGAAGGTTTTTATTGGCCACATTTTATTCGTTTTCTGATCGGTCTATACAGTAATCTGTATTTCCCTTTACTTTCAACAGATATGGATAACTTCTGTTGCCACTATGAAAAAAAGTAATAAAAACTACAAAAAAATTAATATCTAATAAACAAATTGAGATACAGCTTTCAAACAAATTGCATTTAAAAGTACATTTTTTTCTCTATACGACGGGGTAAAAAGTAATATTGTGGGATGTTTAGAAGTTTAAGAATGAAATCTCATGTAAAATGGGTTCCAGATTTCCAAGAAATCTGACGATGGAAAAGCCTTTTCCCGAACAGCCAATGAAATGCTTGGATAATACATAAGTTTCAGGTGGATAATACGTACGAGTCGCAGGCAATTTTTGTCGCTTGGAATTTTTGCGTGTAATAACACTATTAATGTTCAATTCATGGCGTACGTAATGTATGATCAACTCCTTGCGATTTCTTATGTCTTAAATTTTAGTCTTTGAAAAAATCATTTTCCAAATGGCCGTTGTAATTTGATAAATTGCTTTTTTTTTCTTCTTTTGGGGGTTTCTAGAAAGCAAAGTATACCCCCCCCGCCCCACACACACACACACAATCCAAGACATCAAACGTAATATCCGGTGAGAAATTTTTCCATGGATCCGCTCATTCTGGGAAAATTCATCGAAATTTTTGATATTTCGGATGATGGCATATAAGCGAAGCCGTGGTGGCAACAGATGGACCACCCTATATAAGAATCGTGTTCTGATATGTAAGTTATCAAATGCCCTTTGAAAATAACATTCATTTGTACAAAGCATTCCGAATTGTCAACCAATGGCATATTTAAGAAAAATAATATTTTCAACTTTTTTTAACAGATTTATAATTATTCTTTGTTCAACCGCTATTAGGACTCTTAATTCATTCACAGTGCTTCCGACAAAATAAATGAACATACAAAAAAAAAAAAAAAAAAAAAAAAAAAAAAAAAAAAAAAAAAAAAAAAGATACAAAACAAATTTTTAAACAAATAATAAATTATCATAATTGTTATAACAACAAATATAAAAACTGTATATTGAATGTTAAAATGATTTTTTTAATTTAAAACATTTGTGTATAAGCACATAATAACAATAACGTGAAAATATAACATGAAATTTATAAAGGTTCTATTCCATAAAAACACCATAAAAATAAATTAAACTAATAACTGTAAGCAAAACTCTGAAATCAAATCATATAACATTCATGAAAATTTTAATAGTGTAATTCGATAGTGCAACTGATTTCACTGAAACAGTTTAGTGTGTTAATTATCTTTATACTCCAGAATTTGGTGACTTCAAAAATCACGTTATCGCGGAATTGAAAAAAAAAATCAAATCGATACCAGCTACTTCGGTCCTTGCATTTTGGTTCATACTTTGGTCCATCCCATAAAAATAGTTTTTATTCTTTGTATTGAACAAACAATACATTTAATTTGGAGCTTTTTCCCTTAAAAATATTTTATATCTTACCATAGGATATTTGAATAGTTTTGGGGGTAATTTAAATTTTTTATTGACAACACTGGATGTGTTTGTAAACGACTGTTTTCTTGTGTAAATTTTAACTCTCCAAACTTTCTATAGAGAAACAATCTGGATAAGAGCTACAAATAAGGTAAGTGTCAAAATATTACCATTAGTAACCTGTAACTCATGTGTGATCATAGTTTTTCTTTCAACTTTTTATTTTGAAAGAACTTTGTTTTTTACTTTGTTTTACTTTGTTCCAAAACATTAAAAAAGTTAAAAAGTAAAAAAAATAAATTCCTCTTTAAAACCACACAGTTTGCTTCATTGTTTCATGTCAATTGTTTACAACTCCATTTTGACGTTGAAAAATCTCATATAGTATTTTTTTCTAATGGAAATGTGAGTGAAACCAGGAAAAATTGGCCCAAAGTAGTAAAAAGTCATACGAACAAAACGAGCTAAGTATGATTAAGTTTAACAAGCCGAAAATTTGTTTAATTAAATGAAATATAATATTTCAAATTTTGATTCCTTAAAATGCGTACAGCCAAACGAGTGAAAAAGTGACTACACCATGAGTCGAACCCGGCTCATTGGTATAGCGCATCGTCTTTCTACCAACTGAACCACATGGAACGATACCCCAGCCTGGCACTCATCTCTATGATATGTGATACCCAGCCAAGTGCCAGGCTGGATATCGTTCCAAGTGGTTCAGTTCGTTTAACGACGGTACGCTATACCGGTGACGCGGGTTCGAGTCCCGTCTTGGACACTTTTTCACTCGGTTGGCTCTACGCCTTTTAAGCAATCAAAATTTGAAATATTATTGAATGCAAGACGTGAGAAATTTTAACAGAAAACTTTAAAGGTATTATACAGATTTATTAAAAAGCTGTAATAATTTATAGTTTTCGCGGAAAGCTGACACTTGGCCATCGTCCGGATGCAAAATAAAGACGCCACCGGGAAAAAAAATCATAGCTAAATAAATGTGAAATTATGTAATAGGCCGCCTTCTTCAAATAACTGTTCCAGCACAACAAAGTTTGCCATACCAAGTTTTTCTGGAGATGCACAAAATTTTCTATACAGTTCTAAGAGTGATCAATATCCGCGATGACGGTAAAACGTGACAACTTTTGAATAATAATTAATTTAAGTAAACATGATTTCGGCTTGTGAAACCTAGTCAAACTTAGATCATTTATTTCGTATGAATTTTTCGCTATCTATTTGCATAAAATTTTCCAATTCCGTGATGTCCGGACTTCAGATGTCATCGGCTCCCAGACTATTAGCACGAGTATACGTCCTAACAGCAGAACACGAAATAAAAAGGTATTTTTATAAAAGCAATTTTCAATAAAAGTTTAAATATCTATTATCTATGATACATTTTAAAATATATAATTATATTCCGAAAATTCATTTAATTTATTAATCCTAAATTAATTTTTTTCATATTTTTCATATTGTATCCTTAAAATGTCATTCCTATTTTTTAAAATTATGTTTGGATCTAACCAGGAAACTACACCTTAGTGTAAAAATGAAAAAAAAATCTAAGTAAGCAGCAATAGAAAGAATATATCGAAACACATTTCCTCACGCATGAATTATTTCCCCTCGTCTCCCCGTTATCAAGATATACAGAATTAGCACAAATGAATGACTGGATTTTGAAAATTTATATATTCAAAACTATTACACATATTATAATAAGTGATATATGAAAATAAAGAGGACCATTCCGAGTTTTTTTTTCAGTTACAAATGTTGCTGTGTGAACCTTTCAAAACACGATTAACAACCAATCTTTAATCAAGTTCGTTCCACATATTTCGCAATTTTGTACAGTCAACTATTTTTAATGCAGCACTGATGCATTAAAATACTAAATAATGCATCACAAAATATTTCTAAATGGTGCATAAGGGCTGCATTATGTTAAGTGCTTTAATGCATCAGTGCTGCATTAAGAATCGTTGATTGAACACACAATTAAACTATTAATTCGAGACACTATATTCTTTTCACTATAACATGCCTAAAATTCACACAGAGTCTAAAACGAAAATGAGATGTCTTGATGTGTTCTATATTCAAAATCAGGGTTCCAAGCTGAATAAAGTCACGTGGAACCGATAATTTACCCAAAGGACTTCTAATTTATAAGAAGGGAATCTACTATTGCTTTACACCATGAACTGTTCCGCTGGCTTTCTGGCTTGGAGCCGTCCATTCTTAAAGGAAGATGTTTTATTTTGCAATTTTTTAAATTTTATATCTCGATAACTGGGAGACGAGGGTAAATAACTTATGCGTCTATAAGCAAGTTCTAATATGCCCATTTCATTGCTATTTAGATTTTTTCATTATTCCACTATTGGGGTAGTTTCCTGGTAAGGTAATAAATCTGTAATATAATCTTATGCATTTCAGAAGTCAAATTATATTTATAAAACGGTTAACATATGAGTGACTCACAACCATTGTAGAACAAATACATTTAATAACAAACTAGTATGTTGTGGCCATCACAAAACTTTCTTCTATCTCATACATGTCAATACTTCAAAATTCACTCTCTCAGTGCCACCATATTAAATGGCAATCTGTGTTCATCATGAGAATTCAAAAAATATGAAATTCCGTGCATTACTTCTAGAGGTATGACTGTCACTGAAATCGTGTAAATCCAGCAAAATGCAGCATAGCAGCACCACCTATCGGGTTATTTACACCAGAACCTAATTATCACCAACTTATCTCAACGTCTAACTGAATATGAAGTTTAAGGAAAATTCGTGCATTTGTTCTTGAGATAGAGGTATTGCACAAATCATGACAAATGCAGCATAGAAGCGCCACCTCTTGAGCGAATTGCAACATCACATAATCAGTAGCAATATTAATCAAATTATACTTGAATCTGAAGTTTGACGAAAATTCAGGCATTAGTTCTTGAGATAGAGCTATTGAGGAAATAATTCAAAATGCAGCACAGCAGCGCCACCTATTGGGCGATTTACAACAACAAGTAGTAAGCATCATTTCATATGAAGGACTAACTAAATCCGAAGTTTGATGAAAATGTGTGCACTAGTTCTTGAGATAGAGCTACTGCGAAAATAGTGTAAATCCTGCAAAATGCAGCATAGCAGCGCCACCTATTGGGCGATTTGCATCAAAACGTAAACAGCATCCATTCATGTCAAGGACTAACGGAATCTGAAGTTTTATAAAAATCCGTGCATTAGTTCTTCAGATAGAGCTTTTGCGGAAATCCTGCATAATGATACATAGCAGCGCCACCTACAGGGCGATTTACACCAAAACTATTCAGCACCAATCTATATCAGGGACTACCTGAATATAGATTTTTATTAAATTCCGTGCATTAGTTCTTGAGATAGAGCGCCCACAAAATTTGGGTCACATACAGACAGACAGACATTTTGTAAAAACATGTTTTTTGGAATCTCTGACCCATAAAACATGTAAATCAGTAGAAAACTGGAATTTCGAAAATTTTCATGAAACGAATACTCTCTAGAAGATAGAAGTATTCGCAGAGATAGACTAGAGATAGTAAGTAAAGATAGTAAAGAAGATAGTAAAGAAGAGATAGTAAAGAAGATAGACTAGATAGAAGAAAGTAAAAATGAGACAGTCTATTTAGAAGATGAATAACATCTGTGTTATCCACTCTCACAGTAAAACAAGTCTGTAAACAGATGACATACATGATAAAGTATGTGAAAGCAGACTTGGTTCACTGTGGAAGTGGATAAAACAGATTTTATGCACATTCCAAATGGACTATTCCTTTTTTTTTTTTTTTAAATAGACGTGTTTACTATGGTTGTGAGCCCCTCACATATGAATCAATATTTAATTATTTTCTTAAGATTTATGACTTTCACTGTGCATTTATAAATAACGAATGAAATTTCTTCCTGTTGCATATTCTGAATATTTGCGATTCATCGAGTAAAAGAAAGCATGCACCAAAATAGAAAAAGAAAATGACTACATTTTATGGAATAAAATATTAGATCTACTAAATCACTAAATACTATGCTGAAAAAACTCCATTAAAAATCAATACTTGCAGAAACAACAGAAGTAATTTGAACCACAATTTATAGCATTAAGTAAATTGTTTATACATAATTTATATATTAATATTAAACAAAATTGCAGAAAATATTGGTATTCTCTAATAGAGGACTTATGTTAATCCTTTCAGGGGCAAGGAATTCCTGCTTCAAAATGTTTAAATAAATTATTCATACCACAATTTATGAAAAAAATTTATTTAAAAATAATCAAAAGCTTTTTCTTCACGTATATTATAAGATCGAAATTGTACTAAAAAGTTAGTGGTGCCATTTGTCGGTTTGGGCATTAAAATTAAGTGCTTACAGACTGCAAAAGGGTTAAATCAAATAATTGCCAAAAAATTTTTATTTAGCAGTACCGATTTTTAAATTGCTTTCAAACACGCTAAGAAAAGAATAAATAAATTTGAACAACTTAATAGTGGCTTTTATCAATGTACGTTATCTTTTAAAATATATTCCAAAAAATTCATATATGTTTTAGAAAACCTACTCTTTTCTTCAAAGTCTATTACCTTTATGGAAAGAAGTCTCTTTGAAATAAACAATGCAGATCAATAACGCTTTTAAATGGATCCTTTTAATGATTTTTCTTTATCGGTATAACAAAAATTATTAATAATAAATAGGAACAAATGTAGCATAACATGTATATTGCAAACTTCCATTTTAGGAAATAATGCTCTATGTAAGAAAATGGTCTCTGAAAGAATATATATTATTTATACATCTATTACAAAATTAAATTTAAAATCATTTAAAAATATCTTGCGGTCATATTCTTATTCCTATTAAAAATAATTTGATCTAAGATGTTAAAAATATTTCTAAATTATTCATAAAACAGTCAAGATACATTAATAAATGTTTAATTTTTTTTTATTTGACAAATTTAGCATATACCTATAAATGACAAATATAATTTATTTTTGTTATTTTTTATGAATAGTAGTCATTTACCAAATGAAAACATCCAGTAATATATGAAAACGAAATGAATATGAGTACGCTGTAAAATATTAGATCCATTAAATATTATGACATAAAACATTAAATAAAATACTTGTTCTAAAAACATAAGTAATTTTATCCTCCACTTCAAACATTAAGTAAGTTTCGTATATATAAATAATGTCTACTTTTTTAAAATCCTCAAACTGTTGGTATTATCTAAAACAAACCACTTATATGAAGTGAAATAAATGGGCGAAGTATTTTATTTAACATTAATGTTTTTGAAATGGCTTTAATACCGTCTAAAATTCCTCATGTGACGAAAAGAAGAGATAAAAGTAAACACTTAAAAGTGGGTTTTATCATTGTACTTTATTTTGTCTGTATATTTCAAATTTTTATATATTTTTAAAAATGTTTTCTCTTGCTTTGATGAATGTTATATTCACGGAATAGAGTCTCTGAGGAGAAAAAACAATGCGGTTAAATGGTATTTTTAAAGGAATCATTTTTAGAGATTTATCTATAAATATATATCAAAAGTTAAAAAAAGTAATGAATAATAGAAATAAAATAACATGCATTTTACTTGTATTTATAAGTTTTTAACTTCATTTTAAGAAATAATCTTCTATATTAGTAAATGTTCACTTGAACGTCTATATTGCATAAATTTGAGATATAGAAAATCTCCAAATAACGAAAAAAAACCTCTTATTTAACACAGCATATGTCAGATGAAAAAATTAAAATTTTAGTGTTTTTTAATATGCATTGTAAAAAAAAAAGACTAATTGAACGAAATACAGTCTCTGGGAAATGAATAATTAGGATCAATGATGTTATTAAATGGACATTTTTTAGAGATTTATCGATATCGATATAATAATAGTGAAACTAAATAATTATGAACAAATATAATGTAATATGTATTTTACAAACTTCCATTTTAAGAAATAATCTTCTGTATAGGGAAATATTCTCTCCAACATTAATATTGCATGAATATAACATCCAAAATCTCCAAATAACGAAGACCAACTTTCATTTGAAAAAGTATATTGCAGACCGAAAGTTAAAAATTTAATATTTTTTAATATACAGTGTAAAAAAAAAAAAAAAAAAAAAAAAAAAAAAGACAATGAAACAAAATATTGTCTCTGGGGAATAAACAATGCCGATTGATGACGGTTTTTAAATGGATCATTTTTGATGATTTATCTATATTGATATAACAACGGTTGAACTAAATTATTATAAATAAATAAAGTATAATAAGTGCTTTACAAGCTGACAAATAATCTTCTATCTAGGGAAATGTTCCCTAGAACATTGATATTGCATAAATGTAGAACATAAAAAACCTCCAAGTAAAGGCCAATTATCATTTAACAAATAGTATTTCAGATCAAAATTTCTCAATTTTAATGTTTTTTTAACATGCACTGTAAATAAAGAAAAGACGTTTCTTTAACTTTTAATATATGTTGTAACCATGACCAAAAATATACTTTGACCTCTATACAGAAGTTATCAACGATTCTGTAAACGTACCTTATCATTAGGAATCCAAGAAACCAGTATATTTTTGAGATTTAAAGAAACTTTTACAAAATAAAAGTTTATTTTGGTCGTATGATTTTCTGAAATATTCTGAGAATTTTTCATAATGTATTAATGGGTTTTCTCAACCCTGAAAATAAATTTTACAAACATAAATTTACAAACTTGTTTTACAGACGAACAAGATAAATTAACAACATTGCGATTAACATTAAAATTAATATTTGTTTGTTACTGTTGCATGCATATATAAAGATAGGCAGATAAAACTTTTTAATTGACAAGCACCCTAAACACCGACATTTTGGTTGGTGAAAATGATTAATATGCAATATAAAATTACTTAAATGATTAATTAATTGATGATTAAACGATTAAAAAGTTGTTAAAAATCGACTACTTTCAACTATTACTTAGCCATCATCAAAATTTAAAATTTAAACAGTTGTTACAAATGCTAAATTATTAAGAGGAATTTTAGCATTCGCAATTATTTTATTTTATTATTAATATACTGCAAAAACATTACCGAAAGATTCTAAAAATAAGTGGTGGGAAAATAAATTCTTTTTTTTTTTTTTTTATAAATGATGCTTTAAATAAAAAAAAATACATTGATTTGACAGAATTTTAATTAAAAAGAAAGCTTTTCAGAATTCTCGATAACTCGGAGAAGTTAGTAAAGATTTTCATTCATAGTTATATCATATGTTAGAGATAAAGAAACATGTGTCTGTTTTCACAGTGTACCAAGAAATTCATTTAAAAAATCTTTAGTTTTTTTATCAGTCTTATAGTACACCATACGTAGATTTACTTACGAGCATTCGTGGATTTTCTCGTCTTTTCTTAACTGCAATCAAAGCAGTCTCTAATTATTTTTTTAAAAATCTCATTAAAAAGGGTAATAAATATGTGTTTCGAAATATTTCTATAAATTTTGTAAATTTTCAACTGTTGCCGAAAATATGTTTCAATTATTTTTAAAAAGTCACCAATTTTGTGTCAATGTTTGCGCTATAAACTTTGAAAAATGAGTTACTTTCGTATGTAATGAAAAAATAGATTATAATAGGTGAAAACTACAGAAAACGTCAAAAGTAATAAGCAGTATTTAAAACGAGTAGAACGTCGAGAAGTTTTTACATTTTGGTAACAGTAACTGATTAAATATCGATTTAACGAAATTGCTCATATTGCGAATTTTTTGGAGAAGCAACAGATTATTTAAATAGAAGTTCAACTCTATTTATTTTATGCAGAGTAAGAACACTGAATATCCTCGGTTTACTCTCCTATATTTGGATTTAGAAATAAAGTTTTGCAGTATAAATTAAGCATATATTAGCATTTTCCCTATACGTACTTGTGCTGTGTGTTGTCATTTTATATATTTGTATCCAAATGCAAATAATTGTGCAAAAAACAATTTTTTTTTAAATTTTTTGTTATGTATGATGCTAAGAGAAGCAAAAAGTATTATGTTATTACTAGGAATAACATTGCTTTCATCATTATTTAATTTGGTTTTTCTTGATTTGACATTCTATTACACGCATTTTTTCTCTCAAATACTACAGATGATCTCATAAAAAAAGAAATACTAAGAACATAAATAAAAAAAGAAAACCATCAGAATAATTTTAGTGCATCAATGTATTTTTAAAATAGATTTACGGGGTAGATCCTTAAAAAATATTTCATGAACAGAGAGAAAGAGAAACCGTGTATAAAAGCATTTTATCATTGTTCTTTCTTTCTTTCTTTCTTTGAAAAGTTTCAAATGTTTTATATTTATTGAGAAACTTTTGATTTATTTCTTGAAATCCTCTTATCTTAATGGATGGAAAACAACATGAAAAAATAAATAAATGATTAAATGGTTCTAAAAATTATTTCTTCCATCTAGTTACGGTAATTGAAAATAATTCATAAAAATATATCATTCATATTTCAGTTTTAAAGTGAAAAATGCTATATAACATAACTTTAGTAAAGGTTACATTTATAATGTATGGATATTATAATGAAAATTATTCAGCTTAAGTGAAACAATTTACTACTACGATAAAAACTACGGAAACTGGATATGGTTACTGATAGTTACATTCAGTGTAGATTCAGTGAAAAAAAAAGCTACAATGTAAGAAAACTTGATTTTGATATTTTGTATTTCTAATATCATACGAATAGACTAAAGTAACAAAAACCTTCTTTCAGTGAAAGTTGTAAAATATATATGACTATGATTCACTATTCGTAGATTATATATTATATAGACATTAATCAGTAAAAATCTCTTTATGCACGAAATAGAATAAAGAATAAATAGTCGAAAAAGTTATTTAAGAATATTCTGTACTTAAAGAAAATCTTCAGAATTTAATTATTGGGTTATTCTTCCAATTAAGGGCAGTTGGAAGGTCAAAACATAAAATATTTCGATTTTTCGATTTTTTAATATTTTGAATCTACCATTTCACCTCTTTCTACTGATATATAATTTTCTTTTTACAGCAACAAGAAGTTTTAAAATATTTAGTAATTTTGTTTGTTTATGTACTTTACTACTAGTCCGTTTATTTGCTTTAAAATTGATTTTCTCAAAATGTTGTTGCTTTTAAATTCGATGTACCATTTTGAAAAAACTTTTATACATTATGGTTTGAAATTTTGCTTGAACATTCTATACATATCCCTGTTTAATCTGAAGTGAATTGTTTAAACTCACAAAAAGAATTTTTTTTTTATTATTATCATTATCTTTGAAAAAATTGCATGGTTTTTTTTTTTTTTAATGTGGTTTCTACTACACACTTGTTTAAAAATATCTATGCTTCATTTAATCATAAATTTAACTTCAGATTGTTAAGAATTGTTTATTTTAAGCATTAAAAAATTGCAAGTCGATATCTTATGTACTTTATGAGAAAAGGTACAGTCGTGGGAAAAAAAAGGAAACAACCCCTACTAACTCTTCAACAAATTATCATAGACGGAAGTTACTGGTACCGAACGATTTGAAATAATGTCTACTTTTAATTGATGTATATAAAATTTGCTTAGGAGGTCATCTACATATTAAAACGAGCCCAAATTTAATTTTTTCCAATGTCAATACCTAATTTTAACGAGATATTTCAAATCTTCGGTTCAAACCATGCCTAGACACCAAATTTCAAGTCATTTGAATGATAAGTTTTTGTATTATAAACATTCGAAATTTAGTGCTTTTAATGTTAAATTATATTTTCATATTTTCATTTATACCTTCTGAAATTACGTTCTAGATTGCGTTTTTTGTGTTACTGAGGTGGTCTAATATTTTAAATTTGGAACGGTAATTACTTCAAAGATGAAAAGGCTTTCTAAGAAATGTCGAAAGAAAATTCCAATTTTAAAAGGATGAAGTGAGCGAAAACCGTTCTATAATTGTTCTAAATTACGATTTTTATGTAATCATATGAACTCCTAATGTGCTAATTTTTTGTGTAGCAATAATACTAAAATACCGAAACATAAATACGTTGAATTTGCAATTTTTATAATTTTATGATATGAATTATGAAATTAATATTCGAAAAAATTATGAATTGCAACCTACAATTTTTTTGATGGATTTAGATTTATTAAGTCCTGCTTTATGAAAATCCACAAATTCACATTTTTCTTCCAAATAGTTTTCAAATTATGCCTAAAAAACGGGAAAATGATGGTTTAAGGGGCCGTCTATGATAGAAGTGAGTAGATATTTTGAAATTTCTTCTGCTGCCTTGTTATCTAACAGGCTTCATTGACTGCTTAAGGTGCCTTGATCAAGAAGGGGGCTCTCTCGGTTAGCAATCGAGTACCCAACTTCAATTTGGATACAGCCGTTAAAATACGCTCGTTTTAAAATAATTAATTTCTCGGAAACTTATGGTACGAATTGCATAAAAATTTGTTTTTAGGCTAATTGAAGGGTGTAGAGTTCATTTATGCTGTCAGATTTTGGTATTGCTATTGAAAAAAATGAAGTTATGGTTCGTTTTAATATGTAGATGGCCCCCTAAGCAAATTTTATATACATCATTTGAAAGTAGACTTTACTTCCAATCGTTCGGTACCAGTAACTTTCTTCTACAATAATTTGTTGCGGAGTTAGTAGGGGGTGTTTACTTTTTTTTTTTCAGGATTGTACATTAATTTAACATGACAGGTATAGGGATTCCGACTGTCTTTAAACACATTTATATTGAACACATTATACGATTTGGTATCGAATTGTGTAATTATGTTTTGTAATTTGATACCAATCCACTGCTCTACGCTCTGTTAATAAGGATGTGCGTCTTTGGTAAAATTTTAGATACCATATGTATTTTTCAATAGTTTAGCCAATACATACACTATGACGCAAAAGTTTAGACAATGACGTCATTCAGCTTTAAAATGTAGAATTATGACGTCAGAATTACAAAAACCTGTAAATATATTCAAAAACTGATTTAAAATGCTATGTACAAAAGACAGTCGTTTTATTTGCTATAATACTAATTTTTTTTCATAAAAATTCAAATGTGCTTGTCGCAAAAGTTTAGACACTATTCTAAATTTCTTTGAATATTCGCTGGCATATGCAAATTTAGAATCGATGATGTCACAAATTTGGAGTACTTAAGTTCTGCAAACGATTGCGCTTCATAGTCGACATGCCGAGAGCTAAAGAAATTCAAGTGAATGAGGTTTCAAAGATTTGGCAGTTGAAAGGTGAAGGGAAGGGCTTTTCTGAAATTTCTGCTATTATTAATAGGTCAAAAAATCTATTTATCGAGTTTTATCGAGTGGTTCCGAATATAAAGCAAAATGTCGGTCTGGGAGGCCACGTGTGACAAATGTACGAGAGGATCGCCTGATACAAAGACTAGCGAGTACTCAACAAATGAGCGTACGTGGAGTTCAAAGCTCATCGGGACTCTCTGTATCAAAGGATACGATTCGTAGACGAATTTTGGAAAAACGAACAATCGTTTATAGCAAAATGCAGAAGAAACCAGCTCTGAAACCACATCATAAGTTACAAAGACTTATGTGGGCTCGAAAGCATATGTCATATGGAGAGATATGGCAGTCAGTCATATTTAGCGATGAAAAAAAGTGGAATCTGGATGGTCCAGATGGTTGTTTATCGTATTGGCATGACTTGCGGAAGGAACCTCGACGTTTTTTTAGTCGCAGACAAGGAGGGGGCTCGGTCGTGGTTTGGGCAGCCTTTTGCTATAATGGACAAGTATCTCTGACCTTCACCAGTGGTCGTCAAACTTCACAGCATTATACACAGACATTAGAAGAAAACCTACTGCCATTTGCTGAGCTTCTAGGGGGTCCTCAGTGGGAATTTCAGCAAGACAGTGCTTCAATTCACACTGCAAAACATTCAAAATCTTGGTTTAATTCCCATAATATAAGAGTTCTCGACTGGCCAGCATGTAGCCCAGATCTTAACCCTATAGAAAACCTTTGGAGCATCATGTGTCGCAAAGTTTATAGCAACGCTAGACAATACTCTTCTGAAAAGGAACTTAAGACATCTATTGAGAATGCATGGTACGATATCGATCCACAAACTATGCAAGATTTAGTTTCTTCCATGCAATCTCGTGTATATGACGTAATACATAAGCATGGATGCGCAACCAGGTTTTAAAAATTGTTTATTTCGATTTTATTTAATTTGTGTCTAAACTTTTGAGACAGCAGTTTATTTTTGTTACCATTTAATTTATTGCAATATGCACAATTCCACTTTTCTTTGTTATAAATATTGTTTATATGTACAGCACATTAATTTCAAGCAGTGATTTGAAAATTGAATAAATATTTTTCAAAGTATGTAAGAATTTCTTCATTGTCTAAACTTTTGCGTCATAGTGTATTCTAATGAATTTAAATCTGAACTGTTGCATGGCAATGATAGTGCTGGAATTACAAGACGTTCCCTATAACAGTATTACCGAAAATTTGAAAATAAAAATCATTGATAAGTATTCTGATTCACACGAAAATATTCTCCACGTCATTTAAAATTTATTTACTACAGAAGCTCTCTGGAAAAAACACATCATCGCCTCAACTAGTTTTGTACGTACATTGAGGAAGATTTGGTGATACTGAGTGTTCTTCGATTTCCGTGATAGGCATATTACACCCGGTTTGGAATAAAATTTGACAAAATTTAATATGTAAAATGTTTATTAAAAATTATGGAATCGAATTTTTAAATTATTTAGTCTATATAATAAATTAGAGTACCTTATTTTTTAGCTATATCACAGGGATGTCGCTGTTTCTATTGCGTATAAATACACCAGTTTTTCTATCAGAAGTTATTAATTTTATTTGCCCCCGGGACGGTATGCTATTTCTTTCTCTCAGCTTATTTTGTCTCCAAAAATAACGTTAGCTTACAGAAGGCAGCAACAAACAAAGCAGATGTATCATTGTGCGATTAAATGCTCTATAGCAATTTTTTTAATTTCTCAGCATCGCGCATTTTAAATTTTGATACCGTCGTATTGGAAAAAAAAAAGTGCTTTTAAATGCAATTTGTTTGAAAACTGCATCTCCATTTATTTTTGAAATATTAATTTTTTTGTAGTTTTTAGCACCATTTGTTTAATTTTGGCACCTTAAGTACTCCATTTATATAGAAAGTAAAAGGTAAATCGTAGAAAAATAGCAATTATATCTTTTTGTTGCCTTTTTCTCATAACAACCGAAAGAAAATGTAATTAAAATACGTGCTATTTTGGAAAAATATAAACGAATAATTTCGTTAAAACATGGAGCTATTATAAATTATATTTAATTTTAAGTATCTGTAGACGCTTTCAGTGTGATCTCAGTCATGACGTTTTGGTTGGAAACTGACTCCAAACAAACGGTTGCTATGCGTCATTTCTTTTTAAATATAAATTTTCGAAAATGTTACCAGTACATATCAAGTATTAAAACACATAGATGTGAGATATAGATATAAGATATAGCTGCAACACACAAAAAAAATAGAAAATACAACATAGCAACCGTTTGTCTGGAGTCAGTTTCCAACCAAAACGTCATGACTGACGTCACGACTGAAATCGTCTATATTAAAGTTACAAACAAATGAACGCCTATGAATTATTAGATAGCCATTTTTTGTCGAGTTTCTTTAATGGCGACATCTATTTGCTGCATTTGTGTATTTTTTTTTGCGATAGTGACATCCTTATGAATGCTTTACTGTAGATGTTTAAGAGTGGATCGTAAATGTGAAATTCTTAAGCGGATGCGCATGACGTCATTTTAGATAAAATAAAAGTGTGTGATTTAAGTCTTAAAATTGAAATAGGTTCTGTACTATTCATATATACCTATATTTGTTTTCATCTTGGGCGACACTAAATTCTAAAAAAGCAGAATTCCTGATTTCTAGTTTTTTTATGTTTTTTCAATATTGTATTTGACGTAGATTGGCTTAAATATTATGCGTTCAACATTCTTTTTTTTTATTCACTGATCACTGTGACTCAAAGTTAAATTCAATGAAAGTCAGTGTCATCCGTAATTCTTGGAATGCAACAGTTAAATTTAATTACACAAGCCTGTCATATTGCTTAGCTTTTGATAATTGATTCTTACGTATTTTGTAGCGCTGAATCCGAAAATGGCCTTCATTTTTTACCACCACGTCAGGATTTCTCAAAATATTTTTACATTTTAACAAAATAATCTAACGTGATGAATAAAAGTGAATGTTTTTTTTTTTTTTTTTTTTTTTTTTTTTTTTTCAGATTCAGTGCTAAAAATTGCATAAAAATCAGTCATATATTTAAATTCCCAACCATCACATCTGATATACAATATCAGAATTTTGCTATTTTTTGACTTTGAAATTTACGAAGTGCAAAAACTCGATAATTAAAAATGAAGGCTATTTTCGAATTTAGCGTTGAAAATAATATAAAAATCAGTTATCAAAAGTTATGAAACACAAACATTTCATGTATCTTTCAGTATCAGATGTTCTCTATTTTTTTTTTTTTTTTAATTTTCACAACTTATATTTACGATTTGCAAAAGATCATGACATGATGGTTAAAAATGAAGGTCATTTTTTGATTCAGCGCTAAAAATTTATAAAAATCAATTATTAAAAGTTAAACAACACAACCATGGCAGGCTTGTGTAATAATAGAAGAAAGTATGGTAATGGCTACATCATACTAACTCTTCTGTATCTTTTGCGCGTTTCCGTAGAGGGTGGCAAGACATATTTGGACCACACTATACAAAGGTACTAGGAGTGAATGCACGTACCTGACAACATTACATTCTTTTTTTAAAGCTTTCTCTTTTACTAGCCCGGATTTTTTTCTTCTGTGTGTGTGCTTTTAAAATCGATGATGGCATGGGATACACATGAATATGTTGAAGGAATTTAAATAAACATTAAATCAAGTTAAATTAGTTATATGTAGATACAATTTATCTTCCTAAAGTAGAAATCTAAAACGGATCTTAATAGTTATTGTCATACAGTAAAATTCAAAATATGTCATAAATACATTAAATAGAGCCACGTTAAAATAATATATTTAAATAGGAAATAATATATATTTAAATGAATTAAAGGACAACATTTAAGAAAATAAATTATTAAAATGTCTTCCTTTTGAAGCTGTTAACTACATTTAGAGGAAGAAAAACACATTTGCATATTTAAACACTCGTTAATTTTAAAATCTAGACAGGTGCAAGTTAATTAAGTCTAGAGAATTTATTTTAAACGCTTATAACCTAAAGGGCATTTAAGAAGCTAGAAGGTAATTACATATATGATTTTGATTTCCCATTGTTGGAAAAATATAATAAATAATGAGAAATACATTTGCAGTGAAACAGAAATTACTTAAACATATTTAAATCATTTCAAAAGCAATCTTTAGTCGAGCTATTTAAAATGAGTCATTTTTTTAAATTTTCAGTATTATTATTATTTTTTTTCAATTTGTTATTTCTTTTTCACTTTCTCTTTATAAAGAAGAATGTATGGAAATCAAAATTCTTTTCGGAAGACTTACGACTTACACGATTTAGGAATCCCGAAAAGGATGTTTATAGACATTGTCTGTATGTCCGTCATTGTGGCGTTATGTCTATCTCTGTGTATATTATTATTGTATCAACGAAAAAGTGTATGGAATTATGTATAGAATTGAACAAAATTTCATGCATTTATGTTTTTGGCTGTGGCCAACAGGTTCAATGTGAATTTGGGAACAATCTGCCGTAAGAGGGAGCTGTTATAGTAATTTCTGTAGAATTAATAAAAAATATCATTAACCAAATCGTGAACCAAATTTCATATATATTGTTTTGGCTCTGGCCAGCAGATCACACGTGATTTCGGAAACAATCTTCTCGAAGAGGGCATTTAATAGCAATTTTTGTGCCATTTGTAAGATTATGTCGTCGAAAAGTGTATGAATTTATGCAGAGATATGAATTATATTTCATGTAGAAATAGACGTCAGGTTCTAGTTGAAAATGACAATTTTTTCCATGAAGTGCTCGCTGCGATGGCGACTTTTTCCGATTTTTCGAAGTTCTGCTGTGCATCGTCTGGTCATTCCGCGGCAAGCAATTCACATCTAGCTCACCCGGCGATTCTCAAGCAGATTGAGTGCAATAGAATAACAATAAATATTGATTTTATTAAATATTATGATCCAGGTCATTTATTTTTACTGCGATTAGTATAGTGAAGCAGAAATTTAAGATGAAAATCAAAGTTGATGCAATATTGACGCCTTCAAACTGAAGTATTAATATGTGTAACAACGTTTTGAAATATTAACATGTATCAGAAAAAATGAATTTTAGGATTGGCACATTCGACTAGTTTATATTTATTATTAGCTTCGTAAACATTTGATTCTAAGAAGGAAAAATTAAAGTACACATTAGGATTGACTGTAATGAAGTAGGAATTAAAGTTAACAAAATTGGGTTAAAAAAACTTATATTAATAGCTTTATAACATTTTAATATTTCGCCATTAACTATAGGATCTCTGTGACAAAGATAGTCATATCAAAATTTTTACATAAAGAGATGTTTTATCAAGAATTATATACAGTTTTTTAAAAATAATTTATGCATAATATTTGTAATGTGGTTTGTAATCATAATATGTGTACAAATATAACCTTCAGATTGTTTACCTGCAAAGTAAGATATTTTAATTGTAAATTAATTTCTTAATAAACTACAGAAATTAGACATTGGGTAAATAGTATGATTTCAGGTTTTTCGGGCAACAGTATTAGATTCTTACTTACATGTATACACAGCTTATATTTATAACACACTACCTCCAAACATAGTAATAAGAAAAAATAATACATATTGTTATCTTAATAAAATCTTAGTCAAAATTGCTGATTTTTAAAATATACGAGTATATATATATATATATATATATATATATATATATATATATATATATATATATATATATATATATATATATATATATATACTCGTATCGTACTAATCTTCGCACTGGCATAAGATGGCATCACAAGATGATACATAAATACTAATTTCAGAGAAGAATAATACTTTGTAGATTTTATTTTCCGTTATTACATGAGATTAAAACATTAAATTACAAACTTCGTTTTCTGTTTCCATAACTAAAAATAATATTTACTGATATATTCTTTGTTTTATACTATTCTACAGTTCATTTATGTGACAAATATTTTTCTATTCGTTTTTAAACCAAAACAGTTTACAATTTGAAAGTTTTATAAATTTGATGAAATTTATAATACGTTTGTGAAATTTCATTTCTATATTCCCATATCGGCATTTTAAAGATAATATATTAAACGGTATTTATTTAATTTTATTTAATAAGGGGAATAAACTTATTAAGACATTAATAACGAAATTTAACATATTTATTCCTTAGAAAATTTTGAATTTAAGAGGCAGATCAATTATAAATTGTGCTATAAATTATTTAGGTGTCTCGTAATTTTTAATACAATGATATAAATTTCTTTAAAAAACAAAGAGTGTTGCATATTAAATAAGATAAACTGCATGCATGTAAAAAAAAAAATGCTCCATTTCAAAAATTATGAAATCAGGTTAACGAGATTGAAATACAGGGCGACGAATATAACGACGAACATAAAAATAATCCGAAAGAAAGTTATATTGAAAACATCATTGTTTTGTTTTCTCCTTTAACAATATGTTTTTTAATCTAATTATCTAAAATAGCTGTATGAATAAAAACTACGACTTACATTTATCTCTATAATTATTTTCTGTTTTTTAATACTGTGTTTTTAATACTGTACCATGAAATCTCAAAAGATTTTTCGCTTACGCGAAAAATGTTCATTTCGTCCTTGAGTATCACATTGTCATTTAAGATTTTTTTTATTTTTCATTAACTTTTTATTAGCTTTAGAAATAAAGTTTTCAATACGAAATTAACTTTTCTTTTTTAGTTTCTTTCTTTATTGAATACAAAAAAGCGTTCTCAAAACAAAGTGTTATTTGGGGGAAAATTTTTTTTATCTGATAATACTGCATAAGTTAATAAAAAAAACACAAGCTGTTAAACTTTATTTATAAATGACGTCCATATATATTAATAAAATATTTCAAAGGATTTACTTTATATCATTTAGTAACATGGCAATTGGGCGTTTTTTTCCTCAGATTCATAAAGGATGTTCTAGTAGAGAATACAAGAGCCGCAAAATATTTTATATGCAAAAAATTCTAATTTGTAGTTAAATTTATTTTTAGCTACACTTATGTTATTAAATAGCTTAAATTGTCATAAATATTGTTTCGTTGCTTTTATAAAGATTTCTTTTGATTGATCGGAAAAGATAGTTATTTTAGTATATTCTAAATTAAATTAATCATTTACTTAAAACAATTTCAGTTTTCTGTAAATTATATTTAAAGAAACACTATTTAAAAATGTGAAACAAATAAATTAATTGTAGCACAATAAGCTTTTCTTTTTCGATTTCCACTTACCGGCCCCGCCAAATGTTCCTACCAGTTTTAATAAATAAAAAAGATATTTTAAAATAACAATAATTTTTTTTTATTCGAATTAGATGCATGGGGTAATTTCCTTGAAAAGCCTACTTAACCGAATATTAAAAAATGAATTTAAAATTTCAGAGTATGTATTTAAATAATTCAAAGCTGGTTTGTCACCTGATTCAGATACACGTCAAATCTCTCTTCACATACAATTTTACATAGACAATTTTAAGACTCTTCACAGACAATTTTAAGAATTCATTCATAATTTGCTTTGCTCGCGTAGTATTTGAAATATGCCAAGTGATATTTATATGTCTAATTTTTATTAAAGGAAATTATACTTTTAGGAGTAATTCAAAAATTACTATTTAAAACATAGTTTGACTAAACTTCATTATTACACAGTGTGAACAAAAATTAGATTTAAATTAATAAAAATAAATAAAACTAAATAAATTATAATTTAGAAAATATTTTGAAACTTTTATGCTCATTTAATACGCTTATTTCAGTATTCATTTGAAGTTTTGAATTTTTTGGAAACCATCTTCTTACGTCTTAAAATTAACCAATATGTCAAATTCCAAGTCTTACCACTTCTTTCAACATAAAAGTCTATGTTGAAATAGGAACTGTCACCATTAATTTGCCTACATTAATTTCGAAATTGGTTTATTATTTCCTAATATTCCACAGAAACGTAATTTAGAAAGCTTTAAAGGAATAGATGGCCTTTCTTAGAACGTTTGTTGTTTCTGTGAACCCCAGGGGGTAGAATCACCCGCATAAAATATAACCTGTGTATAATCGGAGACTGTTTACCATTGATTCGCAATTATTAATTTTATAATTGGTTTATATTCTCTGAAATTGCATAGAAATCGTAATTTTTTACTTTTTTAAAACGCTTTTGGAACCTCTCCTTCGCTTCACTTCTTTTTAATTGGAGTTTATTTTCGACAGTCCTTCGAGGGCATTTATATTTTATCAGTAACTTCCATGCCATATTTAAAGTTTCTAGGCTCTTCTGTATCGCAGAAATCGCAATTTAGAAAGTTTTTTGCTCCTGCAAACCTCCGCTGTTAGTGGCACGTACGTAAAATATATCTTATGTTTGAGCAGGTTCTATCACAAACAATTTGACACCATTATTTTTTAAATCGGTTTGGTATTCGATAAGATTGTATAAGAATTGTAATTTAGAACGCTTTTCGCTTACTTCATCCTTTTAAATTTGGAATTTTCTTTCGACTGTTCGTAGAAAGCAGTTGCATCTTGTAAGTAAATACCATGGCATATTTCAAAATGTTAGACCCCTCAATTGTGCAAGAAAACGCAAATTAGAAAATTTGTTTGCTCTTGCAACCCCAGATGGTGGTGACAGCAACAAAAAATGGAGGAGCAGGTTGTGGAGCAG
This sequence comes from Maratus speciosus, assembly GCA_963932465.1. Lineage (NCBI taxonomy): Eukaryota > Metazoa > Arthropoda > Arachnida > Araneae > Salticidae > Maratus > Maratus speciosus. The sequence goes on from OZ010789.1 coordinate 59,394,173, forward strand.
CCTATGTTGGAGTAGGGACTGTCACCATCAATTTACATCCATTACTTTTGAAATAGTTTTGGTATTTCCTAATATTTAGTAGAAAACGCAATTTAGAACGCTTTTACAACGTTTTTAGAACGCTTTTCGGGCATTTTCACCCCCCCCCTTTTTTTAAGTTTCTATTTTTTTCAGAACAGTTCTTAATGATTATTTACATCTAACAAATATGTACCTTGCCTAATTTCATGTGGCCAGCCCCTACCGATCACAAAAATCGAAATTTAGAACGTTTTTGCTCCTGCAACCTCCAGGTGATAGTGACACCGACGTGAAATAGCGTCTATGTTAGAGCAGAGGCTGTCAACATCAATTTGCCTACCCTTACTTTTGAAATCAGTTTGATTCTTCCTGAGATTGCCCACAAATCGGCATTTAGAAAATTTTTAGAATGCTTTTTATACGATAGATCATTTATATGTAATAAATAGATACCATGCAAAGTTTCATGAATCTAAGTCCTTCCATAATTCAAAAATCGCATTTTTAGAACGTTTTTAGTTACTGCATCTCCTCTGAGGTAGTGGAAAGAGACATAAAGTATAGCCTAACTTGGAGCAAGAGCTGTCACAATCATTTCACACCGTTATATTTGAAATCGGTTCAGTACTTCTTGAGGTTGCATAGAAATCGCAATTTAAATGTTTTTCAACGTTTTTCGTGCATAATCACCCTTTTTAAATTTCGATTTTTATTTATTTTTTTTTTTTTTAGGAATAGTTCTTAGATATTATTGATATCTTATAAGTAACTACCATTCCAAGTTTCATGATTCTAGGACCTTCCATAACACAAAACCGCAATTTAGAACTTTTTTTTTCTCCTATAATCCCAAGGTGGTATTGATACAAACACAAAACAGAGTCATGTTAGAGCAAGTTCTGTCACCATCAGTTTGCAACCATTACTTTTGAAAACGATTTGATACTTCCCAAAATTAAGTAGAAATCACCATTTAGAATATTTTTTAGAACCCTCTTCACGCATTATTATTAAATTTCGAATTTTTTAAAAACAGTTCTTGGAAATCATTTATTTCTAATAATTAACTAATATTTCAAATTTCATATTTCTAGGCCCTTCCGTAACACAAAAATTGCATTTTTAGAAAGTTTTTTGCTCCTGAACCGGCTTTGGGGTAGTGGAACCGATATTAAATATAGCCTATCTTGGAGCAAGGGTTATCACCAACATTTTGACACCATTATTTTTAAATCGGTTTCGTATTCCTGAGATTGTGCAGAAACACCAGTTAGAACGTTTTTTGGAACTCTTTTTGTGCATTTTCACCACTTTTAAACTTCGATTTTTTTAAGAACTGTTCTTAGAAATCCTTTATATCTAATAAGTAACTAACATTTCAAATTTCATATTTCTACGCCCTTCAGTAACAGAACAACCGTAATTTAGAACGTTTTTCGCTCCTGCATCCCCTTTGCAGTTGTGGCACCGACATAAAATATAGCCTATGTTACAGCATAGGTTTTCACCCCCATTTTGACACCATTATTTTTTAAATCGGTTTTGTATTTCCTGTGATTGTGTAGAAATCCCCAGTTAGAACGTTTTTTAGAACGCTTTTCGCACAATTTCACCCCTTTTAAATTTGAATTTTTTAAGAACTGTTCTTAGAAATCTTTTATATCTTACAAGTAACTAATATTTCATATTTCTAGGCCCTTCAGTAACGCAAAAATCGCATTTTTAGAACTTTTTTGCTCCTTCACCCCCTTTGGAGTAGTGCCACCGACATAAAATATAGCCTATCTTGGAGCAAAAGTTTTCACCATTACTTTTTAAATCGGTTTGGTATTTCCTCAGATTGTGTAGAACTACCATTTCGAACGTTTTACGTATAATTTCACCCCTTTTTAATTTCGAATTCTTTAGAAAATTTTCTCAAATATCATCTATATCTTATACGTAACTACCATTCCAAATTTCATTATTCTAGACCCTTCCATAACACAAAAATTGCATTTTTAGAACGTTTTTTGCTCCTGCACCCCCTTTGGGGTAGTGGCGCCGACATAAAACATAGCCTATATTCGAGCAAGGGTTGTCAACATCATTTTGACAACATTATTTTTTAAATCAGTTTGGTATTTCCTGAGATTGTGTAGAAACCACCATTTCGACCGTTTTTAGAACGCTTTTTGTGCATTTTCACCACTTTTAAATTTCGAATCGTTTAGAAAATGTTCTTAGATATCATTTATATCTTATAAATAACTACCATTCCAAATTTCATGATTCTAGGCCCTTCCATAACACAAAAATTTCATTTTTAGAAGGTTTTTTTGCTCCTGCACCCCCTTTTGGGTAGTGTTACCGACATAAAATATAGCCTATGTTCTAATTTGGGCTAACATCGTCATTTTGATACCTTAACTTTTGAAATCGGTTCGGTAGCTCCAGAGATTACCTCTAACATACAAACAATTTTTACTTCTTTATAATATTAGTATAATTTACCTTTATGTTTAACTGAAAAACAAAAAGTTGAATATTGTTAAAAATTTGATACGAATAAGTAAAATTGGTAAATAAATTTCAAATATCAAGTGGAATTGTAAGTGCAGTAAAATATTATTTTGTTGGAAATGTTCATCTAGCATCTCTGAAAATATATAATACTGGATTGTTTGATTTTTACTTTCTTCTATCCTTACAAGAAGAAAGTATTGGATTCATGAACATTTTCGAATTCCTGTTTTCGACGGATTTATACGTTTTAGGGGTCAGAGAACCAGAAAAACATGTTTTTAAAAGATGTCTGTCTGTGTGTGACACAAATTTTGTGGTGTAAATCGCTCAATATTAGGTATAATTTTTGGTGTAAATCGCTCTATAGGTGGCGCTGCTACGCAGCATTTTCCACAATTTCTACAAAAGCTCAATCTCCAGAACCAATGTACGGATTATCATCAAACGTCAGATCCAGTTAGTCCTTGACATGAATCGACATTTTATACATGTTTGTGTAAATCGCTCTACAGGTGTCGCTGCTATGCTCCTTTTTTGCGATTTCCGGAATAGCTCTATCTCAAGAACTAATGCTTGAAATTTCAACAAACTTCAGATTCGTGTATACCTTGATGTGAATGACTTTTGTTTATGTATTGGTGCAAATCGCTCAACAGGTGGCGCTGCTATGCTGCATTTTTCAGAATTTTCAATATACCTTTATCTCAAGAATTAATACACGAATTTTCATCAAACTTCAAATTGAGATATACTTTGATAAGAATTGGTGCTAAATTGATGTAATTTCTTGTATAATTTAATTGACGATATTTATATAGAAGAGAGTTTTGTGATGTCCAGAACATACTAGTTAATGTTTGTGTGTATTACATATACCGTTTTATTAAACTAATCATACTTTATGAACATTTTTATTACATAACATAACCTTTTTTTCATCATTCTATTCAATTATTCAGAATCCTATATATATATATATTTATATATATATATAGGGTTCTGATCATTTGTTAGTACGAATAACTAAAGTTTCAGTGTATCTGCGAATAATGCAAAGATCTCGATACTATTGTCGTAGTCGTTTAGCATTATATACAGAAAAAAAAAAAAAAACATTTTTTTCATGATTGCAGTCATATCCCATGACCTTATCACTCATTATTGTTTCTTTTGGTGTAAAGTATATGTATTTGATTTTTAGGGTTCCGTACTTAAAAAGAAAAAGCGGAACCACTATAAGATCACTAATGTGTCTGTCAGAGCCATTTTACTCGTAAACTATAGAACTTTGGTGAAGTAATAAAGTCTATTGACCCACGTATTTATAGATTTTAACCATTCACAAATATATTTATGAAAAATTTAGAGGGGCTAATTAAGTTACTTGAAAATATTTATATCACGTGGGGGCATCGTGATAAAGCTTGCGTAATGCCAAACTCAAAAATATCTTTTTTTTTTTAATTTTAAGTATTACAAAAGCAGATATATCTTTAAAAATGTAATGCCCCACTCTCTATTTCTGAATCTATTGAAATTAAATTTATGAAGGGAAATAGGGATAATAGAAGTTAGTTTAAAACTTGCAGAAAAACTATAGCAATTACCCTAGGTCACATAGTGTTTGAGAAAATCGCATTTTTCCGCTACACACGTATTTCGATTTGCGGGCATTCAGAAAAGTCGTTGAGGGGAGCTAGAAGTACATATCGTCGCAGAAGTATGAAAGGATTGTCAATAATGATTTTCGAAAACAATTATCGGTAATTAGCCGAGATATTAACACTAAAAGATAAGGACGGTGTGGCCATACATAAAGACAAGTTTGCACTCTATGCGTCATCGGCATTTAAAGCCTCTATAACAACTTTTAACTATATATTTGTGTATTACAATGCTCATTAGTAGTATAAAATCAAAAAAATGTGAAACTGTTAAAAAGAGAATAATTTAATTAGAATTGATTACATAATTACTATGGGATTTGCGATCATTTGCATCGAGTGGCTCTCCTAATACTCCACCCGTGGCTTTAAAGGTTAATTAGAAACCTACCTATTAAAACGCTGTGCAGACCAAGGCGGCGTTGCAACTTTGCGACCTTCTTTTGAAGTGCACTTAGAACATTGCCAAGTTTAAACTTTGAACATGTGTTTTGTTTTAGGTACACTGTAAAATGTAAAGGTTATTACTACGCTAAATTTGGGTTTATAAAGTACGAAATGAAGTTTAATTATGCACTACTTTTATTGTAATCATCGAATTAATTTCAACATAAACAGTTTATGATAAGATAAAAAATAGGCTTCATATCTCTCTGAACTTTTATGGTATATCCATTTAAACTTTTCCAGTATATACAGCTACACCCAAACCTACGTTGTATAGTGTTTTACAAAGTCATATTATGCTTTCAGAAACGATTTCTTTTTGTAATAATACAATCACTAATTAATATTTTTATTTAACGGAACCCTCTGTATGCGAGTAATACTTGCACTTAACCGTTTATTTAATTTGTTGCTAATTTCCGTAGTGCTCGATCATTTTCTCCATGTATATTTTCTAGAGTTTCAGATATTTTCACTCTAATTATACAAATGTTTTACTTCTTAGCCTAACATCTCAATTGCGATATTTATGAAAGAACCCAAAATCTAAAAGTATATTTGCAGATTTGTTTTAATTCTTGGTTTCTCCTCGCGATTGTGATGTTTATTAAATAATCTAAGATATTTTTTGGAGAATTGTTTTTCTCCTTGCTCAGTTAACTACTGTTCATATCTGATGATGAGAGCATATAATTGCTTTAAAAACTATAGTTGTGGTCTCTTGGCTGTATATATAAAAAAATCCCTGTCGGCTCGGGCCTACAGGCGGAGGTAGATTTCGATACTAAGTACTAAATTCACCAACAAAACTTAAATCAGGATTAGAGATAAACCGAGATCCTTCTCTAAGAATAAGCTCTAGGGAGCTAAACATTTTGTGAAAATTCTAATATACACGAATACACACACGCATGCATATGAAACAGGTTTAAAGATGGCTAAAACAAATTCAGAGAACCTCAAACTGTTAAAATATGTGTTAAATTTCCATAGTCGGGTTTTTATCATGTTTTAATACATTTCTTCAAACTCACATGACGTTACATATTCACCTGCTGAGGTCCATTATATTTCCAATATGACGCAATATATATATTTTTTTCATTCGTCATACTATTTATTTCATTTTGAGTTTTCATGCGGAAATCTTGCTCTAGAAAACTTATGACGTAATATTCAATTTGTTTTCAATTCTTCAAACTATTTATTTAATTTAATTTTTCACGTGAAAACCTTGCAATAGAAAAGCAATTATTGTGGTGAGAATTTTATTGCTTTTTCTAATTGTTGGCAACTGCTATAACGAAAAATATTTCTTTTTTCCTGCCATTGTTGTTTAAGAGTTGGTTTTATCAGAATCATGTTAAGACGGTATTCAAAAATTTTAACCCTCCCCATTTCCATTCCCTTGGGCCGAGATATTAGCCATCTCAAAGTTGTTGGCGAGTTTGAAGACGATCCGTGCATAATTGCGACTTTTATTGTGCGTACAAAATTTAGTACATACATACATACATGCATACATATATACAGTGTGTCCACGTATAACCTGACCGACCTTTATTTTCGCAACCGTTGGTTTTAGATGCATACTTCCAATTACAAAAATGGTTTAAATAAGGTAAAGAATTATTTTTAAAGCGATTAGGATCAAGAAAAACATTTATTAAAAAATTACGAAATTTAAATTTTTATACGGTCCACCGGTTCTATAAGTGATATTACTAAAAATTTACTGTGACACTAACAAATAAAACAAATAAAGCCCCATTCATCTACCATTAAAATTGACCGAGTTATGGAACTTTGAAATGCATGACTTATACCACTTTTTTGCATATCAAAACAGATCATTTCGACCATTCTTTCAGGGTTCGTGTATAAAGTACTTAAACTTATTTCAAGGTACCTGCGCTTTGAAAGAAATCGTAGAAACATTACGATTAACTTTTATTAGTTAAGTTTCAAATTAGTTAAAATAATTGTATTTTAACATATGTTTTATTTTGTAAGGATTTGAGGCTATGATTTCTTTTGACTAAAATTATCTTATTTTCATAAGGTTTTATTTAACTGGCAATGATCGTCTTTCCAGTTTAAAATTTGTAGTTGAACATTAACTTACTTTCAAATGTCCGATCAAAGTTAAATTTTATATACTGACTTAAATCCGATGACAATGCAATATTATAATGATTTTCGACTCTTACCATTTTACACATACTTATATTAGAGGTTAACACAAGAAAATTCTGATACATTACCGTCAAGAAGTTTAAGAAAGCGTTTTAGATTAGATAACATAAACCTGCGATGGTTGTGTTTTTTAACTTTTATAATTACATTTTATGTATTTTTTAACGCTGAATAAAAAAATTACCTTCACTTTTAACCATCATGTGAATATTTTTCGTGAATTGTAAATTTCAAGGTTAAAAAATTGCGAAAAATCTGATACTATAAAATTGATGTAAGGCTTTTTTTATTCAGTTTAATTTTATTTAATTCAATAATTTATTAGATTTTTGGGATAAATTGGGTTTCTTACAGCTAAACAGCTCGGGGGTCCGATGAGGTTGAGAGAGGAGGAGGAATCAATTTTAACTTTTAACTTTTTAACTTTGAAATTTGCGATTTGAGAAAATTCCTGACGTGATGGTTTAAAATGAAGGTCATTTTCGGATTCATTTGTAAAAAAATACATAAAAATCAATTTTCAAAAGCTAAAAAACATGCCACAACCCAAAATTTGAAAGACAGTGTAATCAAACAGCATTTAAAAATATGTATCATTTTGTAAGGAATTGAGGTTGTTGTTTTTCATCCTTTTATTTAACAAAAAAATCTGTTATTTTTTCCCTCTTATAATGATCAGTACAAATTGTATATTTTGCGGTAATATGCCAGAATGATTAAAGAGTTCAAATTTATATTGCAATGCTAATTTTACTCTCAACCATTTCTTTAATATATCTGACGAAATTATATTTCTACTAAATTTGTGAATGACCCCTAATATACAGCAGCGGCCCCACCAGTGGCTGAGAGGTTCTGCTCTCGAAACTGGTAGACGGGAAGTGCTGGGTTCGATCCCAATCGCGCCCGTCGACCCAATCGTTCGGAGTTTTCGTGGTTTTCTTCGAACCATGGATTTCCATGCGTTAATACGGGTTAGGTTCCCTTAGAAAGACCCCCACGAAGGGCACTTCCCCTCGGGCCTATATCCCTAGTGTAGATAATCGGCCGTCACAAAATCAACCAACCAACCTAATATACAGCAAAAAATGTATTCCAACTTTAAACAGCTATTACTCGGCCAATTTTAATCGTAGAATAACGGAACTTTTTTTGCCTTATTTGCCAGTGTAACAGGGAAATTTGACTAAATATAACTTATGGGAGCGGGTGACCGTAAAAACATTTAGATTCTGTAATTCTTCTCTAAATTGTTTTTTCACTTCAAACTTTTTTTATCTTAACCCTGCACCTAATTTTGACCATTTTTGTAATTAGAAGTATGCATCCAGGACCAACGGTTACGAAAATAAAAGTCGGTCAGGTTATACGTGGACACACTATATATATATATATAAACTTTTTAGGTGGGGGTTGTTTTGGGTTCCTGGGGTCATGTAATGAAAAGTTATGAAGGAATTTTTCAAAAGTCGCACCATGGTAACGACTGCAATAGGTAGTATTTCTTACGAAATCTACCTAAAAACGTTAATTTCATCAATTGACGTATTTGCATATCTTAAATATTGTTAGATACTCTTCCAACGTAAATATATATATATATATATATATATATATATATATATATGATATTAGAGTGAAAAATGTAAAATTATTACAGAATATTCAAGTGACTGTATCTCTGTATCCTTTTATAGCAATACATTCAGGATTTATGTGTTAAGAAAGTATATTAAAAAGCAGAAAAAAACCAACGTTTAAAAATGCACAAATAATACATGAAAAGCAGCAAACAGCCGTTTGCAGCTTTTCATGTATTATTTGTACGTTTTTAAACGTTGGTTTTTTTCTGCTTTTTAATATTGTTGCACAAAGTCTTTATTTGCTATTTTTAAGAAAGTATATTTTTGTGCTGAACATTTAATATATAAGTTAAATGACTAATATTACGCGTGGTCATGAAGAAATCCGGGAGATGACACTACGGGTTCTCCGCAGATGGGCTCTGAGTCCTCTGAATCAGAAACGATCACTAAAAGTTTATTTGTTCCATTTGTAGACTGCATCGCTGGAAGAAGCACATAATAGTCAATGCCCGATCTAAAATTTGGTAAAACCATACACTCGCGTTATTATCACGACGGATTCTTTTCAGTGGAGGAACTATATCCGTTTTTATAATAAAACACAATACTACAATATATTTTAAAACACACATACACACATAAATAACGCCTGCATTCAACAGTTGTACGTATGTCTGTATAATATTTATATATACCTTTATATCCGTTTTTATTTTTATTTTATTTTATTTTTTACTTTATGTGCAAGAGAGCAATATTGCCGTTGTTGAAAACCAGAAGGATTAAGAGAAATTTACAAGTCCTAATGTTTTCATATCAGAAGAATAGAATATCAAATGATTATTACTGCATCATGTTATCGCAATCAATGGTAAGAAAGAGAAATTTGTCAATTTATAGGGCTGTTGAGTTTGTATCTTTAGAATTGGTCAATTTACATGCCATTATTCCATCTCATTTTATAGTTTTGTTTGCATGGGTTATTATCCACATAGATGGGTAATAACGATAAAGGTCATTGGTCAGAAATCACCCCACTACTTTTTATGAATATATATCTGCTAAAATACTCTTTCTTGTACATGTACATAGTCAAGAAGTTGCTTTATCAAATCCTATATTTGTTTGGAAAAAAAAATCTAAAACTAAGCCGTGAAATTTGATAGAACCTGAACGTGGGGTTATTGCTCCAGGTGTTTTTTTTTTTTTTTTTTTTTTTTTTTTTTTTTTTTTTGTAACATTAGTTGTTGAAGCGCAACATTTTTTGGGGGAAAAAGTAAAATACTTTAGAGTCAATTATTTATAATTTTTCATTTAATAACAAAAAATATATATATATAGCTAATTTTATTTGTCAAGCATATTTTTTTATTTTGTTATCAGTGTTAATATTAAATGTGCTTTGAATTCTTAAAACATAAATAAATGTTTGATGTAATCAGCATCACAAGATTAAAATATTAGGAAATATAAGGGAAAACATGGGAAGTATTTGATATGTAAAAAGCTCTAAATTTAACATTTTTAATTCAAACATTTATCTTTGAGATTTCTAGATACTATTTGTTTCTAAAATTTATCTGTAGAATAGAATTTTTTTTTTCAATAACTGATTGCGCTAATAATCTCACATTTTAAACAAGTTCCGAATATGGCAGTTATCTGCCTATTCATTTACGCACAAACTCTAAATTTAAATAATTTCATTTAAACGTACTAAAACTTTCGAAATTAGTTATACGTATATGTAAGTATACAGACTACATGATACGAGACATGTCTATCGATTTTCGACACAAACTGAATAATAAGATTTTTTTATTAAATTAAAAGGCATCTTCATTATATCTGTCTGTTTAAACTATAAATTTTCAACTGCCTTATAATACCAAACTTCTTCATGTAATTAGGAGTATATTGATACTGGTAATTGTATACATTTGTATTTTAGGGCTTCTTGTGAAATTACATTTAATATATAATTTCAAATTAAATCTAGAACTCATTACAACTTTGAAATAAAATGTTTACGTGCATCATACTTATTTCGAGATATAAACGATATATCACAATATATATTCTAAACGGAATAGTCATTAGATGTATTAAATTCTTATTTGCTTAAAAGACGTTACTAAAAAGCATTAAAAATATATTAAAATCCTATATTGACATGTTTCAACTGCTTCATTGAGTCGTCATCAGAAAGTATAACTGAAATTAGAAATACAATGCATATAAAAACCGGAAAAAATCATCGAATACAAGTAAACATATAACGCCCTCTACATTTTCTACATCGCACGTGTTCCTTTTATGTCGCGATTTCCCAAGTTAGCCAACCAAACATCTTATGACGACTCAATGAAAGAGTTCAAACATATCAATATAGGTTTTTAATAAATGTTTAATGTGTTTTTAGCAACGTCTTTTAAGGGGGTTCGGGACACATTTTCAAAAATATATATATATATTTATTGAGTTAAAATTTTGAATTTTTTTGCGATGGTTAACCATATCATTTGTAAACAAAATCGCATGATAAAACTTCTCATTTTTTTAAATTTAAAATTTAAATTTTGTTAAAAAAGTGGGGTAGTTTAAAATCGTTATAACTCGAAATATTATTCATAGAATTTAATTTTTTTTTCATTTAAATAAACAGAGATAGATAAGTTTTAATTTAGATTCAGCATTTAAAAAAATATTAATTTAAATAAAAATTAAAAATATTTAAAGTTAAATTTAGAAAAAAAAAATGATGTATTATTTTTTTTAATCATATTTTCAAAAGTGTATATATATATATATATTAATTTGCTGAATGTAAATTAAAGTAAAGCTTTTAAAAAAGTCATGTTCCAAGTTTGAAATATTTATCTGTAACGGTTCTTGATTTATAACTATTTAAATATGAGTAATGGTGAAAAGACCCATCATGAATAAAAATGCAGTTTCACAAGAAAATGTTCCCTTGACAACCATAGCTTGAGAGGTAGATTTTGAAAACAAACCAAAACGAAAAAAATAATATTTCCTGTTCTAATTGAAGAGCTAGGTGTAAGAACATGTTAAGTAACAAAAATTACATTTCAAGAAATTTGAGGTAAAAGTTTTTGCTGTAAATTTTATTGATTTTTTTTCTGTTCGATACCATGTGTTTAAAATAACAGGTACGGTACGGGTATGCACTCTCTCAGAAAAACTTATTCATATTTAATTTTCAAATATTATAAATTATTAATATTATTAACATTATTAAATTTTTAAAATATTAAATATTAATGAATAATGATAAATAGAATCTTAGTATTTTTGCTTCACCATGTGATAGGATACCTCGTAACGTTTTCATCCAAAAGATTAAAAAAAAAAAAAAAAAAAAAAAAAAAAAAAAAATTAAATATAGCATAACATGTTCATCTATTCAGCTCTTCAATTACGATAGAGATATGATTTAAATCATTATAAGAAGAAAACGACAGAGAAATTTTTAATAGAATTTTTAAAAAAAATTGAAAATTTGAAGATTTTTGTGTCCCGGACACCCTTAAGCAAATAAATATTTTATTATATGTTTTGACTGTTCCGTTTGGAATATATATTGTGATACATTTATTAATAGGCGTAATTAAGACTTATTACACATATTTAAACATTCATTTATATAAACGTTAACTAACATGTTCGTCGCTAGATGACGCTGTAAACAATCGCGCTGTGTCGCTTATAGACACTTTATAAAACTAGACACGTCGTGTGGTCTATATCTGTCAACATACTAAAGTTAATTTAAGACATCATAGGAAGAACCTGTTATGATAGATTTTCTCGAAAATTGTTTTTTTTTTTTTTTTTTTTTTTTTTTTTTGTGGATGAAAGCGTTATGGGGCATTATATCATATGGTAAAACTAAAATACTAAAATTCTATTTAGTATGAAAGATATGAGACAGTATATTTTAATATTTACAATTTTGTGTTTAATAATTTAAATAGTGAAAATAGTTTCTAATATTTAATAGAAAGGAGTTCAAACATGTCAGTATAGGTTTTTAATAAATGTTTAATGTGTTTTTAGCAACGTCTTTTAAGCAAAGAAATATTTTAATATATGTTTTGACTGTTCCGTTTGGAATATATATTGTGATACATTTATTAATAGACGTAATTAAGACTTATTACTCATATTTATACTTACATTTATGTAAACGCTAACTAAGCTGTTCGTCGCTACATGGCGCTGTAAACGATCGCGTTATGTGGCCTTATAGACACTTTATAAAACTAGACACGATGTCTAGACTATATCTGTCACCATACTGAAGTTTATTGAAGACTTCATAGGAAGAACTTGTTATGATAGATTTTCTCGAAAATTGTTTTTTTTGTGGATGAAAGCGTTATGGGGCATTATATCATACAGTAAAACTAAAATACTAAAATTCTACTTAGTATTAAAAATATGATACAGTATATTTTAATATTTAATATTTTGTGTTTAATAATTTAAATAGTGAAAATAGTTTCTAATATTTAATATTTAAATGTTAATATTCATTTGTAAAAGAGATTAGTGTCATCTATTATCATTCAAACATATGCTACTAAAGAATGAATTAAATAACTAGCTAAATTACAACAAAAAACTTCAATTTGAATTTTCTCTAATTCTTATTTTTGTTACATAATATATTTTCCCACTAGATCTTCAATTGTGTGGCTGGGCAGGTCTAGAAATCCTGCATTTTTAGATGCATTTTGATAACATATATAACTGTATGAAAATCATAAATAAATTTTTTCAGTAACCCAGTGCCAAATAGTATGTTTTGTTGAGAAAGAGTAAAAAAAGTTTGCTTTATAAATTAACATATTTGTTATTGTTTCAACTTAAGTATTATATACATTTTTTTATAGAATAATTTTCATACTTATATTAAATCTTCAAAATCCTCTAAAATTTTATTACCATGAACATAATATAAAAATATATACACCTTTGTTGTTGATGAGAAATCATTTTAACAATTTTAAAGTAATTTTGAACGTGTATAATTTTTAATTTGAAAATGAACTAAAAAAATGTATATACTAAGCAGAAACTTCTTTAATTATAAAACTTAAGAAAAATAACCAGATGAAAATTCTATGAATATTTTGTAAATGCTTCTTAATTACCAGCAGAATTATTTATCCATGAAAATAGCTTGTCGTCATGGGAGTGTACTAATTATGTTTTGCTTAACTGTGAATCATACGTTAGGATGACTATTCAGACATTTTGAATCCCGAATATTTGTAGAATCTCAATATACGTAATTAGCTTTGTTACATTTAAATTTAAAGCCGATAAGGCAACAAAAAAAATGGAAAGAAAAAAAGACAATAAATGGTATTCGTTAACAGTAAAGGCTTCTTTTTAGGTAGATTTCTTATGAAATACTACCTATTGGGATCTCCTCTATGTTGGAATTTCGGAAAGATTTTGCAGATCTGCACCGATCATGACCCCTAGAACACAAAACCACCCCCAGTAAAAAACTTTATCTATCGATCTATCTACGTGGGTGGTTCAATAATTATTGTCCCTAATGTATATAAAATATTTGTACTGCGATGGTTCATGTGGAATATCAAACCCTAAAATCTTAAATGCCTATATGCTCAAATTCAGAACCGTAGCAGCTATATTAACATAGTTTTGGAGGGAGGGATGAAATTTTAAATACCTATTTTTTTGTGGGGGGGGGTTTAAGGAGGGGAGTGAGGGTGAAATGCCGGTTTGGAGCTCATGAGGCTACATTTGTGACGGTGGATGAGATGTGGGTACATCACTATGATCACGAGTCCAAACGACAGTAGTTACGTCTCATTCACTGACATAAATCTAGCCCCATAAGCTAAAAAATGAGCCTTTCACCGCACTCCCCCATTTTGATTCTCCCTCCAAAACTATGTGAATATAGCAGCTACGATTCTGAAACTGAGCATATAGGCATGGAGCATTTAGTCAATATTCCACAACAACAATCGCAGTATGAATATTTTATGTACACTAGGGACAATAATTATTGAAACACCCTAGTATATAACTTTTTTATGGACACGATAAGTTCCTTAATTCTGCACAAATCTTTTCCAAAGCGATATATAAAATAAAAGGGAATAAAATCTCGGTCAAGCTCGTTAATGGGCAAAATCGGACCAAGGAAGTAGAAATAGGGAGAGGTTTTGTGAAAAACGAAAGAAAAAACCATAGCTTCTTAATTATAATACATATCGACTCAGTGTAAAGTTATTATTATTTCTAAACAATAGAGCAAAAAGTTATGTATCATAGATTTTTGATAAAACTAAAATTGGGTTTAAGGGGTGCAAAAATGGAGTTTCGCGGAGAAAACAATTTATAAGTCAATAAACCAATTCGTCAATTCTCAAGATATCAAATTCAATTAAATTTCTTATAAATTTTCTTGATATTATCAACAACTTTTATATTGACAAGTTTTTGATGTTTCTTAACGCAAAAAAACTAAAACTAAAACTAAAATAAGAAATAAATAAAAACGATACCATATAGGGAGCCTTGAAGAGGAAAAAAATTCATAACTTCGTCAATTCACAAGATATCAAATCCACATGAATTTATTATATATCTTCTTAATACTATCCACAACTTTTATATTGACCAGTTTCTGATAGGATAAATGCTTACAGCAAAAAGAAAATAAAAATACATCGAGGTTGAAGAAAAAAAATATCGTATTAAGGATGTACTCAAATCCAAACTGCTTATTTTCTGACTCATTTTTAAATTCATTTTTGCTTTCAAACGCATCAGTTGATAGGTTCTTCTTATACAGAAACTATACAATGTAAAGTAATTGTCAATTTTGATACAGGCATAATATATTTTTTAAATGATGTCAAAGTGGGCATTTTGAACAGAATTTATCGAAGCGATTGTGTTGGAAACGGAAAATATGGTCGTACTGAGAATATAATTGTTTATAAATTAATTGCTTCTAATTAATTGAACAATAAATACCCTCATAGCATGCATGGTCACGGTGACGTCACTGTGACGTCACTGCAAGTCACTGTGGTCACGTCACATCTGTGACCGAAATGCCACCACTCAGTGATGTCACATTGTGACTGAAATGTGAACTTCTTAGAAAACTTTAAAAACTTACGAAAATTCTTCAAAACATGTTACATTTTGTAAAATTATATTTTTCTGGCAATTAAAAAAAATTGTGACGTCTCTGTTATGTCACTGCTATGTGACGTACGCCACGTCACATATGTGACAAAAAAACCAGCATATTGTAAGTCACAGTGTGACAAAAAATATGAACTTCAAAAATCTTTGAAAATGAAGAGAAATATTTTAAACAGCCACTAGTTACAGCGGCATAAGGAATGAAAATATATTACTGGATAGCAAATGGTAAATTCCGTCACTAAAGGGGAGGGGGGGGGGGCATAATAAATAAAGTGCACGATACAAGCATTAATAAACTAAATTTTTAGGCTATATTTTATCAATTTGATATCTAAGACAGTGAATGTATACTTTTTTTATGATTTCAATTTTATCTAGCATTTGGATAATATATTTACAATTACGAATATTAAATTTATACACTTTACATATTTAGTTTGCTGGGAGAAAATTTCACTCTTTCTTTCTTTTTTTACCGACCAGAATTATTCGAAACACTTCTGTGGTTTCAAACTAAAAATTTTCTATTACAGTAAAATCTGCACCTTTTAATGAGCATGTAGGAAGTGTCTTCAGAGTTTAGTCATCTATGCATTTCTTGCTTTAGAATATTTTTATAATTTGTATTCAAGTCATAAATTCTACTTCTTTCAGACTTTTAAAATAAAATTAGCATTTTCCGAAAATAAAGGAAAACAAACTTTACGTTAAAAAAAATAGAAAAAAGGGGGAGGGGGGTTGTCGTCAATACTTTAAATTTATTTTTACACCTTTTAAAAATTTAAACAATGTTTTATCTAATAAACTCTAATTATGAATATTATTATTGTAATTATTTAGAAAAAAGGAACTTTACAATACATTTTAACTTGAATTATTTGGTACGGATAAAAAGAAAAGATTAATTACATTGGACATTTCTTCAAATACAAAATTTTAATGAATGATACTTTCAGAAAATTTCTGCGCGTTCAAATTCCATATTTCTTGTATACAAAAACAAACAAACTGTAACAAACCATCTGCTCGAAAATCGTCTGCCCACAGAAAAATAAATATGAGAATACGCGGGAAATAGTTCACTTGTTTTAGAACAACACGTCTACAACTCTTTAAGATAAGGAAATGACCATTTTAGGATACACGGATATTAATGGAACGTGCATGTAAGTTTTATTTAATTTAAATATTTTATTCCTGGTTGTATTATGAGTTAAATAGTTATATTTGTAAGATACTGATCTTTAACTGTCAGAAGCGATATTTTCCAATTTGATAACTGTGAAGAAAAATATTTTAATCTGCCATCGCTTGAAAAAAAAAAAAAAAAAAAAAAAAAACTGCGCAGAGACATTCATGCATACATTCATACTGGAATTAATATAAACATTAATTTACTCTTACTTGAGATTGAAAATGTATGGAACGACAATGATTTGGAATTTTTTTATCGGCTTCTTACTATTTTTTGATTACTAACATTTATAGTTATTATTATTTTGGGGTTAAATATGATGTTCGATTATCATGAGATTACGAAACTGTTTCAGATTAGAAATTAACATTATACTGGGAAAATGTATTTTTAACATATTACAGTAGTGAAACATTTGAAAGAATTTTCTTTTAGTGCTAATAATATTTTAAATTATCTTTTAAAATCCTAAATCTTCAAACCAATGTTTTCAGATTTAACATTTGCCAAAATTATAAAATAATAGTAATTCCTTATACCATATGGAAATATTTTTGAGATATTGTTAAATCTAATAATGCATTTAATTTATCTATTGTAGTTTGCTGTTGTTTAACAGTACAATTATAAATACTAATTATTATTTTTAGTGTTTTTCAAATTGGTATATTTATTTTTTTTAATTGTATGTAAGCATTTTTTCTGTTTGTAATTTTAATCAAACATTTAATTATAGACATTCTGAATGGGTTATTAAATTTTCTTCTATTGTAAATTAATTTTCTACGTGTATGATTCGGGTAATTGTTGGCACTAAAAAGTAAAATATGATATTTAAGCATTGAAATAAAGTATTTTTCATGCCTGATAGGAAGTTATAGATTAAACTGCTTTAGTATATATTTTTTTAAAGTTCATATAATACAGGATACATAATGTAGGACACAAGTTGAAAAGTGCTTATGACTTCGGTTTGTCTCTCCGTCTGTCCGTCTAGCAGTCTGTGCGCACTCTAACTCTCGAAAATATACTCGGATTGCCCTGAAATTTTTGGATGGTATTGACGTTTACCATCGCACGGTACCTATTTGTAATGAAGTTTGTAGCATGCTTTGTTCATTTACAGGGACAGCCAAAAGTTTTCCGTTACATTACGGCCTATGGGAAAAAGTCGTTTCAAATGATTTTTTATGATTTTACGCACGCTTTCAAACAGAATAAAATTTATATGCATTTATGAAGTGCACTAAAATATGCATTCTGTTGACTATGCGATGCAAAGAATAGTTATTGTTCATTTACAGGACTAAAAAAGGAATTCAAATACATAATGATATAGAGGTGGAGGGAATTGTTTGCGGCATACTTTAATTATGTTAATCTATTTCATATATAATGAAATTGATGTATGTCGCTGAGGTTTACATACTATAAATTATTTCATGTATAATACGAATAATACGTATATAGCATTTACAGGGACACACAAAATCTTTCAGATACCATATTGTATCCGAAATACTGTTCATTAACGATGATTGCTGGAAATATATTTTTAATTATGATATGCACTTTTATGATTCACTATATTTATGCATAGTGTATGGTGTATATAAATGCTATAATTCCTATACAAGGCTACACAAAAGTATTCGTAAGGATTACTGGGTATGGGCGCAAATTGCTTAAAGGTGGTTTTTAAATGAGTTATGCTTTTTTTTTTTTTGCTGAACTGCATTTAATTTACCAAGAAATGTTTGTAGAATATAGATAAAATGATATAGAGGGTCACGTAAAGAATTGGATACATGGCCGTCTATATATTATAATTTCTGGAAATTTGATTTCAGCAGTTTTAAGAGTGCTAGTTTGAATTAAATTTTAACTAAATAGTGGCTGGTAATAAAGATTTTAGGTAAACTACAGGGTTGTACAAAGGTATTCAAGTATGTTTCCATACATTAGTATAAATTGCTGAAATGAATTTCAACCTGTTAGGCGTTTTCTTGCTAAACTAAATTTTCCCATTATATAGTATATATACACTTAAAAAAATGGGTACTCAAAATTGAGTAAAAAGTACTCAATTTTAAATGCGTCACATGCACAAAATAGCTCCGATCCAAATGTACTCAAAGTTGAGAAACACATGTACTCATTTTTTATTCCATGGCTGTGATCAAATATGAATCGTTATGTACTGCCCCCCCCCCCCCCCCCCAAAAAAAAAAACCCCTAAAATGTAAAGTAAAAATGTACTGACATTTATTTCCCGTCCAAAGTTCTTAACAAGAAATGTTTAATTGATTATTTATCAAGAAAAATAGCAAAATTCTTAACAAGATACTCAAATCGAATATTTTTATGACAAGAACATTATTTCCAAGCAATTATTTTTAAAATGCTGTGCATAATTTAATATTTACATTAATAAACATCATTTATGCCGCCATAAATGAAATGAACCATTACAGGGTACAAAACTATTTGTTTGTTTGGGTTTGATAACATGTGATGCTTCAAAATAGAGAAAGCATAGGTTCATTTTTGATCCAAAAATATTCAATTCAATATGAGAACGACGATTTGCTCATTTTTGAGTACTTCATTTTTTTCAGTGTATCAACCTACAGATCAAATAAGGGCTGTTTAAAAGAATTGGAAAACATATTTGGCTATGGACGGTAACTGCTGAAATCAGTTTTTCAAATGTTTTATGCGTTTTCTAAAATGTTTACTTAGTTATCTTATTTACGTCATTTCCCTAAATTACGATGTCTTGTTAAAGCATTCAGAAAGTGTTGGAAAGTATATTTTAATCTATGCGTAACGCATAATTTTTCTTACTCTTTTTTTTTTTTTTTTTTTTTTTTTCTATTTTCCAGATCAGTCTTTTCCTATAAAACATACCAAATCTATTTAGCTCATATTCACAAAGTACAATATACACGGGAATAAAAAATTTAAATAAATATCGCTTATCCTGCCGCTCTATAAATAATAGTTGTATTAATATCCGTTAGTTTCCATGTTCGTATTTAATAAAGCAATGACAAATCAAAACAAATTAAAAAATTTACACATTCTAAATATCAAGCATAGAACTTAATAAAAAAATATGTGAGTTCATAAGCATTGTTTTTTAAGTGGAAAAATGTAAAATGTTTTAGAAGAATAGGACTCCAAAGTAGCGATATTTTGCTAAAAAGTACGGTAAAAAGATAAGATTTTATATTTACAGCAAAATTTTATTTTAAAATTCATCGCTGTATTAATACTTAGAAATTTTTCCAGAGAGAATCATTCGCCTTATATACAATATTTCAAATGAAAATGAAATGTCAAATTAATTGCTTAAAAGGCGCAAAGGTCAACATTGTGAAAAAGATTCCATACCGGGACTCGAACCCGGGCCATCAGTGTAGCACACTGACATTCTACCGACTAAACCACATGGAACGACGCCCAGCCCGTAAAATTTTTCACTATTACATGTTCGCAAGGCTACAAACGCAGCATAAGATGGAATATTTATCGTGAGCCACCGACATGGGGTAAACACGAAACTTAAATAAATCCAGCATCGATTGAAACTATATTAATAATTGGAAATTTTTCCAGGGAGAAACATTCGCCCTGCATACAACATTTCAAATTAAAATTGCCTTTTAAGCAATTAATTTGAAATTTGACTTTCATTTGAAATATTGTATGCAAGGCGAATGGTTCTCTCTGGAAAAATTTCCAAGTATTAATATAATTTCAATCAATGCTGGATTTAATTAAGTTTCGTGTTTGCATCATGTGGGTGGTTCACGCTAAATATTCCATCTTTTGCTGCGTTTGTAGCCTTGCCAACATGTAATAGTGAGAAATTTTCCAGCCTGGGTATCGTTCCATGTGATTTAGTCGGTAGAATGTCAGTGTGCTGTACTGATGGCCCGGGTTCGAGTCCCAGCATGGAATCTTTTTCACTATTTGTGTCTTTTAAGCAATTAATTTGAAATTTGATTTTCATTTGAAATCACAGTGTTTATGACAAGTTCGTCACAAATGACACATATTTCACAAATTGGTCACAATGTGACTTCAAAGCATTGTCGCTTTCGTCACAGGTTCGTCACAAAGTTAATGCCAAAATAGTCACAACTGACACAATTTTCACAAATTTGTCACACCGTGACTTCACAGAGTGGTCACAATGTGACGTTACAAACGTCCTCTAAAACGGCTATAACGACCTCGCATTCTAGTCACTGTGACGTCACATCGACGGTCACAAAATCACAGTGTGACTTCACAACGACGTCGCCGTGACGTCACCATGCCTTACGGGTAAAAACATACTTAGCTTAGAAATGCCTGAAAAAATCACGTTCACAAGTTTTATGATTTTGCTTTTAAAAATGATTCTGGAAATGTGTTAGAAAATTCCGAGTTGTTGAGCATGAAAAAATATTTTTTGAATACTGGCCTTAACACAATCCTGATAAAGCCAGCTCTTATATAAAAATTAAATTAAAAACTGGTCAAAAGCGGCTATACAGTTTTAAAATGAATAGAATACAGTTTTTCGCTTTATTAAAAAGAATAAATTTGAATCAAAAAAGTACCTTTGATTTCTTGACTGCGTGCCGAACTTCATCATCGAATAATTTATTCCGAGAAGGCAACTTTCGAAATAGATGAATTGAAATAAACAAGAACGTTGTCGAATTTGCATTAGTGCGACGAGATAAAAAACATATTTAAAGAATAAATAATTCACTTCAATGAATTACGAATTAACTGGTCTTTCATATTTTTTAATATTACAGAATTAGATTTAGATTTAAACCACTTCACATCACGAATCAAAAAATTGTAACATTCGATCCTAGTTCTGCAGCAAAAGCAAGAAAAAATAAATAAAATTGTTCTATTAAAGAAAAAAGACAATGATTAATATTCATGATACATAAAAATGACAATAAGAAATTTAAAATTAAAAAACAGTTAAAAAGATATGATTTTGAATTCATTAAAGTCTTAATTTTTAAAGCAGTAAATAGCTCAGTTCAGAAATGCAGCCTTTTCAGTTTTTTTAGTGCTGCCATCTATAATAGCTTTTGATTATTAAAGTCTCTGTCATAAGGAAAATCATACATCCTCCGCCCCCTGCAGAAGAGGGGACACCTTGGACATGGGACGCTTGATGTCACCGTCAGCTGTTTTAATCAAAACAACTCGTACAAGATTGTCCGGTCCAGGAAAAGTCTTTAGAATGCGGCCCAACTTCAATCTCATGGGCAGAAATCGATCGTGAACAATCAGCAAGTCTCCTTCTCGTAGATTAGTTCGCGGAGTAGTCCATTTTGGACGCTGTTGGAGATATTGAAGATATTCACGTGACCATCTACACCAAAATTGATGCTTTGCTTTTTCTATCAAGCGCCACCGAGCATTTAATGTTAAAATTCTGGTATTCGAAGATTCTGGAATATCAAGGAGGGGTGCTCCTATTAGAAAGGAACCTGGAGTTAATGCACGTGGATCTGATGGATCCGAAGACATAGGAGTTAAGGGTCTTGAATTTATACAAATTTCAATTTGACATAGCAAAGTAGTTAATTCTTAAAAATTCAATACACTAGATTTACATGCTCTTAGTATGTGATTTTTAGTAAGCTTTACAGCTGCCTCCCATAGCCCACCAAAGTGTGGCGCATATGGAGGGATGAAATGCTAATTGATTTTCTGGCTCGAAAGAAATTCTTGAACTTTATTTTCCATTAAATATTGGAATAGCCGCTTTAACTGATTAGCCAGACCTGTGAAGTTTTTTGCATTATCTGAATATACATCAGAAGGTAGACTTCTACGCGCGATAAATCGCTTCAAGGCTACTAGCAGGGCTTGCACAGACAAGTCTGATACCAACCCAATGTGTACCGCCTTAGTGCACATACAGACAAATAATGCTATATAAGATTTAATTGTAATCTTACTCCTTGGCAAATTTCTTTTAGTTAGACAGGTTCCTGCAAAATCTAAACCCACCTTGGAAAATGGACGGATTGGGGTGATTCTGTCAACGGGAAGATCTCCCATCATTTGGTGACAAGCTTGAGACTTAAGGCGTTTGCAAAGCACACATTTGTGGAGCTCTTGTCGTACAGTAGAACGACCGTTCACAAACCAGTACTGTTGGCATAATATAGAAAGTACTAGCAGTGTACTTGCATGTAGATGTTGCTCATGGACATCTTTTATCAATAACTTAGTAATAACGTGATTTTTCTGAAGTAACATAGGATACTTTCTATCAAAACTTAACGACTGATGTTGTGACAAACAACCGCCAACTCGAATAATATCACTCGAATCTAAATAAAACATTTAATGATAATAATTTACTATTACTTGGTAAGGGCTTTCTTTTTTAAAAAATTGAAGCTCGGTGTAGAATTCAGAACTTTGTACTAATTTCACAATTTATTGAATAGAATCAGAGATTTCTTGTGCACTCAGATTTCCAGATTTTTTTGTAGCACTATACCTAGCATTATAGATGAATCTAAGACACCACGCTGTGACTCTTGATAACTTAGAGAATTTGGAGAACTTAAGAATAAAGTCTGGAAGGGCAATTACTTGAGTTACGCTGCTGACAGATTGAATTACTGCATTTAACTCAGATATCGGAGGATTGTACAAAGGTATTGGGATTGGTTCATTTGATAGCAGCCATGAAGGTCCATGCCACAATAGCGAATGATGAAGAAGCTTTCGTGGTGGAATACCCCTAGAAGCTGAATCTGCAGGATTTAGAATACCTGGGATATGATTCCACTCACAAGAAGGCATTAATGATTGGATTTGATACACTCGATTTAGAACGAATTAATTTCCTTTTAAGAGAGGTGGTTTTAACCAGCTGAGAAAAATCTGCGAATCTGACCGTAGATAAATATTGTCAAAGTTTATTGGCAAAGTATCGATAATGACTGAGAATAACTTGGCTAGTAAAAGAGCTGAACAAAGCTCAATACGAGGCAATGTTTGAGGTTTTATTGGATTTACTTTAGTTTTAGCTTTAATCAAATTGACAAATACTTAGCCAGGAGTAACAACACGTAAATAAGTAACAACAGCATAAGCTTTACCTGAGCTACCACAAAAACCATGTAACTGAATTTGGACATCATTTTGACTATAAGAATTAATATATCTGGGTATTTCAATTGATTTTAACAAATGAATTTCTGATAAACACTCATTCCAAACCTGCAGTATTGAGTCTGGGATTTCTTCATCCCACGAAATCTTATCTTTCCAAAGATCTTGCAACATGATCTTTAATCTTATTGTAGTAGGAGCTAGGAAACCCAAGGTGTCAAATATTGTAGCCACTACTGATAACAAATCTCTTTTTGTTTTCACTTCTTTAAAATCATTAAAACGAATTTGTAAAACGTCTTTGGAAGAATCACAAAGTAGTCCGAGGACTTTAATGATATCATCTTCCTGAATTACTTTTTGCGATAAAGCCTTTATTTCATCTGGTAAATGAGCTATTACTTCTGGATCATTACAAATCCACTTTCATATATTAAAATCTCCGCTTTTCATAACTTCGATCAACTCAGTTACCAAAATTTGGGCATTTTCCTTTGAATCCGAACCAGAAAGTAAATCGTCGACATAAGTACTTTTTCGAATTATCTGAGAGGCTTGTTGATGATTTTGCTCATTATCATATGCTAATTGGTGTAATCTCCTAATGGCCAAAAATGGAGCACAAGTAGTACCGTACGTAACGGTCAACAGCCTGTATGTTTTAATAATTTCATCTGAATTGAATCTCCAAAGAATGCGTTGATAGTCTATATGATTTTGATTTACGAGAATTTCCCTAAACATTTTCTCTATGTCAGAACTAAAGGCGAATGGATGCATTTTGAACCTTAACAGTAGAGGAAAGATTTCTGGTTGCAATTTTGGACATATCTCTAGATAATCATTCAAGGAGCGGCTTTCTGAACCAACAGCAGATGCGTCAAATACCACTCTTAGCCTAGTTGTAGAGCTATCTTCTTTTAATACCCCGTGATGTGGGAGATAAAAATTATCAGGATTTGAAATTTCTGAATCTGGTAAAAGTTCCATGTGCCCTAAGTCGATATACTCGCGCATGAAGGATAAATACTGCTCTTTAAGCAAGGGGTTTTCCTGAAGTTTTTTTCTCCAAGAAGTAGAAACGTTTTAAGGCTTGAGATTTGGATATTCCGAGCCAGATAAAATTGTTAAAATGGGTTTATTACAAATCATGATTTATTTTTTGTTGGTGAAATTAGTACTTATCTTCGAAATCTATCTGCTGGTGCTGGCCGAGTCGGCAGGGATTTTTTAAAGTCTAAAAGATGAAAATTTTCAGTTTAAAATATTATTTATCTCAAAAGGGATTTATTTTATTTAAAAAATACCTATATCTCATTGGCGACAAGAATGTGATCAATTGGTTCTGGTTCTTTAATTTCGTAACAAATCTGAATATTTAACAAAGAAACCTTATTCTAGAAGATTTAAATGACATAGAAACTTCAAACTCAGAATTCAGTGTTTCAAGTTATGATATAATTTTATGATGATAAAAAACTTACAATCAGATCTTATTATTAGATACATGGTAAAAATAATTTTATCCAGCCTTTCCAGTCGCTTATGAATGCTCTGAATAATCTCTATTCTAATTTTTATAAAAGATAACAAGAAATTTAAACCAAACCAAAATATTTCATTTATATGAAATAGGAAGTTTTCTATCAGTATTTCATTATTTCCTACAAGAATTTAAGAATGAAATGAAACCCCAGATATTTTAAATAGACATTTTACGTGAATTGAAAATATAAGAATAGAAATTCAAATTCCAGTCTTAGCTGTATGTAAAGATTCAAGCGGAAGAGTCTTTTAATGTACATTTCTATGGCGGCCATGTAGATTTCCATAGCTTTTATGATTTATTGGAAATACGACTTTAAAGGTGAAAAGGATTTCTGTTGTATTTGTGGATCAAATTGGACACCTCGAATAAATATGTGTTTTTCATACTGTAATGTATTATTTTCCATCGAAAATATATCCGCACTTTGCTTTTTTATTTTATTTTCTGAAAGAGTGTTTTTTATTCGTTTATTCTAAAATATCAAATTATATCGACAAGGACTATTTTAAGGAATAAAGGACTGAATTCTGGAGAAGTAAAGATTCTATTTTTGAGTTTTCTTATTTTGAAATCAACTGAACCTCAAATTGAACCGTCGGAATGAATAAAATCTGAAATATTGTGTTCACATATAGAAAACTCCTATTACATGTTTTGTATAATAGTAAATTATTAAAATTTGTAAATGTACTTCAGTATTGTAATATAAATTTTAACAGATAAATTTACTGCAAGTACTTACTAAGACATATTTTTAGTGGTTTCTGTATTTCTTCCTTATGTTAAATAACGTTTAAAGGAACTCGTTCTAGTTAGCTATTTCTTAAAAAGAGATACGATTTACATAAAAAATATGCTCTATAAATATATACCCCATAAATAAAATTATAAAATGTTTAGATTTAATAAAACAAGTCTTGAAAAATTAAACTACTGTGCACGAAGGGAAAGTTACGGAAAATCATAAGAAAAGTTGAATGTAAGTAACTACTAACAAATGGCTGCAATAAATCTTGTGACCAACTGTTAATACGCTGCAGTTAATAAGATTTTAGACTTCATATATCCTATTACCACAGATCTGAATTATTCATTCAAAGTAGTTGTAGTTATTTTAAATAAATGGCATCTCCTTTAATATGTTTAATCGTATTTCGTAAGCATATGTGAATTACAGGTAATGTTTGGATTTGTCGCTATAAGAAAGATGTGAATTGTTACTGTTGCAACCGTGCAATATTGTTGCAACCATGATTTTTAAGCAAATGAACTTTTTCTCTTAAAATTGTGTAAACTAGTCTTTTTCTTCATTGTAGAGTTTCGTTCATCTGACGAAACCCTATTTGTTTCACTCCTCTGTCTGTTTTCAGAAATTATATATGGTGGAGATTTGAAATTTTACATACTTATAGCTGGACACCTGAGATAAAATGACAAATCATAAAATTTTGAAAAAGCCTTAATTAACAGATGTTGTTAATTAAAAACTCCATATTTTACGTCTAATTAACGAAGAAATGGCATAAAATGAATGCAGATACGAACAGACTCTCGAAATATTTTCATTTCTCCTCCGGGTTGCCACAAATTTGCGCTTCGAGATGCGAAATTGCAGGTTTACCAGGGCGCACTTTAAGAAAAAAAGTGTAGTGGACATTTATAAATCTACATGCATCTCTGAAAGTTTTCGGGTGAAAAATTTTTAACTTACACAGACAGACGCCAAAAATCAACTACTTTCATTTGGTATACAGATCGTTTTTCTGCGATGTGTATAAGTGGAAAAATCGTCTAAAATTTGATCGATAAAAATTTAATTTTCTTCCATTACGAAAGCACCTGTTGATAGATTTGATTTCGGACGGCTGCAATAATTTTTCCTCGTCAGACAAACGGCGCTTGCTCACGTGCTTTCTCATGGTAAGATATTTTAATACGAAATTTAAACTTTTTAAATATTCAATTTTTTTATTAAATTTTCAGACATCCCGACGTGAAAATTTTCGCTGATCCGATTGATACCCATTTCTAAGCCCTATCTTAATTACAAGCTGATATATTAGTTATTATTAAATTAATTGCTTTTATTTCTATCAAATGCGTAGATTAAAATGGAGGCACGTGTTTTTTTAACCGCGATTTCATTTAAATTACGAAATCTAACAATTTGCGTGGGGTTTTTTGACTGCGGGCTATGAGATAAGTATTAATTATTCAATACAAAAAAGTTTATATGTGTTCATATCACTAATTTCTGATAGTAATTTCAGCAAATATAATAAATTATTGGTTAAGACCGCCACCCTCCAAACCCATGTATCAACGGAAAGGTTGCGTGAAGGAGTTTCGCTCGGATACGCTTTTGTTAAAAATAGAGTGCACTCCTGGTGGTGGAATGTGGAACTAACATAAATCGATTTTGTTAAAATTAGGAAATATAACGAGGCGATCTGTTTGAAACTTTAAGATGGTTTATAACACATAAGATAAAGTGTAAAAAGAATGGCGCGTGAAAATATTGTGAGGGGGGGGGGGCGCTAGATTTCTTTTTCAAAAATTAGCGTTTTTGACCTTTTTAGATACCGTTTTTTGAGGGAGTCCTCAGATATAAGCTGCTTCTTAAATATAACAATATCAAAATTTTATTTGCCGCTATTTCCGAATAGTAATTTCAGAAAATTTATAAATTTCTCGCTTAAGATCGCCACCAACTCGACTAGCATATTTCCTGATAGGTTGTTAAACGGAGTTACGCTCAGATACAGTTTTGTTTAGAATAGAGTGCGGTCCCTCGTGGTGGAATGTGGAACTAATAGACCGCGATTTCATTTACAGTAGGAAATCTAACAAGGCGATCTGTTTGAAACTTTAAGATAGTTTATAACACATAAGAAAAAAGTTTATAAAAAATGACGCCTGAAATTTCGGGCATGTGGAGGGAGGGGGAGGGGTGTTTTTTTTTTTTTTTTTTTTTTTTTTAGCGTTTCATACCGTTTTAAGTTCAGTTTCTTCACGGAGTCCTCAGATACATGGTACTTATTAAATATAAATATGTCAAAATTTAAGTTACCACTATTTCTGGATAGTAATTTTAATAAATATCTTAAATTCTTGCTGAAGACCGCCAACCTCTCGAGTAACATATCTACTGATAGGTTGTGTAAAGGAGTTTTGTTCAAATACGCTTTTGTTAAGAATAGAGTGCGCTCCTTTGTGATGGAATGTGGAACTAACAGACAGAGATTCCATTTAAAGTAGGAAATCTAACAATGCGATCTGTTTTAAACTTTAAGATACTTTATAACACATGATAAAAATTTATAAAGAAGAATGGAGCGTCGCATTCCGGAGGGGGGGGTGAGAGAGGGGCGCTAACAAAATTACGAAATATAACTGGACGATCTGTTTGAAACTTTAATATAGGTTTTAAAACATAAAAAAAATTAAAAATTAGGCAGCGTGAAAAATCATGGTGATCATTCCCTACTTTGCCTCACCTAGGGGGCACTTTTCTAAATTTGGCAGGTACCCGCCATGTAATATATTGTAGAATTTCTGGGGGAGGGGAGGCACGGACAAAATTAAGAAATATAACAAAGCGAAACTGTTTGAAACTTTAAGATAGCTTAGGAAGGGTTTGCTAAAATTTAAAAGGTGTTCCATAGCGATAAATGTACTGGACGTTTTTAAAGGAATATTAAACGAAACCCTCAGTGGGATATATGATCAATCTTACCCAGTTGATTTTATTACGAACTAGTTCATTATCCTTTTTAAATCACATTTACCAGGGCAGTTTCTTAATTAATGTTTTTAGATATGATATATTTCATGCTTTTTTGCCATATATCATTAAAACAATAAAAAGAAATTCTGTTTGTTCTTTTCACAATAGTTTTAATTTATTATCCAAAATTTTATTTAAAATATTTTTTAGAAATATTTCAAAAGTGACTCATTTATTTTAAATCTACGTTTCAGAAGTATAACTTATGTGATGAATATCTAATGTACAAGAAATTATTTCGTAAACCAAATATTTTTCTGTTATGTTTAATTCGCCTTAAGCAAATTACAAATGGATGTGTTGCATTATTTTAAGAACATGCATTATAACGTCTTTACTAAAACATGTATACCGGAAACACTGTAAAATACATTCTTTAAAAAAAGCGGAAAATGAAAGTACTGTTTGAATGTGTACTGAAAGCAATGTTTTATATCTATTCTTCATTTTTATTACCAAGCTGCCGTTTTGGCTGTACCTCGCTTTCCAGATGAATATTCCGCTATTCAAAACGGGAAATTTCAGTTCTTTAAAAATAAATGTGAGAAATAGCTTATTTTTAAGAAAATCTAAATATTAATTATATTTACTAGTAGTCATATTTTGATACTGATTTACTGCTAGGAACAAACATTTGCGTTAGAAATTACAATGCGTTTTTTAATAGCCTTGTTTTCCTCCAAATTCGAATCTCTGTACCCGTAATTAGAATGTCCTTTCAATTTAACCCTATTGTCGGATACCACGACTTAAATAGGCCAATGCAAAAACTACCAAAATTTATCCAAAGTGTTTCTGTTTTCTCGTAATTTAAAAGAAGAATTTCTGTTTGCCTGCCTTTGAAGTAATATTACGTTTCAACATGGTAGGACATGTTGAACATTTGTTGGGCGTTTTCAACATGGTCACATCAATATCTAAAATCGGAGTCCAACTGTTCAACTTTCCTCTGTAAAAATCACTGACTCTTCCAGTTTTTCTCTCCCCTCGAGACAGGGACCTGGAGAGCTTTTCTCCTATTGGTCAGCCACGACATCACCCTTGTTTTAATCCAAGCTCCGCAATTTCTTCAAGATGTAGAAATTTACACTTTCATACAACCTTGGACATTTCCCAATGTAAAAGACAAATTTCTTTGTCTACCCCATTGTTCAAGGTACCATTTGTTCAAAACATCCCAAAACACTTTTTATTAAACAAAATGCAATATCGACAAATTTATGATAATGGTGTGGTTCCATATGTTCTTAAGCAAACAAAAAATTAACATGGTATTCATTTTTAAGTAATATAAGATACGGAGATGCTGAACATGCCACAAAAAAGAATGCTTTGGGACAAAGTTACCCTAGATGGCGATACTCATACTTTTATCACAAACCAAGTATTTCAGTTCAATTGATAAATAAAAATGTATTTAATTTCCCCAGAATTTTTAATTAGTACTTGTAATATATAATAAACATTATTTGCAAGAGTTACATAAATATAAAGTTTTGTTTGCTGTGTGGGCGGTTGAGCTTGGCACTACCCATTTTTCTCCTGCTAAAGGATTATTTTGAAATTATGGTTAATGTAAAATCATGGTGTTTGATGAAAAAGTGCTTTTACATATTTTTGTGACAGGATTGAAAAATAGGTCATATCATTCCCCCCTGCATGGGATTCCTAAACTGCATGAATAATCCCCATGTAGTTTAAGAGCAACTTGAAATCACTTTTTTTGGAGTGTTTGTGGTCTTTGAAAAGCTCCTAAACCACAGCTACTACTGGATTTTGCATCGACAAAAGACGCATATTGTGCACAAAGGAGGAAATTTGAAATGAAGCTTTGAAGTAAAGAAGAAGAAACGCTATATACAATTTTGACTGTGCTAAAATAAAGCGTTTATATAAAACATTTCTTATTTCTAACTTGTATACACTGTTTCTTTATTTTTCTGTGATTTTTTCTGATATTTAAATATATATTCCTTCTCAATATTGGTATAACATTACGTGATAGAGATTAACAGCTAGAAGTTTCTGAAATCTCGTAGAAACCTAGAAATTGTAATAACCATAACAAACTGTGGAACTTCGAAATCGTTAAGAAGAAAGAAAAGTATTAATTCAAAGGCCTGTAATAGATAAAAAAAATATTAACATAAAATAGGACACTACAAGAAAAAACTGTAAATTTATGAGCCTTTGCTATTCAATTTTCACGGGAAACAGCCTTATTTGATGAAAAACAGCCTGATCGACTAAAAAAATATTGTACGACCCCATGCGTTGTCGTCCGTGGGTGCAACCCTTCATTGTAGTCGTGTTTCGGAAAATAATTTTACTTCACCCCGACCGTAACATATTTTTTAACTCGCCAAAAAAACGATTATTTGATGATTATCAAACGTGCTACAGAACAGTAAGTAAAGTGTCATTGTGTTTTGAAGTGCAGTATATCTTTGCCCCGTAAAATGATGGACTGCACAAAATGATAGGGATGGATTTTATTTTTACGGTGTATGATTGGAACCTCTGCTACCGGGCTCTGCCCGTACTTTTATAGGGATATTTTTAGATAATTAGAAAATTACGGGCAATCCACATATTCTGGCAGCGCTAGACCATCTGTTAGCAAAAATACGGTACGACACCATAAATTTTCCTCCGCTAGTGTGTACACGTTAATACAAAATGATGGCCATGGAATGTTTCTTTTTACGGGGTATGACTGGGATCTCTGCGGTCGGCCTCTGCCCGTAAATATTTTTAACAGTGTATAACAATTTGAAATACTAGTAAGTAAGTAAGCACCCACCCTGGGAACCCGCTTTTGGCTTATGGGTAGGTTTGAACCCCGAGCCCAGGGCAGGGAAAGGTACTATTACCTGTAAAACCCTCTAGTATTTAAGACACTTAATAGAATACAATACAATTGAAAAAAAAATGAAAAAATTAATTTTTTTTTTTTTTTTTTTTGCAGTCAGCTGCTGGCCCCTCTAGAAATATGAGATAAAAATTACTAAAAATATTTAAAGATAAAATAATCTAAATTTAAAGATAAAATTACAATAATATATAACTTAAAGGCCAAAACAATAGCTGTAGTAATGAATTTATATGTCCAGCACTCCTGCTCACTGCCCATAACTCGGAGGAGGACCGTTGAACTGATATATTGATCTATGAGATCCCCGTTCATATTAAACCTTCTGAACGATATAAATATAATTTTAAGCTAGATTTCAGATTAATTACTGTGAGCTATATATAAGTACAATAACATATAGGGAAGGTTTATCGGTTACCCACAACGTACTAGAGCAAGATTAAAGTTTTTAAGAGCTGAATTTAAAGTTTTAAAGAGTTTATCTGAAGTTGCTATATATCACGAAAAGTTCAACTGGTTATCACAGCGACATACAAGTTTACAAAAGCAGGACACCATTTTTGAAGATATTAGCCTTTGATACTCATATTAAAATCTTTCGCTGATGAGTTAATGGAAGTATTTTGTAAGAGATATTACTGTAGATATTTTCAAGATGAATGAATATATATATATATATTTTTTATGTAGATACTTTATCTGAACCTCCTGTCCACCAATTGAGACTGAAATATAGGACACAAACTAGAGTCTGCTGTATGCTTCCTATAGTTTTCTTGATAATAGCAATTAGTACAGCGATGCTGTGATGGATCGGTGATATAAGAACAGTTGAGAGTTTGATGACCCATGGCACATTTGGCACATACGGAGTTCCTTCTACAGTTAGTCTTTGTATGCCCGTAAAGTTGACAGTTCTCACATCTAAGTATGGGTCGATATATTCTTATACTGCAATTATTGAGGCCAATTGAGATACTTTTCTGAGCCAGAAGTTTTTTAGCTGCATTTACTTCTAAATTCAGTACCATATGATAACTTGTGGATTTTTCTCTTTGTATTATTTTTAATATTGTTAAATTCTTGTCTGTTGAACGATCTTTTAAGTAGTTAATTATGTCATCAGTAGGTATCATCGATGGTATTCCTGTAATTATTATCCTTGAGTGTTTTTGCAGGTTGTAAGTTAGTTCTACTATTTCTGAAATGTTTGGGATTTTTAAAATTTTTTTCAATAACTTCTCTGTGTTGTTATCTGTATCTGATTGAATTGCCAGTGTATTGATTTGTTTTGTTTGTTTACAGAATATTGGTAGATCATTTTCTTTAATCAATTCGGTATTTAACAGTTCTTTCAATTTATTTGTTGATATTTTCTTTGAGATATTTTTTATAATTATTGCCGAGTTTGAATACTTTCCTTGAGAATTAAATTGTTTTTGTTCTTCGTTATCTTGAGATCTTTCATATTTCTTTGTATTTTTGTCTATAAGATTTTCTATTATTAGTTTTTCAATTTTGTGAATCCTTCTTGATAATTGTGGTATGTCTGTATCTATATTATTTTCTATATCTCTAAGCTTGTTCATGCACTCTTCTATTATTTTGTCTTGTGCTTTTAATTGTTCTTCTCTTGTAGCTATTTCCTGCTCCAATTTGGCTATTATTTCTTTGGTTGATTCTGTTGTTTGTTGTTGTTGCTTATCCATTTTTGTACCAGTCAAGATTGTCTGAATATACTTTTGTTGTGTTTTTATTTGTATTTGTGTTGCCTTTTCTTTTGTTTCCGATTCTGAATGCTGTTGTTTGATTAAGTTCTTTAATTTTTTTATTTCTTCTCTCATTTCCTCTTCTTTGTGTTTGAAAATGGTATTTTCTTTTTCTTTTTCTATCAGTTTTCCTTCTAGTCTTTGTTCCATCTTGGAGCTTTCTTCCAACTGAGCTGCAATTTTATCAATTTCCTCTTCCAATTCGCTTATTTTTCTTCTGTCTCTTTGTATCGTTGTTGTATTTTTATGATATCTTATTATTCTAGATTCATCATTGTTTGCTCTTGTAAATATTGCATTAAGATATTTCTGTTCTTCAAGATGTTTCTGTGCTTCCTCTGTAGTTCCT
The DNA here is from genome assembly GCA_963932465.1 of Maratus speciosus. Lineage (NCBI taxonomy): Eukaryota > Metazoa > Arthropoda > Arachnida > Araneae > Salticidae > Maratus > Maratus speciosus. The sequence goes on from OZ010789.1 coordinate 59,428,504, forward strand.
TTCACCCTTTTCCTTTCTATCCTTTCATATTCCGAAATCAATTGGCTTATCGGTAGGCTTTGCACTGGGTCCTGTTTTTCAATAGGTCTTTCTGGAAGTCTTTGCTATTGTTCCGTATATGACTTTTGTATGTTTATGCTTTCCGGAGAGTCCACTGTTGAGTTCAACAAGGAATTCATTGTTGAGTTCGGTGTTGTATTGTAGATTAATTGTTTTGGTGTCTGGTCTAATCTGACCAAACTAACTTTTGGGTTGTTTGTTAGAATTTCTTTCTGGAATCTTGGGTTAGGATTTATATTATTTTTCTGTGAATGTTTATTGGAATTCATTATTTGCAGTGTTTGTTTCAGAGGCAATGGTGTAAATTGAGTTGCTTCAGTCACTATCCCTTTCTTCCTTGTCTCTATTGTTCTTTTCTCCTCCTCCTTAGCTGTGTTTAGTTCTTTTTCCAAGATATTTTTCATCATATCATTTGAATCGTCGAGACCAATCAGTTGTTCGCATGCTATCATGGTAATTGCTCTGGATGGTGATAAATATTGAAATGAGTGTATGCATGGTGTGTCCGAAATTGCTGAAGATCTCGTACTCGTTTCCAATGAATCTGATTTATTTCCTGACTCATTTATTGGACTTCCAGATGATTCCATGTTCCAATCTAGGTCGTGCTTAGTCGGATTTACCCTTGGGTTTTGTTGATTATAGATTATTCTACTTTTATATGGTGTCGCCATTTAGAAGATGATTTAATAATTCAACTACTAGTGGTAAGGCCATTATAGATATTACTTTTCAATTAATCAGAGAGATACTTCTATATGGATTACTCAGAGCTACTGGTAACTATATTCAGAGAGATACTTTTAAATGATAAGGTATACGTTCCAATGCCGGAAGCTAAAAATATTAAGATATATTAAAATATAATGATATAATAATTAGAGATAAAGAACAGGGGTCCACTAGGCCCCGACCATACATCATTGAAGGAAAGGGAATATAGAAAGTAGAAAGCAAAAACCGGTAGTCGTAACTACCGAAAATGACTAAGAAAAAATTAATAGCCAAAGATGGGGAGAATTTTTGAGAAATGAAATCAAAATAAAACAAAACAATGATAGTGATAGAAATTAACCAAAAGGGAGAAGAAGGGGGGGGGAAGGTACATGAGTATGCTTCCCGTGTCCATACGCTCATACACTAAAATTAATAAAAACCTGGTGCCATCGTAACAAAGATCAATTGCCCTTAACGACTTGCTCAATAAAACCCCCTTTACAAATACACTGTCTCACACCACTGTATTGACATATTCAGATATGCAAACAGAGCATGAGAAAAGCAAAATAAGAGATAATGAATGTGCTTATTAAATGACATATACGAGATATAAAACAAATGTATTAACAATAGATATATAGAACTGAGTATTGAAGCAATAAAACAGATTTGTTTACAATAGATATATAGAACTGAGTAATGAAACAATAAGTAGATAAACACTTAATATATACTGTGAATAATATGTAGCAATATATGTGAGATAAGCTAGTAAATATTTACAGCACAACGCGATACCAAATACTTGAAGCTGTGTTATACCTTGTAACATTGAATCCGATGTACTTGTAAAATATGTTAAATAATTTCTATAACTCTGCACAAAAATGTGTTCTATCAGAAACTCCCATAGAGAGGGAAAAATAACTTTTACTAAAGATTTACTGGGATGACAGCGATTGGGTGGACGTAGGATGACTAGTAAAAGAGAAAAAAGTTTAAGTAACAGCAAAACACTTACCTTACTCAAAGGTCCCACTGCACTTGCCTGTAAAGCATGTTAGTTAGAGCATCTAGATTATTACGGAGTGTTGCCACTCATTATTATGATGCTAAGTAAACACTGTAGAATACCCGAAAACAGTGCAGGGACCGCCAGAAATAAATTTGAGTGGTTTGGATAATTAATTTAACGGAAACCAATAAGTAGTATTAAAAGACTGTAAAGATAACATTTTAAGCAAAAAGATGCCATTGATAGGGAAAAAATATAAAATATTAAAAATTTTAAGTGGGATAAGATCTCCACTCGAAAACCCCTGTGACGTCACAAATTGGAAGGCCGTAACCCCAAAAGCAAAAAAGTTCCTATTGTTAAGCAAGTTGAGATGTAACTGGAAGTGAAATTTTTAGTGGGACAAATCATTGTAGTGAAGGCAGTTAGCTGTGAGAAAAAACTAGAGAGATAGCTAAATAAATAAAAAAGTAACAAAAGTTAAGGATTAGGCCTAACCAATACCAAACACATAGATAATGAGTGGGACAACTTTAGAAAGTGAAATTAATATAATCAGAAGTGAAATCAAGTCTCTAGCTCAAAAACAAAAGTTGGTAATGTTAAAGATAAGTAAAAAAGGGGAAAACAGTAGTGTCAAAGTTGTTAAAGTTCAGAAACAATGTAAGGTAATAGAAAAGTGGGCAAAAAATGAATTAATACTATAGTTATAAGCTAAAAACAATGAGAGCCCCATTCAGCCCCCTCTGACGGGGCCCCTAAATGAGCTAGAGATAAACGAAATGTCGGAAAAGAAAGGGGGGGGGGGAGTTTTCTTAGGCGGTTTGTAGCTGATTCCGGCGCGACAGAATTTCGCTAAAGTTGATAGTTTACGAGATAATTGGACTTTTGTCCAAAAATCTCAATGAAAAAACCTATGAAAAAAGAGAAAATGGCGAATTCTGTGACCCCATGGTGGCTCAACGGGTAAGTAACACCCCTAAAAGTTATAGACAGTCCCCCAAAACATATTTACTTCGAAAAAACAATAATAGTAAAATTTATAGTTAACATTATTTAGTAAAATGAGATATTGAAAACAAAACTGAAAGAAACAAAATGGAGGACTACACCTTAACAAAAGTGACTTTTACAAGATATTACACCATCACACCCCTGAAGACCACCTAAGTCCTAGGTGACCATTAATTTTTTAATTTTAAAAGAATCCGGTAGGCTAAATGTTAATTTAAACCTAATACATTGCTTTTCGCATAGGGAAAACTACTGTGGGCAAAAATGGCGTCAGCGGCCTTAAAGGGCTAAGTTAGTAAACTTAAAAATACTGCATGACCCCATAAGACCTATGTTTAGTTATTACAAATATTAAAAATTTAAGTGACGTCAAATGAAGCTCTCAATTTTAAAGATAATCTAACTAAGAGTAATAATTCCGATAACAAAATGCCCTTACAGAACACAGTAATTAAATGAGCAACCAATATCGACCCAACCGCAGAAGAACAGATTTTACCAATTTTCAAACGATAATTAAAAATACTAACCCCCAAGCCCAGGGCAGGGAAAAGTTTTACTACCTGCGGAAACAAGCTCAGAACCCCAGTCTCCGGGAAAGAAGGCAAGTGCCGTGTCCCCGGACCGCCTGTGAAAATTTATTAGTATTTAAGATGGCGATTCTTTACCAATCACAATTGGCTGCCTTATTGTTTCAGGGCGAGCCTAGAAATTTATTTCAATTATGATTTATATGTTTTGGAATTTCTGTATTATTTGAAAAATTTTTAATTATTTACATTCGTCTTTTCTTTTGATAAGAAATATTTTTTCCTTTTTTTCCCCCTTTTAAACAAAAATATTTATTCGTATTTACAATATTTCTAGTGGTATTTAAGTTCTTAAAAATTAAACAATCTCAATAACACCCTTCCATACACCATGATTTTTTTTTTTTTTTTTATAAAGTAGTATAATAATTTAGAGTTATAATTATTTACCAATAAATAAGTTTTTTTTTTTTTTTTTTTTTTTTTTTTTTTTTTTTTTTTTGACAGAAAATATGAAATACACGGAGCAATGGTAGAACTAAAAAGACAATCACAGGACAAATTTAAGCCCAATTAAGGTGGCCCCACTGCCCATAACTGGAGCCCATCCCCGCCGCAGCAGAAATATTAGGACAAATGCTGATACACTTATTATGATAAAAAAGATACGAAGATAATGAAGTAAAATTGTAAATATGGTTAAATAATTTAAAGTTCTATGATAGTGATGTATATACAGTGAGGATAGTCCTGTGAGTAATTGTTCTAGACATATAAAGTTCAGATTAGACAAGGTCAAGGTCAGAGTCTGTTATCTCTGCGTCTATCAGTCAACTGCGACTGATACACTGGGCAGGAGCTGGAATCGGCTGTATGTTGTTGATAGTCATTACGCGTGTGACAGTTTGTGGAGCGAAATTGTGAAGGGTCATTGGCGTAAGGACAGTCTCTAGTACGGTGTCCACGCGAGCACTTTGCACATATTGAGTCTCTGCGACAGTTGGTCGACGAGTGGCCATAAAGTTGACAATTGCTGCAACGGATAATTGGTCTATAGATACGAATTTGACAGTTTTTCAGGCCTACCAACAATGATTTTTTAGCTAGTAATGTTTGTGCATCATTGAAGTCTAGATTTAAGATTATGTGATAATTAGGTGATTTTTCTTTCTGGAGAATTTTATCAATCGTTATGTTGCAGATCGTAGTATTCTCTTTTATGTAATTTAGGAGTTTTGTTGTTGTAACCGATGTTGGTATGCCTGTGATGATAATTTTTAAACTTTTAGATAATTTGTAGGTTATTTCTATGTTTTCTTTAATTTCTAAGTAGTTCTCAATAATTTTAAGTAGTTTATCTGTATGTGTGTCTTGATCTGTTTGTAGGATTATAGTGTCTTTTTGTCTAGCCGTTCTACAGTATATTGGTGGAATATCAGCTTCTTCTAGGAGTTTTTCATTCAGGAATTCCTTGAGTTTAGTTATTGTTAGTTGTTTTGATATTGTTTTGATTAATATAGCTGAGTTTTATGTTCTTTGTTGCAATCCGCCACTTGTCTGCTCAGTATCTATAATTATCCTCGCAGCATTCTTGTCACCTTGTACATTTATGCTTTCTCTGACTAGATTTTCAATCATCTTCAATTTATCATTTAAGTGTGTCATATCGAAGTCTTGATTTTGTTCCAGGCCAGTTATATCCGTCTGTGTCATTTCTGTTTGCGTTTTAATCGATGTAGTCTTAGTAATATTTGTTTGGTTTCTCTTTTCTTTTGTTTTTGGTTTTATTAGATTTTCTTGAAGTTGAGTCTTGAGTTTACCATTCTCTGCTTGCAGTTCTTTTATTTTATACTTTTCTATTATTGTTACTTCCTGACAATTAAGTTCTGCTTTTAGTTTTTTGTTCTCTTGCCTTTTTTCTTCCAATTTGTTTTCTAATAGTACCTCCAACTTGGAGCTCTCTGTAAGTTTTGAATTTAAATCTGTAATTTCCTTTGATAGCTCATCGATTCTCAACTGTAGCTCATCCTCCAGACCGTGTTTGTCTTTGTTGGCTTCATTTTGATACCGTAGTATCAAGGATTTAATGCTTTGTGCCTTAGAGAATATCACTTCCAGGTAATTCTCAGCTTCTGCTCTCCCTTCCTTGTTGTTTTGCTGCAATAGTATTTTGTACTCTTTAATCAATTGTTTAATGGGAAGCTTCTCCAGTGGATCCAGTCTGGTCCCATGCAGTTCAAATGGTAATAACTCTACACCCATTGTCATCGGTGATTTGTTTACTGGAGATGAGTTTACTTGCTTGTTTTTAGTTTTTGTGATGCTTGAATTCTGAAAGGCTCCCCGCAGTTGTATAGCTTGCTGAAGATTGGACTGCTTTCTTGATGGTGTTTCCTCTCTATGTGACAACTGTTTTATCCTTTTGGTTCTTTCCTGTCTTACATCTTCGGCATCTTGTATAAAGTGCATTAATTGCAAATGGTCAAGTAAATATTCATTGTATTCTTTTATTTCAGGATTTTCCTGTTTTTCCTTAGCTAATTTGTCTTGTATTGAGGTTATTTGTTCAGTGTTAAAATCTCTGAAGAATTCGTGTATTTGAGTATTTGTTTCGTCGTAGTAAGGACTAGTTTTCTATTCTTTGTTTTTAAAAGCTAATTCATTCCTTACTTCATATTCCAGGAAGTCAGCTATTTTTTGTGTTCTTGCTTGATACCTTCCACCAGAACCTTTCAGTTTAGATTTTTCTACATTCAGTAACTTTTCTAGTAAGCTTGATTTAGGTTTATAGTTTATTTTGTAGTATGGACTTAATCTATAAGTTTCATTCTCTATTGCCGCTGCATGCCCCAGCTGAGTCTCCAACACACTTCTCCATGTCTTGTATCTGTCTGGATGAACCACCTTAGTATCCTCGATTATTTGCGTAATAAGTTTGCTTGAAATAAATGCCATATTGGCTATTGTTTCATTCTCGGATATTTTTGTTGTATTGGTGGTTTGATTTAATGTTTCGAGTTTTGTTAGTTTTACTGTTGGACTCCTTCGCCCTTGGTTAAGCTGTTGACTAATTTGTTGAACATTGTCCATTGCAGACACACTCTGCCTGCCATTCATCCTTTGGTTGTTTTTCCACAGTTATAAAAACTTTAGATAGATTAGCAATTTAATTTTTTAGATAATTGATAGCAGAAGACTCCCATTCACATCACCACCACTAAAATTTATTTAAGATATACGTTCCAATGCCGGTAACTAAAAATAATAAGATATAAGATAATAATTCAAGATAAAGAACAGGGGTCCACTAGGCCCCAGCCATACATCATTGAAGGAAAGGGGATATAGAAAGTAGAAAGCAAAAACCGGTAGTCGAACTACCGAAAATGACTGAGAGAAAATTAATGGCCAAAAATGGGGAGAATTTTGAAAAAACAAAATCAAAATAAAACAAAACAATGATAGTGATAGTAAATAACCAAAAGGAGAGAAGGGGGAAAAGGTACATGAGTATGCTTCCCGTGTCCATAAGCTCGTCACTATAATTATTAATAAAAACCTGGTGCCATCCAGTCAAAGGTCATTTGCTTTTTATAACTTGGTCAGGAAAACCCCTATTACAGATACATTGACTCGTAAAACAGATTTCAGGAAAAGTAATATAAAAGATAGATAAGATGTCTTAGTAATTGACGTATATGAGATATAAAACACATTTACAATAGATATATAGAACTGAGTAGTATAACAATAAATAATAAAAGCATAATATTCACTGTAAGAGTTTATAATAATATTTGTGAGATAAACTAATAATTACGTACAACACTATGCAAGACCAAAACCTGAAAACCGAGGTATACTATGTATCATTAAACCCTATGAATTTATGAGGTATTTACACACAAATGCGTTCTATCAGTAATTCCCATAGAGAAGGTTAAGTAACTTTTACTAAAGTTTTATTACTGGGATGAAAGCGATTGGGTGGACATAGGATAACTAAGTATTTAAGATATAGACAAGCAACAGCAGTATACTTACCTTACTCAAAAGGTCCCGCTGCACTTGCCTGTAAAGCATGTTAGTAAGAGTAACTAGAATATTAAATTATATTGGTTATAATAAGTAGGGAGTAATTACGGAATTTAAGCCATTTATTACTTTGAGGCTGAATAATCTCTGTGTATCACCCGAAAACAGTGCAGGGACCGCCGGAAGTGAATTGGATGATTACTTTAACAGAAACCAGTAAGTGAAATACTCCTACATCTGTTTATTCGCAGCAAAAATTCGCTGAAATATTTTAATTGAAGTTAAATTTTGTAAATATCATGTAAAAATTCATTGCCATGTTAATAATTTACTTAGAAGACAGAACATAATTTTATTTTATGAAAACAGGAATTAAAATTCAAGAAATATCTATTAAAAAATACCAGACTTTAATTATTAATGTTAGGAAATTCGAAACGTTAACATCATATTCATGTTATTCAGAATATCTCAGCATTAATATTTTATGAATTGAAATTCACATTCAAATAATGCGATCACTCCGCTTGCAGTTTCTTGATCAGTTATTTTCAAACAATCTGTAATCTTAAACTGCATTCGTTAATGGAGTCTGCAAATAGATAGTTCGTATTGGATTAAAATTTGAGCGTATGGAATAATGGACATTTTCAAAAATAGTGTACTGTATGCATTTCTGATGGAATATGTGGACATCTAATGGAAAGCGCAATCTTAATATAATTAAATATCTGTAATCAAGCTTTTCATTATTGGTAATTTACATAATAGATAAATTATAGATTATACTGCATATTGCACGAATGATACTCTATATTAGGTATTTATATATATATTTCTAGATATATATTTTATGTTACATATATTTATTTTATTGTATTTAAGAAGACAGTACATTTTTAAAATTTTCAAAAAATCGATTTTTTTACATCGTTAAAAAGATTATTGTATTCTGAATAAGTTGACACTAATCGTTTAACTGTGTGATAATTATTTACTGAGATATTAGGGAAAATGTAGACATCACCCATTCATTTCCGAATTAACGGCCCTGCGACAACTGTCATGGCGGCTTGTTTATATTTTGTTTTTGCCCTTTCACATTGTCATAACTTTGGAAATATTCTAAAATGAGGCAATTGTTATTGGTTAAATACTTTAAACAATAATAAGAAAGCTTTAAAATATTAGCTTCAACTTTCACTTTCGATTTTAAACAAAACAGTTTTTTTTTCTTAGAGCAATACTTTCCCGATTTTTGATAGTATTCTACTTCTTAGTATTTATTAGCTTTTTAATACAAAAATATGCAAAATGTGCTTGAGAATAGCATCGATGAAGGAGTCAGTTTAATGGCAATCGCTATACAATATACGATGATAGAAATATATCCTAAGGTGCTAATTTATATTATAGAAAACAAAAATGTAGTCAATTTGATAGTGGTTTTGTTTCAATTGACATTTTATAATACGGATGTATTGACATTAATATATATTTTTAGTAAACTATACGGATTTTTGTGCAGCAAAGTATGTGAATCAGATAAAGAAATACGATAATCCTTATAAAATGGCCTATATTTTACATTAAATAATTTAGTTTTATAAAAGGTGCACATTTAATTCACTGTACAATCAAAGCTAAACAAAATTTTACGTTATATGTTTAAAGTTAATTTTTTGCAATAGCAAATGCTACATTTTTGCAAATTATATCTATTTATCTTTTAAGCATGTTCCTATATTGTGCAGCATTTTATAAATAATTTTATGTTTATCATTTTAAGCTGGCATCTAATTTTATTTTTGATACATAATACGATATATAAGTAGCAGTTTTGTTTCCTTTATTATATATTTTTTTATTTAAAAAATACAATTTAATCTTTAAACGTCTTTTTCTCAAAAGGGCATATTTTTACTCTTGCGCGCATAATATCTCGAAAACTATTTGAAGTAGAGCTTTAAAATGTTTGCCCTGCATAAATATTCATATCATCATGAAAATGAAATAGGATTATAAAGCTGTGTTCAGTATGAAAAAAATTATGCGATTGAATGCATGTAAAAATTCATAGTTTTTCTAATGTTTTCTAATTAAATGTTAATTACCCTTTATCTAACTAACCAATTACAAATAGCCTAGTTCAACGTATAGACCAGAGAGTTATCTTTAATTTAAGATAAAGTTTATGTAAATAGAATGAAATGAGCATGAGATATTGTGCGCGTAGTGAAATGTTGTCCACTGTAAAAAATTTAAATAGCACTTTGAAATTGACCTCTTAAAATTTTTAAAATTATAATATATCCAAATAAAAAATTTTAAAACGTAGAACAATACTACTTAAATATACTCTAAAAATTTTGTGCTTCTAAAGTGGTTATCTTTTCTATAAAAAATTGCTAAACTCATGGCAAATTCCGCATGTTTTATGACCGTTAAAGGTGTACTGTCCCCTTAAGAAAACTTAATTCCCCTTTATTTTCAGGTACTTATTCAGGCATTGTACCGAGAAGAGATGATTTCACGACTAAACCGAATCTTTAAATGCAAGCAATAAGCACAACCTATAGCGAGTAATCATGAATAAGTGTTTTAAAAAGTAATGCAAAGTCCAAGAAATGAAAAGAACTATTATTAGAATGGTCTGATTAGCGGAATTATACCTGGTACATATCGTAAGAGATTAAAAAAAGTATTTTCTACCTTTCTGACCTTACTAGAGATAAATTATGTATTTTCGATCGTTTCCCTCTTGCAAAACATTTTTATAAGGAATTATCTCGTATATTCTATGCCAGGATTGTACCAAGCTTAATAGTAGAAGCAAGTGGAGTGGTTGGCGAGTATTGTCTTCTAAGTGTTTCAGAAAGTTGTGTAAATTCCAAGAACTGAGTAAACTGTATTTTATATCGCCCTGATTGATGATTTTAAAGCTGATATGTACCTTAAACGATACAATTTGCGATAAGATCGATTCGTCTAATTTACAAGAGTTAAACTATCACATGCCAGTTTCTATCATACGGCAATTATCTGATAAAGTGTATGGTTATACGTGTGACAACAGCATTAACCAATCACCAATAGTCTAATTCCGTTTGTCGCATATTTTAGAATATCTTACAAAGGCTTTCAGTTTTTTTACATATATAATTAATGAGAATAAGTCTTCTTTATATAAACAAACGTGACCACACTATTATTTCGAAGAACATCCTTCATGAAAACTTACAGCCAAGTGATTTTCTCCCACTCACTGAAATATAAATAAGAATATTAACTAATGCAGTAATATTAACAAACCGATAAATTGTTTTATTCAGTGTTCTTTGATTTTATCTAAGTGAAATGGTTTAAATGATGTTGGCGATCTACTATTGAAAACGGAATGGCTATGCGCTTGAGGTTTGTGTCAGACGTGTTTTAATTATGTCCCTCGCTATTATTTTACGTCTATTAGATAGAAAATAACTGTCCGCATCATATCTTTAAAGTAAATAAAATGAGCTTGATTTTAATATATTACATACCGTATATACTCGCGTATAAGTCGAGGAATTTCTGACAATTTTCGGTAAGCAAATTTGGGGGATCGACTTATACGCGATTCAGTTAAAAAAGCAAAAATAAAAACTTCGAATACTAAAAAAATATGGCTTTTTATGTGTATGAATAAAAAATAATATATAAAATATATAAATAATAATAATTCATCATTTAAAAAATATTAATGATTTGTTTCAGTTTACTTACTAACTTTTCACATTTGAAAGTGAAACCTTTTATTTGATTTTGTGCAAAATTGAAGTAAAAAGTTAGGGGGTCGACTTATACGCGAGTGTTTGATTTTTTCCAAAATTTACATCCGAAAGTTAGGGGGTCGACTTATACGCGAGTATATACGGTATTTATTTGTTCATGGCTTCCTTTAAATAGCTATACATTTTAAGTTGAACCTCTATAATCATACTTTTAACAATTTCCAGGAAAATCTACCTCCTAGTGACAGAGTTAGAAAATATCGGTTCTCATATTTTAAAATTTTATTTAATCTAATTTTATTGAATAAACATACAACTACTACTATTACTAATATTTTATGGAATAAAAAAATAATTAAATTTATATTAAAAATAATAGTAAAATAATACTGTTAATGTTTTTTATAAGTTATATTCCTTTGTGAATTTTTTAAAACATATATTTTATTATAAGCATTTTATATAACAGTATATTCCATTCATAGTACTGTTATCCGTTCGTGTTTTATTTATTTTTTTCAGATCTCTATCTTGAAAACTAGAAATAAGCATTGAGATACGATGAAATGCGATGTCAGCCAGATTTGCATATAAGAGCCATATAGTACAATTTTCATCCTGTTCCATTTTTAACAGACCGAACAAATGAATTTATGCAATCCAATCCTATATATAATGTTTTATTAGGTTTAGCAAAACGTTCCGGGAAATATTTATCCTAATAGTTACCAGAATTTGTATCGTATATAGGAATACTAGTGGTACAGTCCAGACGTGGCTACATCTGATTATGGTCTCTTTCCATCAATGCAACACTTTTTCAAGAGCCGTCGATTTGAATCCTTTAATGAAGTTGAGGAAGCATGTCAAGAGTTTTTCGATTCCAAGGAGCCGCCATGGTACTTCCAGCAAATCCCGAAACTGGCAGAACGATGGCAGAAAGTCGTGGACTATGATGGTCTCTACTTTGAAGAATAGTTCTTGTTGCTTTTGTTGTTAATTTGCACATAACAACGCATCTTTCACAAATTTCCCTGAACTTCTTGCTCAACGTAGTATGTAAGTCCTGGCATGACTTTTGAACGGAAGCTTTGATTTTACGATTTCTTTTATTTTTTAGAAAAAAGTTCATTATGGTTATGTCTTCCAATTTTCATAGAAAATAAAAATAATAAATTTTTGTGTTTGTATTTTTCGTATTGTTTCATTTTTTAATTTAAAAATGATGCTTTTAGTAAAAATTCTCCGATCTATACGAAAGTTAATTTTGGTGTTAAGGTACACAGTACTAATTTAAATTTTTTAAGTACTCGTCGGCACGTGTATATTTTTTTTTTTTTTTTTTTTTTTTACAGAGACGCATTGTAATATTTAACGTAACACATTCTTCTGTGCGTTCAAATGAGCGATATTAACTTCAATTTAAATTAAATAATGCATAATAAAAAAAGGGTTACCACATGTACTTTTTCCTGCAAAAACACTATTTTTAAAATGCGCCAACTGGTATTCAAGAAGCATTAATTTTTGCGGTAAGATTTGAAAAATATTTTTGAAGATGGCTTTAATTTGTCATGCAAATTACTTCATGTTTGAACAAATATGATTAAAAATTACTTTCTCTTTTATTAAATTTTATGCAAAGTTACAAACGGATAAAACTTAGAAAGTAAACTTATGCCATAACCAAAGTAACCGCCATAAATGAGAAATTTAATATTTAGATATTATTATATTCAAACTACACAATGTGATGTTAAATTTTTAAATCTAATGAACATTTAAAATTTTTATTAATCATCTTCATTTTTATGTAATAATACCTTAAGAATAATGTCTAAGAATAATTGTCTATATACAGAATTATTTGCAGCCTCTACTCTAAAGGTCAAATTATAGGAAAATAGATCAAATTTTCCATATTATATTGAGTCATTCAACAGTTAATTTCCGGTTTTCGAATGCTCATTTATTTTTAGCATATAGTTTTGTGAAAAGTGGATACATTAATATGTAATATGTACATACTTCTAAAAATTATACCTCTAGTATGCTTCCTATATATCTTTTGGTCAGAAAATTAATAAGTGTCATATGTTTATAAAGTGGATGTATGTTGGAGACATTTGTGAAAACATTTCAACTTGCACGTTTCTAATGATGTATTCATAAAGCTAATTTTAGTTGCACTATACACTATATATATATTAATTAATAAACATTTGAACTACTAGAACAGATATATAATGGGTGTATTTACTATTCATTTATTTAAAAATGATGAATGTTGAAGACACTTTTGTAAACTTGTCAACTTGCTCGTTTCTAATGATGTATTCATAAAACTGATATTAGTAGTATGGGTGTACTATAGGTACGTTGATTACTAAATATTTTAACCACTAGAACAAATATATAATGGTTGCATTTACTATTCATTTATTAAAAAATTATGCATGTTGAAGACACTTTTGTAAACTTTTCAACTTGCTCGTTTTCAATGATATATTCATAAAACTCACTTAGTAGTATGGGTGCACTGTAGGTATATTACTATTGGGTGAGTGCAAAAGTTCTACCTGTTTTGGGCATATGTAAATGTCAAGTGGAATACAGTCGTTACAGCTTATGTTTCGAGGTAAAAAAGGTGGATAATAACGAGTAAAGCAGTAGAGTATGTATAGGAACAACATTTGTTAGAAGAACTCATACGGATCGGGAAACAACGTAGCAAGCAAGCATGAGCACGTCAGATATTGTTTACGGTACGAGATATTGTTACGGTATTGTTTACGGTTCGAGTATGATAAAGCCGTTACAGCAGCCAGAGCTTGCCACAGCATTTGTCATGCATACGGGGAAGATGCCGTGACGATAGCACCTGTTACCGCTGGTTTAGGTAATTCCGGGACGGGCACGGGAGCTGTAAAGATCATGCCCGTTTTGGACGCCCATCAGTGGTTTCTGACCAGGATCTGGACACAGCCATAGCAAATTCCCTACATTCAACAGTCAAAGAATTAGCCAAAACGTTCTCGGCACACAGAACAACAGTCAAAATACGGATGCATGCGCTTGGCTTCAACACCAAATTCGATCAGTGGGTATCACACCAGCTTAGAGTAAGGCAAAGATAAGAGAGGATCAGCACCTTTGTTTGTTTGCTTTCCTGTAACAGTAGGGAACCATTTTTGAACCGAATTGTAAATGGCAATGAGAAGTGGGTTCTGTACCGTATTGTGAAGCATCAAAGGATCATGTGCCGATGTTGCAGAGGGTACCTCATCCACCTAAACAAGAGGACGCCATTCCGAAATTTTTTTCTCAGTGTATGGTTAAATGGTAGAGAGACAATCAACTAGGAGTTCCTCGCACCAAGACAAATTATCAAGGTGGACCTCTACTGCCAACAATTGGACAAATTGTGAGCAAAACTCACATCTAAGCGGCCAGCATTCATCAATCGCAGAGGGGCTCCCTTTCAATACGATAAAGCCATCCCTCATGTTGCTTTAAGGACTCGGCAGAATTTACTGAGCCTTAGTTGGGAACTGTTACCTCAGCCGGCGTATAGGCCCGACCTTGAACTTTCTATTTATCATCTTTTAATATTGTCATACAACGACTTTGCTCACCGAACCTTTCATTATGTAGACACTGTAAAAACGGCGTTACAACAGTATTTTGACTGTAAAACAGAGGGGTTTTATCGTCGTGGGATTAACTTACTGCCAGACAGATGGAAAGAGGTCATACATAATTATGTTGCATGCGTGAATAAATAAGCGCTTAATTTTTTGTGTTCTACACCTTTCTGTTTTCGCTTAAATACGAGTAGAACTTTTGCACTCACCCAATAACTAAATATTTTAACCACTAAAACAAATATATAATGTATAATGTATAATGTAAATATATAACATTTACCATTCAGTTATTTAATAATAATGCATGTTGAAGACACATTTGAAAAAAATTCAACTTGCTCATTTATAATGATGTATTTATAAAACTGATTTTAGTAGCGTGTGTACTCTATAGGTATATAAATTATTATGTTTGAACCACTAGAAAAATATTTAATCTATGCATTTAGTTTTCATTTATTTATTGATGAGGCACGTTAAAACACATGTATATATTTTGTCAACCTGCTAGTTTCGGATGATGTATTCATAAAACTGATTTTAGTAGTATATGTATATTAATTACTAAATATTAAAACCATTACAACAAATATTTAATGTGTTCATTCGCTTTTCATTTATTTATTGGTGAAGCATTTTAAAGACGCTTGTGAAAACATTTCAACTGACTCGTTTCTAATGATGCATTTACAAAACTTATTTAGGTAATATATTTATAAATTTCTTGTATGTATATTGAATACATGAATTTTATATAAATTATTTTAAGTTATTTAAATAATCACTCTTTTATTATGTATTTATATTTAATTTTTCGAAATACATAACAATTGCAGAGTATATTTAAAAAAATAAGAAAAATAAAATAAAATTATATTCGATAAGTATGAATTAAAAATCTAAGAATGATAAAATCATATGAATGTCATTACGGCGTAATTTCCTATCAAATATTTATAATTACAGTATAATTGTAAATTCGATATTTAATGTTGTGGAAATGTAAGATCTTGTTAATCTTATTTGTTTTTAATTTTCTTAATTTTGTAAATATTGTGTTTGTACTTAAATTTGTAAATAAATTCATTTAATTGAGATTTAATGACTGTTTTATTTTATTAAAAATTTAGGTGTGTAATCTCTTTTTAGCTTAATAGGTTATAATTTATTTATTTTAGGTGAATTTGATTTACAATTGTATTGCCAATTTAATTAGTAATTTCTCTAATAGATATTTTACATCAAAATATCTTATAATTAAATTTGGCGGAAAATTCATAAGTGATGGGACCATCGTAAAATTATACAACGCATATTCTTTTTTATAATTATTTCTAATTAATTAACGTAATTATCATGAGCGTATATTAATTCTCTTTTATTAGCGCGCGTTGCCATATGACTAGAATTTATTTTTTAATATACGATCACAGCAACTTGCTTCATTGTGTAAACAAAAATGTGCCAACGTGGCTTCATGGTGGTTTAACAACAACGTTTAAACACACAATAAAATAAGTTGATATGATCATACGTATACGTTTCGTGAGTACTAGGACTCACATCCTCAGTGTCAAAAACTTTAAAAACAATATCCCCCCCAACTACATGAACGGTGAAAACCCATATGTCAAAACAAAATACCAAAAGACTTATCAAGTTCTAACAGCCAATGAAATTAATGCGGAAGTGAAGTGTCGTGACACAACGAATCCACCCAGAAAGTTGAGATGTATGGTGTACTAGATAAATCATTAACCAAGGAGTCTTTAAATTTATGGATATGAAGAGCCTCAAAAAAGTCTAAATCCAGAGGAGTAATGCATTTCTTGATAATGGTAGCTGAGTCAAAATTAAAATTATATCCCTCCCACCAGCAATGAGAGGCGATAGAGGATTTCTGTAATTCTTTTTTCTTTACATAGTTTCTGTGTTCATTGACACTGTAACGGAGTTTTCGTTTAGTTTGTCCAATGTAGGACAAACCACATTGGCATTGAATGTTGTAAACTCCCCAATAATTATGAGGAGGAATTTGGTCCTTAAGTTGCGAAAAAGTTAATTTATTAACCGGTTTAAAAACCACACTAAAATCATAATGTCTCAAGATATTAGCCATCTTAAAGCTAATGCTATTATAAAATGATAAAATGATAAGGTTAGAGATGGAAACCGCAGTAACAGGAGAATCAAGATTATTAACACATTTATTAAGACTATGAGAAATTAAATTATTGATATAAGATAAACCAAAACCTCGATCAATAGCCACAGATCTAATGTAATTTAATTCTGTAATAAGTGAATTATAATCTGAACAAATTAAGCGAGCTCTATTAATCAAATAAAGAAAGCCGAAGCTTTTTGGGAAGGGGGGTGACAGGAATTGAAATGGGGGGGGGTGACAGCAAAAGGTGTTTACGGTAAACGCAAGTGTCAAAGTTGTTAAGCTGACGTGTAACCAAAACATCCAGAAATGGCAATCTATTATCTATTTCAACTTCATAAGTAAATTGAATGACTGAATCTATTGAGTTTAAAATTGTTAATATATTGTCAACAGAAAATAGAGAAAGGTCTAAGAGTGCAAAAGAATCATCTACATATCTACAGTAAAATGGGAAGTTGATGAGGTTAAACATTTTAACCTCAAAGTAATGCATATATAAATCTGCTAAAAAAGGACTAAGGGGATTACCCATTGCTAAACCATCTGTCATAGAATAATATTGATTAGAAATTTGAAATGAATTTTGTTTTAAGCAAGTACTGAATAACTCAATAATGTGGTTGATCTCATAATCTGTGTAATGAAATTCTTTTAATCTAGCAGTGAGACTTTGTAGTGCACCTTGAATTGGAACATGGGTGAACAGAGAAGTAAGTCAAATGAAACCATGCGTAAAGCGGGGGAGGTGGTGAAGTTTTTAATTCGATTTACAAAAGAACTAGAATTCTTAATAGTATAAATATTAGAACTTGAAAGGAAGATTATGTAATTTGTGTCTTCTGCATGTGTGCTATCTCTGTGGACAAGAATAGGAGAGGGGATTCTGGGTTCAGTGTTAAGAATGCGATAGGCTGATGGCGAATGGCTGATAAGGACTGAACCGACGCAGAGAGTGATTTTTTTCAAATAAAATAATTCTCATTTCAATCAGCAAGTTTTTTTTTTGTTTGTTTGTTTTACACGTTAAAAAACAAAACTAGAAACATAATGGGAAGAAGACTGTGAGAGATAGTCGTAAAGCATTTTATGAATTTGACAAAAATACTTGTTTATTAAAAATTGCGTATTTTTTCTGTGCATAAGAAATGTTATTAATCAATAAAATGTATTAAAATAATATTCTTATTGCTTAATAATTGTCATTAGCTCTATTTGTGTGAACTTTAGGAAAAAAAATTAGGTAGCCGTTATTTAGACCCCATTTTAAAAACTCAAAATTTGAAGACTTTCGGAATTTTGCTTTTTATAAACAGAAAACGCCCTTGAAACTGATTTTTTTTTCTCTAAACAGATGAACAACATGCCAAGGTACCCTACTGTCACTTTTTATTTTATTAATTTTCAAAATTGTATGATCTAGATTGAAAACAAAAGTGGTAGCCGGTATTTGGACCTTTTCCTCTCTCTCTCTCTCTCTCTATATATATATATGTGTGTGTGTGTGTGTGTGTACATATAGTATTTTTTGTTAAATTTTAGATTAATACTTGTTGGTATAGAGCTTGAGTAATCCTTAGATGGTGTGTGGGGGATGTTTAGTAATAATTGGGACATGTTAGAAATGAAATTCGAATGGGACAGAATGATTCCTTATAATACGGAACATTCTATATGCATTAATTTTACATAATAGATCGTAAACAAATTTAAAATATGAATTTTATGTATTTCATCCTCATAACACTGATGTCCTTGTCTATTATAAATATAAACAAATATTTGCTTTTTTTTTTTAAAGAATTAATAAAATTCTTATTAAGTTGGCCCCATAGTTTTATCTCTAACATCTAAGATAATGTGTCTTTGCACTATTTATTTCGTTATAAAATTTAACCATATACCATTTAATTAGATAAACATTATTATTTTTATTTCTAAGAAGCTATATAATTTTCTGCATGAACGGGATTAAGGCATTTTCAATTAAAATTCCGTAACATTTATTTTCCAATGTTTTGACGTTCGATTTTTTTCTCATTAATGATTATTTTCTTCGAAGCGTATTATTATTATTTTTTTTTTTTGTAATTTCAGAAAATTACATTTTTGATAAGACATTTTAGATTGCAAAAATCATATATATGTAAATGTTCATTGAAATAATAAAACCGTATAATTTAACTATTCTGATTTAATTTTTCTACACCTTGCACGTCTTCTAAAATTATATTTTTGTTATTTCGAGCTAAAAGAGTGGAATCACAAATAACGGAGACCAGTTTTAACCCCTTAATTCTCGCTCCCGTTAATATCATGGGCTGAGGTGTCGTTCGTTATTTCTCGAGCCCAATATATTTCCGGGCTGGAGATTTATTGCCGGAAAAAACTTCTGAAACCGGAAAAATTTAATTGGCATTTCCGTGTGCAGTCTTTGAATATTAGCGTTTGGGTTTGGTTTTTGGCTCTGATTGTGATGTTGGGTTTTGTATTGCATGTTTCGAAATATATCACACTCAAAAAAATATTAATAATCAAAAATTAATGTATATTATATTATTTCAAATAATATTTGTAAAAATTTGTTTGATGATGATAAATAAATATCTAAGATGTGAAAAATTAAGATCTTATTCGCATTAATTCGTATGGTGTAAAACAAACATTAAAACACAGAATTCTCGCATAATGGCTTTTCCACAAATGTGAATTTGTCCTATAACAACTTTCTTTTCGCCTTAAAAAAAAAAAAATTAATTGCATATTTTATATAGAAACCTTATAATTATTCAATTTCTGTAATAAAAAAATAGGTACCATTTTTATGGTTTTTCCAAATATTAAGCGACCTTGAAGGGGTTAATAGATTTTGAAATAATATTTATCAAAATTATAGCAAATGATTTTCGGCATGGCTTTCTTTAACATCTATGCATCCCCCACATATTTGCAGGTTTTTTACTTTTATATAATATAATGAATTAGTACGTGTATGAACGGTACAACGCGAAAATCCGTTGACTTCTTTATCACATAAAAACTTTGCTCCTCGTAACAGGGTATTAAATTGTAGTCAGGTGATGAGACGTTTAGACTTTATCTAAAATTTACGTTCGTTTCGTAACACCTGTTGTATACATTATGCCATTGTTTGGTAGAAGATCAAAATTTCAATCTGAAATGAACATTTTAAGCATGGATATGGAGCATTAATATTTAATATTAATGCTGTTATAGTGCATTATATCTACACCGTTCATGAAGAAAATTGACATACAAAATATCCATAAAATATCAAAAGTTTTTGATGAGAACGTTGTCAGTTTTGATTCAGTAGAGCAGTTTCACGTTTTTTGTGCATTCAACACTCGATTGCGTTTTTTATGACATTCGTGGCTGTTTTAAATAATTTGTACCATCACTTTACAGAGGGTCCAAACAGTATAACCATTCTGTACTGAATTTCACTATATGTGATATTCTCATTTGTAGAAAGCTATCTAATTGTAACTGCTTTAATTACTTTATATTCAATAACAAATGTAAGAAATAAAAACATGAATGTAAAGAAAAGAAAATGATGCAAAACAAACATTTTGGAGATTAGCAACTTATCATAATTTCCATGACCTGAAATATGAAAAATGTCTACTGATATTTAAAAAAATGACCTTTATGTTTTATCGCATTTTATTCTCAAGTACCTTTTAGTTTGTCAAAAAATCAAATATTTTTAGTAATAGCTTATTATAAAAATGTACTATTCAGGAACGTTTCAAATCAAACACCATGAAAGAATTCGCTTTATAAAAGAAGTTCTGAACAAAACAGTTGAGTTCTTCTTGTATGTCAAAGAAGTGATTTGATATTTAAAGGAAATTTTCTCAAAATGGTAATTTCTGGCATTGCTCGAATGATTTCTGAGAAATGACTGGAGAAAACATCACGAAATTGTGACAGTAATTATAAAACTTATAACAAAATGATCTACTATTATGTACGTAAAGTAAAACATTTTGAAATGATGACTATTTTTATTTTTTAAGAAATCAAAGTTTTAATACTTGTACTTTACATTCTTTTGGAAGAATTAATCTGGTTATTTCCAATGCAGGTCATTTTAAACACATATTATATACAGAGTGTCCCAAAAAGGCGTACCTATTTTTAAAAATGAATAATTAACAATCGAATAGAGTTATTTAAAAAAAAATCTTGCAGGAAACGGATGTGTGAAGTCTGGAATTTTGTTTAGAACCCTTTATTATGATAGTTCAAAATCTGACCGACAGATGGTGGCAGAGAACATTTTGGTGGCTATATGAACAAACGGAGCATGCGTAAAGACCAGACAGAAGTAGACGTGGCCAGTGAAAGTTCAGTATTAAGTAGTAACCAATTAAAGGAAATTGTAGTTGTCATTGCGTAAATTCTTCAAAATAGTGTATTCGTTGAAAGAGAGAATTTTCGTTGTTTTAGAATATCACTGGTTGGGTGAAAGTTTGAAATCAACTAGAAGGTGCTTCCAGAAAAGATTTAATGTAAAGAAAGGTCCGCATCCGACATGTTATTGTGATGAATGGGGGACATATTGAAAATATTGTTATATAATTTTCAACTATTGCTGATAAATGCAGTAGACGCAGAGCCATCTGTCGGTAAGAATTTCAACTAACATAATAAAGTATTCTAAACAAAATTCCAGACTTCATGTATCCGTTCCCTGCAAGAATTTTTTTAATAACTCTAATCGTTTGTTAATTACTCATTTTTAAAAATAGGTACTAATTTTTGCGACACCCTGTAAGTACGCACTATAACAATTTTGGTCACTGTAGCAATTCAATTATGAGAAATCCTGTGTGCAATCCATGTAAGATGAATTCATTAATTAAACATAGCTGCCAACTTGTACGGATTTTTGCTACCACTAAAATTTTCAAGAAATTTCTGCCTTATTTAATCATCAAAATTCTCGTCAATTCGGCGATTGAATTAGGCAAAACTTTCTATTAAATTCTAGTGGTAGCAAAAATCCGTACAAGTTGGCAGCTATGATTAAAACACGATTATATTTTAAAATAAATAATATATATATATATATATATATATTATTATTATTATTATTATTAGGATATCTCTCTTTTAATAGTTTTTTAAGACTACATATCTAAAATTTAATCAAATATAGAGAAATTGCAATCCATATCACGGTTTCTTTCACGTGTAATTTGTTACTTTTAATGGTGCTGCATCACATGAATAACAATTTATATATATATATATATATATATATATTTATAGATGAAAAATCATATCATATACATCTCTATAATTTTAATTTCTATGTTAGTTAACATAAGCATAATTGTAATTTTTATAATATCAAATATAGAAGAATCTAATTTTTAAAACTGTTTACTTTCAATTGCTAGGAATATGTTAACATACAAATATCATGTTTAATAATTATAATGCAATGCATATTGATGGTAGTAATATTATTTTACGAATTCGTCATTAGTTAGTAATTAATTTTTTGGCAAATTTAAAGAAATAAAAACTTTCAAAAATCAATTATTATGTATGTAATACATTGTATTGTTATTGTGCCATTTAAACATCTGAAATTTTTTATAAAACTTAGTTTTTAGTAACGAAGTGTCTAGCGTTTTGTAAACAAATATAAAAAAAGCAATTTAACAAATTACAACGACCATTTGGAAAAGGATTTTTTCAAAGACTAAAATTTAAGACATAAAAAATCGCACGGAGTTGATCATACATTACGTACGCCATGGATTAAACATTATCATTCCTCGACCCACCACGAACAAATTTTAAAAGAAATTTCAGTTTTGCAAATTTCGGTACAGTACATCGGTACTTGTAAACTTCTACGGAGCTGGTCATACATTACGTATGCCATGGATTAAACATTAATATTCGTGGACCAATTTTAAATGAAATTTCATTCTTAAACTTCTAAACATCACACAATATTACTTTTTACTCCGTCGTATAGAGAAAAAAAAATGTACTTTTAAATGCAATTTGTTTGAAAGCTGTATCTCAATTTGTTTCTGAGTTATTAATTTTTTTTTTTACTTTTCATTACTTTTTTTGTCATATTGGCAACAGAAGTATCCATCTGTGTTGAAAATAAATGGAAAATACAGAATACTGTATACACCAATCAGAAAACGAATAAAATGCGGGATTCAACTAATAAAACGCTTCAAATGTGTTTTTGATTTCCTACCCTGACCGAGGACAATAACCATTTTTCCAAATGATTTATAAAATTTCGAAATAGTATTTCTTAAATATTTACAATTTAAAATAGTTTTAATTATAGGGTGATTAAATTTTAAGTAATAAATTAAATCCTATAAAAAGCAAATATTTTGCACATGTATATTACATTGATTGTTTTTATAGAGTGATCCGGTATGTTCTGCGGTTTTTCAAATTGAAGCTCGGATTAGTCTAGTTATTTTGCGAATACTGAAAAGGCGGGACCTAGAGTAACCCAGAATTGAACATTCAGTCTTTTCTGCTTGTGCTGCATAAATTTGGCTTGTATTGTCATACTCAAAAGCAGAATTATCTGCATCAGTCTGAAGCAATTGCTGCAGACTAGTTAACTTTAGTTAAATTTTAGTTTAAACTAAAATTTATCTGCGACCCAATAAGCCTACTATCATAAAAAATAATAGAAAGACTTAAAGTAAGCCAAATTTTTCCTTTATAAAGAAAATATAATTATAAGGATACAACAAACACCATAAATCTAGAGACTTAAAGAAAATTTCAACTATTTTTAAGCCCAACATTTCTTTTTAAGTTGGTGGATTAATCTGAAAGGTTTAAGAAAATCAGCAGCGCCCGCTGCCGTGCTGCACTGTTTCTGCTGCTGGGCTGTCATATAATTTTTGTTTGAGTGCAGTGTTAAGAATGGACAAACAAAAAGTTCGTTTTCGTCATATTATACTCTTTTATTCATAAATGGGTAAAAAGTCTAGTAAGACTGCTTGTAAAATTTGTCCTGTATATGGAGGATAAAGCGCTGTTTCAGATGACACAGTTCGAAAGTGTTGTGAGACGTTTAAGTGCGGAAATTTTAGCCTCGAAGATGACACTAGCTCTGTACGACCATCATCTGTATAGTACGAATTCTTGAAAGAAGCTATCGCTGGTAAACCACGTTGCACAGTTCAGGAGCTGTCAAACAGATTAAATATTCCAAAAAGTATAGTGCATGATCATTTGAAGAAGATTGGGTATGTAAGCCGCCATGTGTGGGGATACCACCGTGCAATATCACTTAGTCCAAGAGCTGTTAAACATTTTAGGGAAGGTATTTGAGGCACCCTGAAATTTTGTGCAGCACTTCTTTTGTAATGCCTGAATACAAAATCGAATGTCTGGCTGAAGGATCGTGGCCCAAAACCTGTGCCAGACAAAAAATGGCACTTGACACGTGTCTGGCACAGTTTTTGTGCCGACTAAAGTGTCTGTCATTTTCAAAATATTTTTTTCTAAGCATAAATATTATTGTGCCTCAATCTCAGCGTGCCTCAAATACCCTTTTTTTTTAGGTAGTCAAAAAATGGCACTTGACACGTGTCTGGCACAGGTTTTGGGCCACGATCCTTCAGCCAGACATTCGATTTTGTATTCAGGCATTACAAAAGAAGTGCTGCACAAATTTTCAGGTTGCCTCAAATACCTACTCAAAAATGTTCAATAGCTCTCCTACTAACTGCAGAATATGCTTGCTCGAGTTTCGGCATGTGATTCTTTACAGAAACGATAGGAAGAACGTCCTTGTACAAAGCGGCTCATTACTGGAGATGAGAAATGGATTCTATAAAATAATGTTACAAGGAAAATATCATTGGATAAGTCAAATGAACTGTTCCAAATAACATCGAGAAAAGGGCTGAATCCAAAAAAGTAATACTTTGCGTATGGTGGGACTTCAAAGGAATTATTTATTATGAATCGTTGCCACCAAATTAAATAATAAATTCGGAAAAATACTGTTCCCAAATGGCAGATTTGAAAGCAAAAACCGACGAAAAGCTACCATAACTCACCAATCGCCGAGGTTTTGCGTTCAAACATGACAGTATTGGGCCCCACATTGCAATGAATGCCAGGCAACGCTTTATTAAGTATGAATGTGGTGTTTTGTTGCACCCACCATATTCACCAGACATGACTCCCTCAAATTTTTACCTTTTGAGGTCGCTTCAAAATTCACTGAACGACCTGGAGTTCATTTCTTTGGTTCTGTCCTACAGCACCTTTGTCATTTCTTTACGACTAAATCTAATGACTTAAAAAAAAGGAATTTTCCAACTGCCAGAACGATGACAAAAAATCATAGAACGAAATGGCACTTATGTGATGCAATAAAATTTTCTTGTGTTTTTGTACTTCATTATTGAAATTTATCGTAAAAGAGATGCGAAAATTTCCGGATGACCCAATGTCTAATCGGCAGGGCATTTCGTTTATACCGATTATTTAAATGCGATAAAACCAATTTCCTAAATATTACACAAGATGTTTTCCAATCAGAAGTACCTTAGTTCTATATTTACATTATTTTCAGCGGGGTTAAATGAATTATATACATACGTATGCATATATATGTACACCATTACAAACGATCAACAAATATTGCGAACGTATAAATAATAAACGAATTTATTGAAATTAAAAATAATGTATAAATCTCCATAAATATCTATAAAATAGAGCCAAATAAGAATTTCAACATGGATTTGAAAACACAGTAAACATTGTAAAAATGAAAATTTGTGGAACCAAGGCAGATTCGTCAGGTACCAGTTACCTTGAATATCACAAATAACATATACGGTTTTATCTTCGCATTAGCTAGAATAAGCTGAACAATGCGAAATATGTATATATGTATATATGCGTGTGGTAGTGTGAAAATATTCCTAATTACGAAGATTATGTAATTGTGAGTTTTGATTAAAAAGATTGAATTAGAAATTATTCATTAGCTGTTTTAAATTAATAAAATATTTTGTCATAGAGAAAAATTCAATGAAAAATTAGTGATTAGTTATATTGCATTAAATAATGATATACAAATCCTTTTCTCTAAGCAATGCAATAATGTATGTTTATATATGCGTACGACATTTATTTTACATTGATGCATAAGTATTTGTGAATCGAGACGAGGTGAATCCAAACATACTTGATGAAGAATGCAAATGAGAATATCCTTTTCTGAAATGCTTATGACAAATAATCAAAGCAAACATGTTTACTTTTGCCTCTAGAAATAGAATTAATAAACTGATATATGCTTGGTATATGTATTTTTTGTTGCAGGTGTTCAGGATATTTATTCGTAATATTCTATTCGAAGTAAAAATACTCTGTTTATTGTAGTGTTTATACTACTAATATTTTTAATTGTTGGGATCCAAATTAGAGAGTAGATGTTTTACTGAATACTGAATACATTATAAATTGTAAATAATGGCATTTATAAATTGAAGTACTATAATTTTAGCAATTCTGAATAATAATAAAAAGCAATAACATATATATGGAGAGAATTTACTATTATAAAATGAAATTTTGATCTCTTGATTCAAATATATTTTTTAATACATTGATATGTATTAAAAATCCATTGATATGACACAGATTTTTTTTAATTACCCGAAAGAAAAAAAAAATACGCATGTCTATATACGCAATTAATAAAGAAATACAGTCGGACCTCTATTTAACGAAGTCGCCAAATCCCGAAAAAAAGTTCGTTATATGGAAAATTCGTTAAGTAGAGAGTCACCTTTTAAAATACTTTAAACTACGTAAAACACATTTTAAGTCCATAAACACTAAATACAATTAAAAAAAGTAATTAGTCACACTTAAAAAAAAATTATATCTATTTGTTTTACTTATTTTTCCCATCAAAAAGAAATCTGCAAGGGAAATAAGAATGAAACAAAACATTGTTTGGAAATACATTGTATTTTCAGTTTAAAAAATCATTTTACATTAAAATCACGATTTTTTATTATGGTTGATAAGGTGTTTGGATGAATATCAAATTTTAAAGCAGTATTCTTTTTCTTCATGCCTTTATCCACCTCATCAATAATAATTTTTATTTTATTTAATGCTCAAACACTTTTGCTTTGACATTTTCGAGCTACAAGAACTGATATTACCGACACGATTGATCATGATTAACAATCTATAAACGGGAAACATTTTAAGGACACGGGGCACAGCTCCATTGAGGGTTAAAAGGGGATATTGAAAGTTTGCTCTTCTTTTGGATGGAAAGCAAATCACAACGATTTTACTGTTATCGGTGAGTTAGGTGCCTGGTAAGACATGATCATGGTCACTGATCATCATAAAATGTGTTAAAAGAAAGAATAAGTTTCAAATGTCCAGTAATACTTTAAGAAACAGGGAGAAAAAAAAATTAGATCATAAGGAAAAGTTCGTTTAATACACTGTTAAAAATTTGCAGCATTCGGTCCAGTCATTTGACCGTTTTTATCGAAAACGGTTACACGACCGTAATTTAACACTATTCTGACCATATTATTGGCCATTTTATGGTCGGAATATAGTTAAATTACGGCTATGAAACCGTTTTTTTCAAAAAACGGTCGAATGACTGGACAGAATGCTGCAAATTTTTAACAGTGTAGAGAATACACTTCGCTATTTGGAGATTATTTTACGAAGAAATTTGCAAAATGTTCTTGGTTCCATGAAAAAGTTCGCAAAATGGAGAAATTCGCAAAATGGAGGTTCGTTAAATAGAGATTCGAGTGTACATGAATGCAGGGTGTCCATAATTAAACGACCCTACTTTAAAGTTTTCTACAGACAAAACTATTGTTCATAAAGTTGTGAAATTTTGTGCAAGACATAACAAAGGGATGGGAATTTGTTTAAGCTAAAAAATATATAAATAAAAACAGTTCAAATTTCGCCACCAGAGGGCGATATTAAATAAATTACACATTTAGCATTACGATAGTTTAAAAATTGTATTTATTAACCTAACCTTATTCTAAAGACAGAATTTCACGACATGTTCCTAGCATTTCGCAGAACACACTGCGGACCCACTGTGGAACATGCGATCTTACGATTCCAGATGGTATCTGAAAATGATGAAAGTCATGCAGAACATGTTTGGTTATAACAAAATTAGTTAAACTATCGTAAATGTATGCTAAATGTGTAATTCGGTAAAAAAAACAGCCTCCTATTTTTTTTCGCTCAAACAAATTCCCATACTTTTATTATGTTCAACATTCTGAACAATAGTTCCGTCTGTAGACAATTTTAAAATAGGGTCTATTAATTATGAACATCCTATAAATAAAATTTCTAAACTATCGTAATGCTAAATGTGCAATTTATTAAAATCGCCCTCTGGTGGCGAAATTTTGAACTACTTTTATTTAAATATTTTTTAGTTTAAACAAATCCCCATCCCTTGTCTGTAGACAACTTTAAAGTAGGGTCGTTTAATTATGGACATCCAGTACTTTAATCACCATACATAGGTACTAAAAAATGCAACAAATAGAAGTTTACTTTAGATTAAAAAAATGAGACAAATAAAATAATAAAACTTTGTAAAAAATCACCATAAAATTAAAACAAAACACAGGACGCGTTTCGAGCTAAAAACATAACAGCTCGTCATCAGCTAAGCATACACGTTTCCGTAAACGAACAAGTTCAAAAATGAACTGAAGATAAAGAATGTTGCGAAGAATGCGGCAGATGGCGCTACCTGATAGAGGGATATGCAAAAGGGAAATGTGTTGAAAAAAGATAGAAGAGAAAATGAAATGGAAAAAATGGAAATAAAAGAAAAAAATAAAAGAAGTAAATTAAAAATATAAATAAAAATAATAAATAAAGAACTATAAAAGAACAAGAAAAAAATCCAAATTATTAATATTATTATTATTATTATTATTATTATTTTTTTTACAAAATAAAAAGAAAAGAAACAAGAGAAAAGGGAAAGGAATTACAAAATTAATTTCCACGCTGGAGATAGGAAAGGAGATGATGGGAGATCATTGACAAGATTAGCAGAATTTTTAGAAATAAAATATGCTTCATGAAAATCCAAGTGAGAGGGAGAGGCAGGGGAAGAAATAATTTGAGAATTTGAAGAAATAATTGTGCTCGTTTCTATGCTCTTCCTAAGGTCCATAAACCTACTCTTGCCTTTCGCCCTATCGTTTCCAATATTGGTACTGCTTCTTATAAACTTGCCAAGTTCCTTTCTAAGTTACTCGCTCCTTTATCTTCCACTAACTTTCATACCGTGAAAAACTCTTTTGACTTTGTTGATAAAATTAAACGCCTTTCTCCTTGCAATTATATAATGGTTTCCTTAGATGTTAAATCCCTTTTCACTAACGTGCCTGTTCAAGGGGCAATTGATTGTTTGGAAAGAAGGTTGCGCGAATTTCATTACTCTTCCATTGAGATTGATGAAATCCTGCATTTAGTTAGTATTTGTGTCAGGCAAACTGCTTTTCAGTTTAACAATTCTTTCTATTCTCAAACTGAGGGTCTGGCCATAGGTAACCCATTGTCTCCTCTTTTATGTGATATTTATATGCATTTTGTTGAAAAAAAACTCTTCAGTTTATATAAATTTCCTTTCTGTTTTAGGTATGTTGATGACACTTTCATTTAATTCCATCTGACCTTGATCTTTCTAATCTCCTTTCTCTTGTTAATTCTGTTGATCCTTGTATTCAATTTACTCTCGAAGTCGAAGAGAACAATTCTCTTCCTTTCCTTGACGTCTTGGTTTCAAAACTCCCAGATCGGTTCTCTACCTCCGTTTATAGAAAACCTTTCGCTGTCTCCCTTCCTCCTCATGCCCTTTCAAATCATCCTCCTCAACAAAAAGTGGCGTCCTTTTATACTTTTGTTTTTAGGGCGTTACGCATTTGTTCTGACTCTTCTGCTCTGAATAATGAAATTAATTATCTGAAATCTCTTGCCCTTGCTCGTGGTTATAATCCCTCTTTAATTGATAAAGCTTTGTATAAATTTAATAAGCCTAAACGTCCTTTTTCTGATTCAAATAATCCTCCTAATTTTAATTCTATAATAGTTCTGCCCTTTTATTCTCTTCTGTGTTTCAAAATTGCTAAAATACTTTCTCGTTTTAACTTTAAAGTTATCTTCAAACCTATGAATAAAATTAAATTCTCTTCTCTAAAAGATCCTGTTCCTACTGAGAACTGGTGGGGTGTTTATTTCATTCCTTGCTCTTGCAATTTAGGTTATATTGGTCAAACAAAGAGAGCTTTAAAATTCAGATTAGGCGAGCATCAGAGATATATTGCAAATCAAGAAATCTCTAAATCTTCGATTGCTTCTCACTGTTGGTCTTCCAGTCATTGTTTCAATTTCTCCATGGCCAAAATTATCTCTTCCCCTGCCTCTCCCTCTCACTTGGATTTTCATGAAGCATATTTTATTTCTAAAAATTCTGCTAATCTTGTCAATGATCTCCCATCATCTCCTTTCCTATCTCCAGCGTGGAAATTAATTTTGTAATTCCTTTCCCTTTTCTCTTGTTTCTTTTCTTTTCATTTTGTAAAAAAAAAAAAAATTATAATAATAATAATAATAATAATAATAATATTAATAATTTGGATTTTTTTCTTGTTCTTTTATAGTTCTTCATTTATTATTTTTATTTATATTTTTAATTTACTTCTTTTATTTTTTTCTTTTATTTCCATTTTTTCCGCTTCATTTTCTCTTCTATCTTTTTTCAACACATTTCCCTTTTGCAAATCCCTCTATGAGGTAGCGCCGTCTGTCGCATTCTTCGTAACATTCTTTATCTTCAGTTCATTTTTGAACTTGTTCGTTTACGGACACGTGTATGCTTAGCTGATGACGAGGTGTTATGTTTTTAGCTCGAAACGCGTCCTGTGTTTTGTTTTAATTTTATGGTGATTTTTTACAAAGTTTTATTATTTTATTTGCTTCATATCGCCAGTTTTCGGTGCTGTTTCGCTAAAAAAAATGAGAGTTGAAAATCGATGTTCTTTTTTTAAAAGTTGATATGGAATAAAAGTAATATATAATTACTTTTACACACAAAAAAAGTTTTTCATTATAATAAAAAGCAAAACAAAAATTGTTTATTCAGAGTTTAGAAAAGCTTTAAAGTTTTTCTTTGGTTATATTTTAAAGTTCTTATCAAGAGTCAGGATGTATGATTAATAATTTCTACTACATTAAATTTCGAGTAAGCGTAAGAATGCATTGAACAAAGAAAACAGTTATTATGTTTAAAAACCCTAATACCGATCCAGCTATACTTCAAAGAAAATTTCCTATATAATAAAAAGGACTATTGATAGAGCTAAATTCTTCTCTCCTTTCTACTCCAGCAATATTTCATTCATTAGCTGTCCAATATAAAAAGTTATAAATTTCTATAATTTTTTTTCACCCCGTTTTGTGTATGTGAATTGAATAAGCAACAGTTCCTTTAAAACGCAAAAAATTATTTCTGATCAGCGTAGAAAAGACATTTTTTAATTTATTTTCTTCTTTTTCAGTTCAGTTCAGCTAAAACTCCTCTGTTTTAAAGCTAAATGCAAAAATAATTCATCAACTAATTCAACCGACATTTATATTTTTATTTTCTGTTTTTTTATATTTTTAATGTTGATTACTTACAAGCAAACCTGAAGTTCTTGCAAAAAAATAAAATCTCATTATTTTACATAAAATCTATATTATAAAGAAATTTATACATATAATTGAGTACCGCTGACGTCATATCAACGGCGGCAACGATTTGGACAAGAAATTTTGTTTCATCGAATTTTTTTTTTCCTATTTAACATCGATAAATTAAAGTTTTTATATGGTCAAATAGAAAAAAAAAATGTACTTTCTTTGAAATGCAATTTCTTGAAATCGTATTTCAATTTGCAATTTTCATTTACACTTTTTTAAATATTTTCCCAGCATGCTATTTTAAAAATCTATTTCAAAAATTAACTTTTACTCTAATTTTGGCTGTTTAATTTGTTTGTATTTAAAATAATATAAATAATTATTTTTTTTCAGGTAATATGTCGTAACTAAAATTGCCAAAAGAAATTAAAACTTTACAAATAAATAAATATCAAAACATGAATTTAAATGATATGAAATACAACTGCGCACATGAATACTGAAACCATAAAAAAATGCTGCTATAAATAATACAGAAAATGTTTGTGATTTATGGTTGGCATACAGCTAATACGAAAATACTTAAAAGGAGTTTTGGTGCAGTTGAAGGGAAATTTATGAAAACATACTAAATATGAAAAATCTGTTAATATGTTAAATTGAATATGATTTTCAACTACGTTCGTACGGAAGGCATTATAACAGGTATCTTTAAGTTGGTTAACCCAAGATTGATTGCTGATATTTGTGTAAATACTTTTAGAACATGAATATTTTATTGGCTCTCATTAAAATTTATTCTGGACCAGAACGAGCGATCTCCAAAAAATTTAATTGTCATTTTCGAGGCACCCGTTCAATAATTAAGTATGGACTTACATGAAAAAAAATACCAAATGTATAACTTCTTTTTTATGCCAGTTAACAAAAGAAGCGTTCAAATTTGAGGATGAATTAACACGTATTAATAAAATGTATAAAATACCCAATAGGTTTCCCACATAAAAATATATTATGTTTTAATATTAGTTCTACACTGTAAAAAAATCGGTAAAGTTACTAAACTTTTTCTAGGAAACTGGGATTCCTAGAACTTTTTATGTAACGGCAACAACAAAAATTCCTGTAACAGCGTCTGTTACAGGAATTTTTGTTGTTGCCGTTATATAAAAAGTACTAGAGTTTTTCTATGAAACTGGGATTCCTTGAACTTTTTAGGTAACGGCAAGAAGAAAAATTCCAGTAACAGACAGAAATCACAGCGTCTGTTATAGGAATTTTTGTTGTTGCCGTTCCATAAAAAGTTCTAGGAATCCCACTTTCCTAGAAAAACTTTAGTAACTTTACAGATTTTTCTTTCAATGTACCTGAAAGTCCTGTCCGACAATGGTATTTCACGCCTACATTTTTAAATTCAGATTTTTTCATTGGCACCACTTTTTTCAAATCGTAAAATTCTCATTGTTTTCTCATTTCACATCAAGGTGAAAAAAGGGGGATTTTACAATTTCAAAAAGTGGTGCTAATGAAAAAATCTGAATTTAAAAAGAAATCGTGGAACAACATCATCGGACAGAACTTTACGGTAGACCTAATAATAAATTAAGGAAATTATAAATTGTGTACACAAACAGAAAATTATTCTCCTTTTTCATGTTTACTTATGCAAATGAAATTTTCTACTAATAATGCAATTAATAGATTTAAAATAGACATATCTATACTTTCAACAAGAGCAATTTTTTTATTTTTTTAAAGCTTTTCTTGACTCTAGTTTCAAATAAAAACATCCTCCATAACAAAGGGCTTTCTTGATAAAACTTAATTCACTGCTACTTCATTTACATGCAATAATTATTTTTGTAGTGTAGAGAAACGTATAGATAGTATTAAAGTTATTTACAATTTTTCACGCGTTTTTCTAGGTAAATATTGTTGCTTAAAATAACCAACAGTTCACTACGTTATTTTTTATCATAAGGAAAAGAAGAAAAATCAAACTTATTTTCTTTCTTCTCATTTACTTCATACTTCGCTGTCCTAAAACTAAACTGAAGGGGGATGTCTCTTTAACTTATATTGTGTTTTATAGATTTTCTTATTTTTAAAGTAGATTATTTACAGGAAAATCTAAAGAACTTGGTAAATATAGGAAGTGGACAAAAATATTCACATTGCATAAAACTTGTCTTAACTTACATGTTTTCTATAGTTATGTTTGTTTGTGAATTTTTTATAATCTAAACCATCTACATATGCTCTTCTACACGTTGAAAGTATTACTTATCCACAAGACTGCCTTTTGTGTAGCTGTGGGTGAATCATGTCAGATCTGGTGGAATTCCAACGTGAGAAGGTAGCGGAAGTTTTTAGTGCATCACGGTCCACAGTATTGAAGATTATGGGACTAAATGATGTAGTGTAACAGAAAAAACTGCATCTGAAAAACACCATTGGGGACTGAAATGCATAATGACTGATCGAAATAGACGAGCACTGCATAGGGTTGTGATGGAAAATAAGTCAACTACTGCAAAGTGACTGTATCTTACCGTGCTGAAAAATCCTATTAATATCAAAATAGTGCGAAGATCGAACTCCATATTAGTAAAATTTATGTAGTTTTTGGAAAGTGTTTCTATATTTTCGTCCTCACCTTGAAAAAAAAAGTATTACCTTTGATTTTTAGTTTGTTTAAAAATACTTATAAGACATGAATACGCATCATTATATATAGAATAGCGCAAAGTGTATAACGCTTCCGGGAGTAAACTCATCCGTTTCCTGATATTATTCCGTTAAAATCAGCCAAACGCGGCCATGTTAGGCTTAAGCATTCCCATGTGCCGTATTTGCAGAATGCCTTATTTAATCTATCTATTCGTTGTGTAACATATATTCTTCTTCAATTTTTCTAAAAGCTTCAAAAAGTACAATTATAACGCTTTAAGATCTAATTTAAAAATAACCAGCTACCAACAACAGGCTTCGGATGTATACAAGCGATTACCGTTGCCATTCATAAGCACAAATTACAAATCCAAAAACAAACGAATGACTCTTCCAGCTATTCATTAAATGCACTTAAAATATTTTGCAAAAGAATATTAATATTTTGAAATGCGTTTTTCACTTTTGTTTACATTTATTCATTACATTACAGTTTGAATTCAGTATGCACTGTTAAAAATATCGCGAAAAATTACCTCAGTTTTTCAAGGCTATCTATTTTCTGACCAATGAGAACGCTTCATATTGTTCAGTGAATATAGCTGTATTCTGTGTTTGTTGGTGCCATCTATCGGTAGTTAAAATAATAAAAGAAAATTTCTTTTGAACAAGATCTTTGAATTCTGAAGTCATTGGGAAAAAATAAATTATAGGAATATATAAGGCCGTGTACTACATATATATATATATATATATATATATATATACATATATGTGTGTATATATCAATGCAAATAAAATTTTGTATTTTGTAGGGAAAACAAATTTGCAATTTGACAAAAGAATTTGATAAAAGAATTTTAGAAAAAAAAATATGTTAATGCAATTAATAATTGCACTTTACTTATGTGATAAAAGATTTATTACAGGTTTCTTTATGTATGTTTAAAAAAAATGAGGATTTAATCTGAGGTAAACTTTTTAAAGTTTAAATTATATAAATATTATTTTGCGCCAGCTATCAACAATTCATAAAAACACATAAACTTTCTGTTGAAATTGTGTATTATTCTGCATGTTATTCTTTGGAGTGGTATCACGAGTGAATGATTACTGTTTAGATTTGATTTTTCAATCTTATAACGTGTGTTCTTTTTTACTGTCAGCTAACAAATTTATTTGGAATTGCACTCTTACATAAAAAAAAAAAAAAGATATTGAAGCTTATTGATTTTTTAAATGCAATGACCGAAGACGAAAGCTAATTGACACTATCTTTTAAAATAGCATTTGCATGTTTTTGTGAAATAGTTCTTCAAATTTTGTGAGTGAAGCTCATTTGCATATTCTATATCATTATTTTACTAATTCAGTTAATAGTTTTCTTGCAAATTAAGTTTCAATGAAAACTAGGCTGTTTTTATAACTATTTTACCCCACCTGACCCTATCAGTCAGATAGGAAAAAATTTATTCTGTCGTATTTCTTTTTAGAATGCAATGCTATATCATTCTTTTGAAAATGCAAACACGTCATTCTGACGGGCTATCTTCTAGTAAGTTTAATATCAATAGGATATATTAATTACGAAGGAAAAAATTAATAAGTATTAAAAGAACTTCTTAAAACACCCTCAACAACATTTTTAATGCGCTAGGCCTTTCGAAAGATCTGAGTCTTTCTTCGTCAATCGCAATGAAGACATGCTTCTACTATGAAAGCAGCAGCAAGACTGAAATGAAAGATAAGGGAAGGGGAAACAAGCTGAAGAAAGAACCAATAGGAAATTTGAAACCAACAGCCAATAGGAAAGCCAAAGACAACAATCAATCACAGAAGAGACACAGAAAATCAAAACAGAAGAACACAGAGTAGAAGGGGGAAAAGGAAGCAAGTTGGAAAAAAAAAGCATGAAAATAAAATTAAAACAATATTATCATAAAGTGAAAACACACACATATATTAAAATATGTGAACACATGAAATAAAAATAAATAAATGAATAAAATATTAAAACAGACTAATGTTAATATAAAAACAAACTAATGTAAAACCTTTTTCTGTCTCTAACCCACCTCATGCTCCCTCAAATCATCGTGTCAACCAAAAAATTGGTGTTTTTTACACATATGCAAATCGTGCTTTCAAAATTTGTTCCGACTCTGCATCCCTTAAGGATGAACGTAATTACTTAAAAACTGTTGCTGTCAAAAGAGGTTTCAATCCTTCTGTTATCAATAATGCTGTGAAGAAATTCAATAGACCGTCTAATAAATCTACTCTTTCCAAATTTGTCAAAAGCAAACCTGATAATTTGGTTGTCCTCCCTTTTATCCTCCTTTATGTTTCAAAATAGCTAAAGTTTTACGATGTTTCAGTTTTAAAGTTATCTTTAAACCTGTCAATAAATTCAAATTACACTCCACTAAATCTCCTTTTAATGATCTTCGTAAATGGGGAATTTATAATGTTCCTTGTAACAGCTGTGACTCATCTTATATTGGTCAAACTAAAAGAAATCTTGAAATCCGTTTAAAAGAACACTCTCGATATGTAATTAATCAAGAAATTTCTAAATATTCTATTGCCAAGTACTCTTGACATTCTGGCCATAGTTTTAATTTTCAAAATGCTGAAATTATCTTTAATGCCAATAGTATCTCTGAATTGGACTTTCTTGAAAATGTAGCTATTTATCTTAATCGTGAAGTTATTGTTAATGATAAACCTGATTCACAATGTTCTCTGCTGCTTGGAAAAACTTTTTCAGTACTACCATATAATTTTTTTGGATTAATTAACATTAGTCTTTTTTTATATTTTATTCATTTATTTATTTTTATTTCATATGTTCACATATTTTAATATGTGTGTGTGTTTTCCCTTTATGGTAATTTATTTTGAATTTTATTTTCCTGCGTTTTTTTTCCACCAACTTACTTCCTTTTACCCCTTCTACTCTCTTTTCTTCTGTTTTGATTCAATGTGTCTCTTCTGTGATTAGCTGTTGTCTTTGGCTGTCCTATTGGCTGTTGATTTCTAATTTCATATTAGCTGTTTCTTCAGCTTGTTTCCCCTTCCCTTATCTCTCATTTCTGTCTTGCTGCTGCTTTCATAGTAGAAGTATGTCTTCTTTGCGCATGACGAAGAAAGACTCAGATCTTTCAAAAGGCCTAGTGCATATAAAAAGTTTTTGAGGGTGTTTTAAGAAATTGTTTTAATAGTTATATTGATTCACACCATTTCCAAATTATTTGCTTTGAAAAAATATTATTCGTTAAATTTATTTATAATAGATCTTGATATATTTTATCAAACAAATAACGTGAAAATAATGGCATACAAAAATTGTTAATTGTACTTATAATTAAATCATTTGTAGACTAGTAAATCTGCAGATCAGGAGCCTCAACGTCATCTTTGCAAGTCATTGTTTTTTAACACTCATTGCGTAATATTCAACTTCCTACAAATCGCTTTTTAAAGTTTTCAAATTACATAAATATTTATAAGCATACAAGATACTTCGTAAAGTTTCAGAAATTAAAAGTGTTAAACAAGTGGTTATACATTGATGTTCTGAAATTCTGATGAACTACTTATTCTGGTAACTTTTTAAATCAAAAATTGCATTTCTTCAGGGGGGCAGAACCCCCCTGAACACTCCGTAGTCTATTTAAATTTACATTCATAACTTTTTATTGATTGTTCGGATGGTTATAGTATATCTTAGATTTTTTTTTTACGCTGTGATTTATAAGGATATGCATAAGTTTTTTTTTTATATAAATTAACTAAATTTAAATTTAAAATAAAATATTCATGTTAACCGTACACAGATAATAAATCTTGAAGTGACGCCAAAAATGTAACCCTAAAATCCGCTACATTCGGCACAACACAACGACGTGCTTAAAAAAAAAACAGAATAATATTTTTAGTAATACAGTTTTTAATTCATAATACAATGAAATGCTACCTTAGAATGCTTATTGCTTAAATATAAGCAGATCATTTTCATTTACAGAAAAAATGCACAGATGAAGTCAAAGAATTCGGTCCCTGTTCCACGTGCTTGTTTAGTTTGGGCCGAATGAGGGCATTTAAATCTGAGATTAACGCACATCGTATTGCAAACTGTTTTTACGGCATACTGCATCTCCATCTATCTCTTTCCTCCGTGAATAATAGTTAATTTTATTTTACCCAAGATCTTTTTATTCCAGCATCTTTGTTTTCGATAAATGACGTCTGATTCATCTGCTATGCGTACTGACTCAAAACTTTTCATCTTGTTATATTAAGAAATACTTGAGAGTTTTCTTTTTATTTCCAATATGCCGCCATATTAATTTTTCAATTCTTAATTTTATTTTTCATTTTCCTGTTTCACGACAAAACATTTCAATTGAAAATTGTTTAAAAGAAAATATTATGCCGGGTTTTGATTTTCTTGGCAACAATTAAAGAAATATTGGTAAATGATATGGAAAAATGTTACGTTATTCTCTATGAAAATAATGAACTTTTGTATTTTTAAGCAAAGTATTTGAATAAAATAAATAAAATAAATGAAACATTGCCTATTTTTATTTCTGGACTAAAATCCATCTATATGCAAAGATACAAATGCATTAATTCATCCGTTTTGACGTTGGCTTTACTCAAACATTATACACGCAATTATGCTAATATTATTAGTACCAAATACGTTGCTAGGCAACAGATGAAAGAAAAAGAAAAAAAAATCAAATATGCATTATGTCAAATTGATAAAACAAAATCCTTTATATTATTGGAAAACATGCATAAAATTCCCCCCAATATTATAAACCTAATTAAAAATTCTCGCAAATATATTGACAAATTTTCAAACTAATTGGAATAATTTAATAATCTTATTTAAAAATTTCAGCATCAAGAATTTACCATTTAAATCCATTTTTCATATGAGCCATTTCTTTCAATAAATGAAAATCAGAAAATCGTCTGTCTTGCCATAGAAAAGCATTATAGAGCAAAATAAAATGTTCTATTTTTCCCGAACGAATGAACTAAATTTAACCAAAAACTATACAGCTAAGTCCGGGTACCTCATCAACATGCCCAGTGAATTTCAAGCCGATCGGATGCTTTTTGCGGACGTTATCGCGGAACAGACAGACAGACTAACAGAAACCAAAACTTTTCGTGTCTCCACACCTTCACTGACGTTTCGGCAAATATGTATTCCAAAAACGTCGAAATATATACTAGTAAATCTGCAGATCAGGAGCCTCAACGTCATCTTTGCAAGTCATTGTTTTTTAACACTCATTGCATAATATTCAACTTCCTACAAATCGCTTTTTAAAGTTTTCAAATTACATAAATATTTATGAGCATATAAGATACTTCGTAAAGTTTCAGAAATTAAAAGTGTTAAACAAGTGGTTGTACATTGATGTTCTGATGAGCTACTTATTCTGGTAACTTTTTAAATCAAAAATTGCATTCCTTCAGGGGGGCAGAGCCCCCCTGAACCCCCCGTAGTCTATTTAAATTCACATTCGTAATTTTTTATTGATTGTGCGGATGGTTATAGTATATCTTAGATTTTTTTTTACGCTGTGATTTATAAGGATAAGCATATTTTTTTTTCTTTATAAATTAATAAAATTTAAATTTAAAATAAAATATTCATGTTAACCGTACACAGACAATAAATCTTGAAGTGACGCCAAAAATGTAACCCTAAAATCCTCTACATTCGGCACAACACAACGACGTGCTTAAAAAAAAAAAAAAAAAAAAAAAAAAAAAAAAACGGATGAAGTCAAAGAATTTGGTCCCTGTTCCACGTGCTTGTTTTGTTTGGGCCGAATGAGGGCATTTAAATCTGAGCGATAACGCACATCGTATTGCAAACTGTTTTTACGGCATACTGCATCTCCATCTATCTCTTTCCTCCGTGAATAACAGTTAATTTTATTTTACCCAAGATCTTTTTATTCCAGCATCTTTGTTTTCGATAAATGACGTCTAATTCACCTGCTATGCGTACTTACTCAAAACTTTTCATCTTGTTATATTAAGAAATACTCGAGGTTTTCTTTTTATTTTTAATATGCCGCCATATTAATTTTTCTATTTTTAATTTTATTTTTCATTTTCCTGTTTCACGACAAAACATTTCAATTGAAAATTGTTTAAAAGAAAATATTATTCCGGGTTTTGATTTTCTTGGCAACAATTAAAGAAATGTTGGTAAATGTTATGGGAAAATGTTACGTTATTCTCTATGAAAATAATGAACTTTTGTATTTTTAAGCAAAATATTTCAATAAAATAAATAAAATAAATGAAATATTGCCTATTTTTATTTCTGGGATAAAATCCTTCTATATGCAAAGATACAAGTGTTCATCAATGATTCATCTGTTTTGACGTTGTCTTTACTCAAGCATTATACACGCAATTATACTAATATTATTAGGACCAAATATGTTGCTAGGCAACAGAGAAAGAAAAGGAAAAAAATGAAATATGCATTATGTCAATTTGATAAAACAAAATCCTTTATATTATTGGAAAGCATGCATAAAATTCCCCCCAATATTATAAACCTAATTAAAAAAATCTCGCAAATATATTGACATAATTTATTGGAATAATTTAATAATGTTATTTAAAAATTTCAGCATCCAAAATTTACCATTTAAATCCATTTTTCATATGAGCCATTTCTTTCAACAAATGAAAATCTGAAAATCGTCTGACTTGCCATTGAAAAGCATTATAGAGCAAAATAAAATGTTCCGTATTTCCCGAACGAATGAACCAAATTTAACCAAAAACTATACAGCTAAGTCCGGGTACCTCATCAACATGCCCAGTGAATTTCAAGCCGATCGGATGCTTTTTGCGACAGTTATCGCGGAACAGACAGACAGACTAACAGAAACCAAAACTTTTCGTGTCTCCACAGTAAGCCTTCACTGACGTTTCGGCAATAAATCATTTGTAGACAAATATATAATTTAGAAATCTTTCTAACAATGAATTCAGTAGCATGTAGTAAATTTTCTATTGAACGTAAACGTAAACGATATATTTACATGAACTGTTATACGAGAATATTTACTTAAACATTTATACTCT
This sequence comes from Maratus speciosus, assembly GCA_963932465.1. Classification (NCBI taxonomy): domain Eukaryota; kingdom Metazoa; phylum Arthropoda; class Arachnida; order Araneae; family Salticidae; genus Maratus; species Maratus speciosus. Next base: position 59,470,047 of record OZ010789.1, read on the forward strand.
TGTGTCACTTAAAAGTAAAGTGTGAAACGGTATTTTGATTTTTCAAGAATTTTGCAGTTATACTCTGTTTGACGTTTATTAAAAAAAATTATAGCCTGAATGATTCAAAATTAAAGATTTAATTATTTTAATATCAGTAATTTGCTATATTTTTCTTAAAAATAAATAGTTAATTGATTTCAAAACTTAAGGAACATTTAGTAAGTAACATAGAAAATAAATAATATTTAACAACAGTCAATTATAACTAATTTTCCCTCTTATTTTTACCACCATAAATATCATAAAAAATTATTTATTACTAAGGGCTATTTTTTCAATTTGATTAATACTGATTTATAGTCGCTGATATTTGCAAAATATTAAAAACGTATAAGGAAATAGCCTTAAAATGGATTTAAGCATTAAAATATCAGTAAAACCTTAACTAAATAAAGTATACGAAAAATTTATTCATTTATTTTGTTGGCAGTAGATAAAACTCTCACTATGGTAGACGACAATAATGTAAATGTCAAGTGCCTTATTTCAGCCTGTAGAATGGGTAGCACAGCAGTGGCACAAACACCTGCAGTATCAGATAATTCTCCTTTAATTGATGGAGGAAATGTAATACAGTCTAAATTGAAATTTTGAATAAGATTTCAAGCAAATAAATAATGTATATGAAAAATCTATTGATTTAACTAAGAATCCTAACTATGGCTTATTTTAGGTTATATTTCTTACACGATTTAAGGCATGGCCGTAAACTAGTTTGGCAAGGGGAGCTTATGTCCCTCAGTATTTACAATCAGTTCTTATGTTTTTGTCTCCCTCTTTTTTACCCGACTGCCAAGAAGGGTTATGTGTTTCCGCGTATCTGGGTATGTGGATATTTTATACCCTCGAAACATTCCAACGGCCGGATGGATTTCAATGAATGAGATCTCTATTGATTCGTCTTAACCGTCCGATGGTTATAGGATTGCTTTTGTTTTTATCAATTCAAAATGGCGACCGAAAAAAACAAAATGGTGGTAGAGATGAAAAAATACGCACCCTATTGAGTGGCATATCATTGAATAGGTCTTTCAAATCGAAGACGATGTTGCATTGACTATTTTACAGTCAGAAGTTCCGTTTAAATTATACACGACTTGAAAGTTGTGTAGCTGGGATCTATAGCTTTACTGCAACTTTAACCATCATAGACATCTATACGCTTCATCAAAACAGTACTTGTAGATAGGATCTAACAATTAAACACAATTTAAAAGTCATCAATGCAAATAAATAAAAAAAATAGGTAAGTAATATAAAATATAGTTTAACATTGATGAGAAATAATTAGTTCGCTTTTTACGCTGTCGGGTTTTTTTTATTTCTTTTTAATTCAATTAATAAAAGTAATTCTCTTTAAATTCAGGTGTTTTGTTGAAAAGTCTTTTTTTTTAATCCTTTATGTAATATCTGTACTGAAGCCAAGAATGAATATTTAATTATATGAAATTTGTTTACTTTTGGAACACACACATAAATATGTATATCTGCAATCAAATTTGACGCCAGATGCACTGGTATAAAAAAATGATTTGACCATCATTATTTTGAAATTTTTTTAAAACGCATAGCGAATGAAAAATCAAAAACAGACAGGAATAATGCAATACCATTACTGGAATTAAATATGCATTAAAATTCGTTCAATACCAATCCTTACTTGCGAAGTTAACTTTAAAACAAGTTATTCTATAACAAATGACTTCGAAGACAAAAGAGTTTTTCTTAAATTATCAAGGGTAATTTTTTTCCCTCCTCGACCACAATCTTCTAGAATTCATTTAATATTTTGAAACGCCGCTTACTAAGAAATTGTTTCAGTAGTTCAAATGCACAGTAATGCAAAGGGCACATGCCAGAGGACAAGGGTGTCTTGAAATTTAACGGAATAGCTTCAATTTCCGTTTAATTTATAATTTTTAAACAAATATAACAGTATATTTAGAGATATCGATGGTAGCTTTGTTCTGATGGAACTTAATACATTATAGATTGTTTGAGTAGTGAGGGAATATTTTCTTTGAAAACTAGTGTTAAACATCTTTCTGATGGCAATCCGATTTAAATTTGACATTTTCTTCAATTTTCTTATTTTAAGTTTTCCGTTGTAAGAGAATTACCTTTAGCAAAACTTTCCTTATTTTATCTGAACCAAATATCTAGGTATCGTCTTTTTCGGTAATAAATCCATCTTTTACTATTGCAACCAAATACATATATCTTATTCTTATCAATCGTAACGACATATTTCTATTTTTCGACTACCAAATATTTTTCGTACAAAAATATACACATACGCTTATGCTGAGAAGAATGTTTTCTCATTAGGTTTAATCATAATTTTTTGTTTGGATTATAGCTTTAAATCAGATTTTAAAATTTTGTTTACAATTCCTATAGAGTAGTTGAAAAGTTTGCGATAGACATTTGGGGAGGGAAGAGGTGTTCTTTTAACACTTTCACGCCGGCGCGGTAGGTCACACTCTACTGTCTCGGAGCTGCCAAGTCTCCGGCTTTTTGGATACCAGTATTTTAATACAGAAAATGTTGTTTTATTTAATTAGAACAATTGGGCGATTTAAAGGAACAACATTTTCTCTAAAATAATAGTGGTGTAGAAAAATCCGGAGACTTGACAACTCTGAGACAGTCGAGTGTGACCCACCGCGCCGGCGTGAACGTGTTAAAACATGAGATGCGAATTTAGATATAATAAGCATTCAAAGTACCTTACATACGTTGGGTATGTATTTTTACATTTTTACCAGTCAAATGTAAACTCTGGCGTCTTTTTTTCCTTTTAATTAATTGTCTTTGTTTTACGTGTAGAAATATTAAAATGCTTTTCATACATACATGATCGATAATCGATTAAGACCAATTCTCCTCTTAAAGCGCAAATACTTAACATCCAATCATTATTTATTTCCCCATTAATATTTTAAAGCAACGAATATTTTTAATGATGCAGACAATAAATGAGCTCTATTCCAAATTGGTGCCATATAAGTTTTATTTTTTTCCGTTGAAATTTAAATCTCACAGATAGTCAAAATTGTTATAAAAATATGTAAAAAGAAAGCAAGAAAAATCATCTTTTTTTTCTAATAGAAGCAAGCTCCAAAGTTATACATCAGTTTTGGCAAATGAGAAGTGTTTGTACTATAACTAGTTTTATAAATATTCGGATCTTAGTGCAATAGCTGTTACACTCTTATGCAAAAATGCACGAATACAAAATTTATTACGGTTATATACAATGCCAGCACACACACACACACACACACAAAAAGAAAAATCTCGACACTCATTGAAAATCTTTTTAAAAAGCTCTCCTTTCAAAGTACTACCAGAACTAAACAAACAAAAAAAATAAATAAAAGGGAGAACACTGAGTCAAGCGCAAGTCACAAGTCACACGCAAGCTGTAAGGGCCACCACTCCAACCAACGTGACCAACGTGTGATAGAAACTCTCGCCTGCTTCTGTTATTTACAGAAGGAAAAAGTAAAGTAAAACTTCTGAACATTAAGATTGTGGCTTAAGTATCAAGATTTTATTTGCTGTGAATGTATATTAGGGTGGAGTGAAATAAACGAAGGTTGGAATTCTGATTTCGGATAGCAGCCAAAAGTTGTCTTTTAGTACCTCTAATAAACGTGCAAAATTTCATGAATTTTGAAAAACTCCTTCAGGGCTCTACCAGGACCTTTATATTTTCATTGTTTCTCACAATAGGTTTCCACCATAAATTATACATTTTCAGCGTTTTTGGTAATCTCGTTTAACATTTTTAAATTTAAAATGTTTAGTGCAACTTCCTTTAAACTTTTTAAACTTTAAGTCTTTATTTTAAAATATTTGAAACGTTTTATTGAGTTTTACAAATTCTTTGTTCTCATTTTTAAAGTCAAAATGAGTGCGAGTGGAGGCAAACCGAAGTTTACCATTATTAGAAGCACAGCGTCTAGAATACCTAGTGTGGAAATATGCTATCCAAACAGTGCTAAAAATTTGTATTCCTTAAATGTGCAACGATACTGTTAAAATCCCAAGTGTCGATTGCAGCGACATCTGCGGGATTTTAGTATTACTAGTATTACATTGTATAGACTAGCAATTTCTTGCAGTTGTAGAAAATATCCTGAAGATGTCGCTGCGATCTGCATATTGCAGCAGTATCATTGCACATTTAAGGGATAGAATATTTTAGCGCTTTTTGAAGTATTACAGGGATAGCCGATTTCCACACCATGTATTCTAGGCGCTATACTAGAAGTGCAGTGGAATGTCCCCTATTTGGTGTCCCTTCAAAACTAATTATGAAGTTGTTTTGAAAACCATAGCAGACGTTATAAAATATTACTTACATACAAGACAATAATTAAAGCACAGATTGAATGGTGAAGATTCACCAAAGTCAGAGGTAATTAAAATCCTAAGAGAATAAAAAGATCGAAGAAATTTGGAAAAATCATCAGCTATTGTAGTTTCACAGAGGCGTATTGGTCAAATATTAGACAACAATTTTTCTGAATATCAGAAACTTATTCGATTCCCCTAATCCAAAAGAAGTGATAATTACATGAAGAAGATTCAGTTTTACAAATCTGAAGCTGTAAGTAAAATTTTAGACATTTTGGCGTGCAAATGCAAATCAATTCCTAAGTGTACATGCGAAAAATCAAAGAAGGTTCCTCTAAAAGGACAAGAATTTCTTCTTTTCAAAGGTCAACAAGAAAGATGGTTATTGGCACGCTCGAAGCTGGTTATTAGCCACTATAAGGGACGACTGATCATTAATTCAAAAAGTCTAATAGCACTATTCGTTCTCACAGAGTTTATAGTTATTCCGTCACAACATATCGACATACGTTTATCAAGGTTTAAGTTGTTTTCAGTGCAGCATTTTAAAATGCTTTCTGAAATATGCTTTTATGATCCAGAAGATGGTGTAATGTGTCCCAGATATAGTGAATTTGGCTCTTCAATCAGAGATACATGTTCTTCACTTATAGTTCTTTGATGTAATCTATCTCCAATTCCTTTGATGTAGTGTTTTATCTTTTCTTTCATCAAAATATATACTTTCGATTCCTGCTTCTAAAGCTTTCGGATCGCCTTTTTTAACACATTCTCTAGTTTTCTTTTGTTCTCTGCGTACTTTTTATCTGCCAGTTATATGTAATGAATCGTTTCCTGTTACAATACCAACATCTTACAGAATTGCAGAAGTTACTGCTGCCACGCATCTATCAGAAATTCGATACTGATCTGAGACCCTTGAAACCGTATGTAGGTGTGTTCTCATTCGTCTTTGTGACTTCTGTTTAAAAGTAGATTCTTTCGATACGGATATTAATTCTTCACACTCTTATGAAATGCTACTACTTCTTTCTTCATCACCACTATCACAATACATAACAATTTTACTGTCCGGATTAGCTACAGACTTTAAACTTGCCTTTCAAGTCCCCATCGAGTTGTTTTTATGTCGTCTCTTTGTTTCAATTTACTTGTCTTGGCTTTATCGAGCGTGCCAATAACCATCTATCTTGTTGACCTTTGGTCCAGAAGAAATTATTGTTCCTTTAGAAGCACCTTCTTTGATTTTTCGCAGGTACACTTAGGAATTGGTTGCAATTGCACGTCGAAATGTCTAGCAGTTTACTTACAGCTACAGCTTTGTAAAACGGAACTTTCTTCATGTAATTATCATTTTTTTTTATTAGGGGAATTGAATAAGTTTCTGGTATTCAGAAAAAATGTTGTCTAGTATTTGATCAATACGCCTCTAGGAAACTATAATAGGTGATGATTTTTCCAAATTTCTTCGATCTTTTTTTCCTCTTAGGAATTTAATTACCTCTGACTTTGGTGGATCTTCACCATTCTTGCTGTGCTTTAATTATTGTCTTGTATGTAAGCAATATTTTATAACGCCTGCTATTGTTTTCAAAACAACTTCATTTAGTTTTGAAGAAGCACCAAATAGGCGACATTCCACTGCACTTCTAGTAATGGTAAACTTCGGTTTGCCTCCATTCACACACATTTTGACTCTAAAAATGAGAACAAACAATTTGTAAAACTCAATAAAACGTTTCAAATATTTTAAAATAAAGACTTAAAGTTTAAAAAGTATAAAGGAAGTAGCACTAAACATTTTAAATTAAAAATGTTAAACGAGATTAACAAAAAACACTGTAAATGTACAATTTATGGTCGAAACATATTGTGAGAAACAATGAAAATATAAAGGTCCTGGTAGAGACCTGAAGGAGTTTTTCAAAATTCATGAAATTTTGCACGTTTATTAGAGGTACTAAAAGACAACTTTTGGCTGCTATCCGAAATCAAAATTCCAACTTTCGTTTTTTCACTCCACCCTACTGTATATAATACATTCAGCAATACGGAAATAATAGGACTCCATCTAAAACAGGATGTAATCACCATGGCAACGTAGAATAATTACATATCACAAAATGTCATTAAAATATTATTAATATATTTTTACATCTTTTAATAATATCATTTTAAGTTTTGATTCGATTTTCTTAAATCTAGAAATGTGAGGAAAAAATTCTGCAACGATTATATGTATTAAATTTCAAACCATTCAGTTGTGTAGTTTATGCGCTGTTGTATGTGAACAGACAGACACTAGGTGCTGCGTATTTATATAACTACAAACGTAAATATAAAAATAATTAATAATGTCTTTGTTCGCTGGTATAAAAATAATCTATTAACTGTCTAAGAAAGCGTTTGGATGAAGAACAAGAAAAAAGGGCAGTAAAAAATCTTCAGAGAGTAAGAAGACGAAAATCTTTAACAATACTTTAATTACCTCTTTCTGTTTTTATTTCTGAAATCGGAAAAAGTGCTAAATAGAGAAGAAAAAAAAATTCAGAAAAGTTTCTCTCAATAAGCCGATAGACTTCTCTGTTTTTAGATCAGACAAATATATAAATCACTCCAAGGAACGAAATAATAAACTAAGTTAGAAGATTGAGTTAGAAGATTGTAGAAATTTCTTTTCAAAGTGATGTTGTTTCCACTTCATCTATAATTGCTTCGCTTTCTTTGGGGAAAAAATTTGTGTAATAAGTATTTATTCATTTTTATACAAAACTAGCTAAAGTGCCCTGCGTTGCCCGGCAATTTATGAATGTTTGTTTTGAAAAACCATTTTAAAAACTCAACGACTGCGTGTTAATTTACGTAATTTTCACTCTTTTTTTTTTCATTTAATCCGGACGACAGATCACTGTAAAAAAAAAAAAAAAAAAAAAAAAAAAAAAAAAAAAAAAAAAAAAAAAAAGAATAAAAAACGGAAATACTACTGGTAATCTGGACGCCAGTACTATTTCTGTTTTTTACGGGAATTTTTTCCCATAAATTACAGAAAAGTTTCCGTTTTTCTGATTAAAAACGGATTTTTTTCTGAAATTTATGGGTAAAAATTCCAGTAAAAAAACGGAAATAGTACTGGAGTCTAGATTGCCAGTAGTATTTCCGTTTTTTATTCCGATATTTTTTTACAGTGATTACCTATATACTTTATAAATACGATATGTATTGAGACCGAGATTGAATAATTTTGATTAAAAGTTGTATCCGAGTATGATTAAAGAAAATGATGATTAAAATTCATAGATAAAAAAAAATGGCAAGTAAATTAATTTAATTCTATGAATTTTTATTTTAGTTCTTTACTAAGAATGAGCTCTATTTACCTAAACCATTTTAGAAATTCTAATATACACGCATACATACGGAATAGATTTAAAAATTGCGAAAACAGATTCCGAGAAACTCAAAATGTTAATATATGCCAATATTTCAATAATCGGGATTTCATCATGCTTCAATACATTTTTTCAAACTCATATGACAATATATATTAATCTGCTGGCGTTCATTATATTTTCAGTATGATGTAATATTCACCTTTTTTTTTATTTCCTCAAACTATTTATTTAATTTTCATTTTTCACGTCGAAATCTTGCAATAGAAAAGTTATGACCTAATATTCACTTTTTTGTATTCGTCAAACTATTTATTTCATTTTCATATTTCACATGGAATTCTTCCTAGAAAAGTAATTGTTGTGGTAAGAATTTTATTGTGGAATTTCTAATTGTTGGCAACTGTTATAATGAAAAATGTTTAAATTTGATAGGAAATTGCTGTTAAATTGGTGAGTTTTTTAATTAAAATGTAACTATACACTGTAAAAAAAATTCCGTAACGTTCCTGGAAAAAAAAATGCCCATTATTTCCAAGAAACATTTCTTGAAAATGACTGGAACTTTACTGTATAACTTTAAAACTTTCCACAGAAATGCCAGTAAGCTTCCTGCGAAATACCAGGAATGTTTCTGTTAATAACAAAATATTACTGATATTTCACAAAAAGCTTACCTTACTTTCTATGGAATGTTTCAGAAGTGTTCAATAAAGTCTGTTCAATATTGTCAGAAGTGACAATAAAATCAATATTTATGGCTGTTACAATAGTAAAAATTTTACTTTAGAAAAATGAAACCATTATTTATTTCTCACAAAATATAAACGAATAAATACTTTTAAATTTTATTTTTTATAAGCAAATAAACTGCGTAAAAAAGAAGAGCTTACTGAGCAACACAAATAAAACTGTACAACTGCATGTTATATAGATAGAGTGAAAATGAAAAAAAAAAAAAAAAAAAAAAAAAAACTACAGAAAACAATAGTATAAATATAGATTAATATTAATTTTAAATCTTAGACATAAATATATAATTCTTAAATGGAAACTCATTAAAACATAAATAATATTAATACACATATTTGTTAAAACAAAATTTGCTCTAAAAATAATATAGCGTACTAAAAATATCAGCGGAATAAGATAAAATATTACATTTATAGCCACTTACTCTCTTGCGATTATCCTTTTCTTTTAATTTATAATCCTTTAAAGGGCGGGGGGACTTCTTATGTCTAACAAAGATGCTCTAGATAATTCATTAATTTCTTTTTTCTTTTAAATTAACCAATCTATCATAGAATTCCCAGTTAGATTGAAGTTTTAGAATGAATATGCAGTCTTTATGGAAATCCAAATACTAGGCGTATTTTCTACTTGTGCTGCTGGCTAAACATTCCACAGACAGGTACGGCGGATAATATCTTAGAAGGAGAGGGTCCGAGGTTGGTCTCACCGAATACTATGAACATTTGTGTTTCGATAGAGTATAGTTAGTATATGAATATATGACATTCATAAAGTGCAACCCCTAGGGGCTCTTGCGAAAATAAGTCGCAAAGTTTAAGCTATAATTTATAATCGGATAAATTTCCTTCTCTTGCAACCAGCTCCGTTGCATGTTCAGTAGTATACAGGATTTGAGTTTTTTCTACCCGGGATCAAACCCGGCTCGGACTTGTTTTTCGGAACGAAAATTTTTATCAATCATTTTCGAGCTGCAATTGAAAAAATGTGTATAATAATTGAAATTTACGAAAAATATGAATTAAATGTATGTTTTGCAGCATATAAGTGCTTTTTAACTACGATATTTTGCATGCTTAAATATATAATGAAAAAAAAACCGCATATTTAATGTCTATAGACAAGAAAATTTTTGTTGTTATTTAAAATTATTTACAGTTATTTCAATGAATAATTTACTATTTTTCACAGGGAAATAAATTAAAACACGTGATATAAATGCATCAATAATTGTATTACTTTAATTTTGTTTTTATATGAAAGTATTTCGAATATTTCATGATTTTTTTAATACCCTTTTTAAAATTTTTTATTTGAATTTTTTTTTACTTCGGATATTTGGTTTTGCAATTATTACCTACGTAATAACAATTTTTAGCAGCTCAATATCTTTTTAGAACTTATTTTTAAGCAAAAAGAGAGTTATTCTGACTATAATCATAAGAATCCAAGATTTAAAAAAATCAAAAGTTAAAAAGCTGGCTGGTAAAAAATGATACATTTATTTCACTGTGAAAAGTACTAGCTTATTTATGTAAATAACAGTAAATAAATTTTTAAATTAGCTTAATTTTATGGCCTATAAAAGTTCTAATTGTCTTATTTTTAGTTTGTTATTATTATTTTTTATTTATGTTATCTTTAATTTTCATTAAATATATAAACATGCAAAGATCCAAAAATAAAATAGTATTTATATAATTAAACTGCAGTACATAAAATATTAAACAAGAAAAAATATTTCCGAAAGAAATTACTACGTAGACACTTATTCATTTAAAAATCAAGAATCTCAGATTTTAAAAAATCATATTAAAAATATAAAAGCATATTTTTCAAACCCTGAAATATTTGAAGTATTTGAATGAGGAAACAAAATGAAAATAATATACTTGTTCACTAATTTTAATTTATTTCTCTGTTAAAAATTGTAGATATTCATTGAAATAACTGTAAATAATTTTAAATGACAACAAAAATATTCTGGTCTAGAGACATTAAATATGCGGGTTTTTTTTTTCCATTATATATTTAAGCATGCAAAATTTCGTAGTTAAAAAAGCATTTATATGCTACAAAAGACACAATTAATTCGTATTTTTCGTAAATTTCAATTATTATACTCATTTTTTCAATTGCGGTTCGAAAATGATTGATAAAAAATTTCGTTCCAAAAAACAAGTCCGAGCCGGGTTTGATCCCGGGTAGAAAAAACTCAAATCCAGTATGCTGCCAAACATTCTACTGAGTCGCTTACGGAGAACTGAAATTTATCATGTTATAAACTATAGCTTAAATTTGCGACTTATTTTCTCAAGACCCCCTGTGTGTTGCGCTTTATGGCAGTCATATATATATATACTAATGTAATAATACAAATGTTCGTGGCATTCGGTGAGACCAACCTCGGGTTCTCTCCTTGTTAGCGATGTGACAGAAGTATAGCATTTTCATCTGAAAGACCTTGACAATAGAGACGGGAATGATTATGTACTCTATTCATTTATTTGCATTCCACAATGATTTTTTGACATTCGTATAAGGAATTCGTTTTCGACAGTCGAGCGCGAGCGGCGGACAACAACAAAATAATAAAATGACGGCCGCAGCGTTTTTCTGTTGACAACTTTTGTTCAGAAGTGTTTCAGATATAAAAACCAGAATTTCACAGGAAAGAGCTAAATTATTCTGAAAACCTGAGAAAAGGCGAAAAGTTCCTGGAATTTACGTTGAAAGTTACCATTTTTTCTTACAGTGTATATTATTCGATTCTGGATTACTTTAGTTGACCTAACCCTGTTTTAATACACATGTACGTAACATTTCAATATTCTGGCTTCCAAACTGTGGATTTGTATATAATTACAGACAGACAGATTTTCATTTTTATATATTAGATACGATCCCCTTGGCCTTTGTTTTTAAGTATTACCTTTTGATTTTTTTATTTATGCAGCTGGCAAGAAATCAATTTTAACGTTTTTATTTTATTTTTCCAAATCCTTCATGAACGAATGTCCAAGGTAAGGGAACAACAATCACGCTTTCACAATAAGCGTGAATTACACTACTTTTTTTCTTTCTTTTCTTCTGATCATTTTTTTATATTGCTTATTTTTCTAAAATTATTAGATTAAGCAAAATTTGTAAGCAATAAACAAGATAAGACCAATTTTTATGCAAAATGTACTGGAGTCAAAATTCGTGAATTAACCCTTTACCATTAAAATAACTTTTTATAAAATTCATTTAATACATCGATTAGTTGTAATACAGTTTATAATGAGTTATAGATACATTACTTTATATTGTTCCAAAAGCATTTTTGTTTACACAAAACAACAATATTTTAAAAGGATGATTTTTTTTTTTGCCTTTGATTCTTTTCAGCTTTTATGGCGTTGGAGCGGGGAGGTATTTTTCAATTCGGAAATATTTCTATATTTCTATTGTAAGAACATTATATTTGTACACTTCCTAATTCTACAAAATACTAAGAAGGATATTTAAAATAAAAAACTTGAATGAGGTTATAAATATTGCACAAAATCCCTAAAAATTCAAATTTAATTTATCCTTCTAAATCCTTCTATACTTCTAAATTTGTTCTAAAATTTATTAAATAATTATGTAAATCTTTTAGAGTAATTTAAACAATTCACGAAAAATGCTTTAGAAAATAAATTTTTTATTAATTCATAATTCACTACATAAACGGTTAGCACGTATATGTGCACTATAGCGTGTGCAAAATTCTTGAATTGAGATACCAGCATTTTTATATAGAAAATTTAGGCCTTATCTAATCTCGCAATTTTACTAAGGAAATATTTGTCAGAAGAATTAGCGCCAGTTATTTAATGTAAGAAATAACTATTTGGAAGACGGGAGTAAGTCGTGATTTATAAGTTTCGTTAATACGACTTGACTGTTGTACAAAAGAAAAGGGTTTTGCAAATTTCAAAATAATTTGAAATAGATTGATAAAAACATTCAGAGTCGATACATTTATCTTATGGTTACGGATGAAACTTATTTTTACGTCCAGTGTTCTAAATTCTAAGAAATGTAACTTTTAAATATTAGTTGTACACTTTAAAATATTAATTTTAATAAAACATTTTTTTTGTTTGAAGATCTCAGAATAAAGGAGAGATTGTTGACCAACTGCAATGACATGATAAAAGTGAGTGTAAAAAATTTCGTTTATTTATTTATCTTTTTTGTTCTTTTTTTTTCAGTATTTTATTGTAGCGTTAAACATACTCATTTTTTTTACATTAATTTATTTATCTTAACTTCATTAACGTATATAAGATATAATATCTCATTCGCTTTTTTCTCTGTTTCAAACATGTTAGAATTATAAAAATGATGCACACAGGTGTATTTCCGACTATACAGCATTTTCATATATATATATTTTTTTAATTTAACAATAACTTAATAAATTTTAAGGCATTTTTTCGTTAGACAGGCCCAGATGATAAATCGCCGATATTTTCTTATTGTTACAACTATATACGAAGCACGATAACAGCATTTTAGATGATAATTATGCCTCATACCACATTCGTAAAAATATGTCAATTGGCTGTGAAACCGCAAAAATGATATTCTCTAAAAGGCGAAAAGTAGAAAACAAAATATAAATAAGAGAAAAGCGTAATAATATTATTTCTTATATACTATTTAAAAAATTGATATATATAATTAGTCCAGGGGTACATTTCACAAATGTACATTTTACCTTGCAAAATGTCGGGTAAAAGATTTTTTTTTTTCTGAACTGTTTAAAATGATGCCAACATGGAAAAACCAAGTTTTCTAACAAAATTTCTTAATGCTAATTTCTGTGGCCAAAAAACAATAACATTTTAGGACTTTTCTTGATTTTTTAATATCTCGAGATCCGTTGCCGTAGCATATTATTTGTCAGTTACAATATTAAAGAAGATAAAATTTTCTTCAACTTTCATATTTATAACTTTTTTATACACTCAATATCAAGTGCAGTACGTTATTTCAAAAATGGGACAATATTTTCAACTTTTTTAAAAACCGTTAAAAACGTGGTTTTGCCCCGATTATTCAAACGTTCCCCGCGGATTTAATTGTGGTTGTCGACTTCTGGAAATTGGTAGCAGTAAATTATCCATTATTTGCACACTTACCTCTTTATTTTCATCTCAAGAGACATTTTATATTCCATAAATTTATATAATTTTAAAAGTAGGGCAAAGTGTGGAGTGTAGATGAATGAGATAATTTTCATACTCAGACAGTAACTTTAAATGTATACAATGTTAACTCCAAAGGATTGTTTAAAAGAATACTTCAACATTTAGTAATTTATTGGCACGATAGTTTCAATTAAAAAAGAATTCTTACTTAATTTTAATAATTGTTATAATGCATGCATATTTTTCCAGGTATCAATGCGATAGATTTCAAAATCTGTCCATGTTTTGAATAACATAGTAAAAATTTTAGAAATAATCAGAAAGTTTTAATTGTTTGTAAATAATTACCTTACCTCATAAACATTAATATATAAGCATCAGTAGAGACCAAATTACTAATTTAACATTTTAAAACTAATTTTTACATTTTCATGCACTTGGTATAATGGCATAAGTGTGCACGGTAATGACAAATTAAGCAAAATATTTTTATTTTTCCCCAGGCATAAATGGCAGCCATTTTATCTTCTGGCCCATACAATGATTTCCATTTCTTATATAATAAAAACAGATTAAGAAACAAAATTTCATTTAATTATCAACTAGTACGGTAATGATGTACTAAAGAACACTCACCAAAACATTCAAAGTCTTTGCTTGTTTTATTGAAACTATAAAACTATTTACTCCATTTACCTAAACCTGATAACAAGTTGACTTTTAAGGAGTATTTTTGCCTTGATAAAAAGGTATGTGCTGCCCTCTAAAAAATTCCAGAGGAACTTTTTGTTGGAATCATGGCAACGACACTCTTTCTTGGGACACGGTTTAAAAAAATTATTAAGAATTATAGAAAAGCTTAATTAATGAAAATAAATATATTTTTTAATTAGTAGCATCTTAATAAATAAAAATGTATAAAAAAATTATAACAATCTGTTTTAAATAGAACTTTGTCAAATTTTTACTTAACAAATTGCTTCTTGGGACAACCTACGGCGATGACATTTCGACAACAAAAGAATATATTTCTTATTTTTAAAATTTTTATAAATAATAATATATCTGTAAATTACCATTAAAAAACATGATAGTTAAAATGCAATAATTAAAATTATGATATTTATCTATTTTTCTGTGCAAGTGTGAAAGGACAGTAAAACACAACACTTTTTGAAAATCACCCAGGTATGACAATTTGAGAAAAACATATTTTATTCCCCACTAGAACGGTATATTTTATTTAACAATTATTGATAACATATGTTTTAAAGATAGTAACCATTGTATTGTCGTTCCATGTAAAAGGGGGACTCAAAAGATAAAAATATTTTATGTATGAAATACATTTACCTTATAAAATAGCTACAATAAAAATGACACCAGATTATTTCACTAACTAATGTTATGCATTTATATCTTGTAAAATTAAAAAAAAAATTTTAATAAAATATTTGAGACCGCTAGATTTATAAAAATATTTAAAAGATTAGTTTTAAAACATATTGTCAATTTTTTTCCCACTTATATCAATAAATATAACAAGTGATTATATCATTTTAGCATGCAAAAATATATAAAACTTTAAAATTATATATTAATTGCTTTAAAGCTGAAACAGATTTAAATTTCAGAACGGGTTCCAAACAGTTTTCCAAAAATGAAAGGTGTCCGAATATATATATATATATATATATATATATAATGCAACCAAACCCGAAAAAGTACAAAAGCACAACATTAGATATTTATCTTAGGTATCCCATGAAAAAAAAGTTATTTGAAAGTAACAAAATGCGAGTGAGATATTTGTCAAGAACGGTTCCATAGGGTTAATATTACCTTGCGAACGTCTTCGTGTGACTAATTTAGTCCCATAATTCATATAAGTGCGACTTTAAATGCTTCAATACTACAACTACCATAAAAAATTTTAAAAAATGAAATCTGTATATACGGGATTCGGTCTTTAAAGAAAAAAAAAAAAATTCTTTTTTTTCAAGAGAAAGAATATGAACAATTATACCTGCTAATATGGATACCTGTTTAAAGCGGAATATATTCCGGTTCGATTTTCAAGGTTTAAATAAATCAATATTTGGCAAAGCTGATTACGTAGAGCATTACGTATTTAATGGTTACCCACTTAAGATTCTCAAAATCCGGCTATTAGAGATTTATTAAAATTCCCGTGGTAATTTTTCTTTTTAAAAGAGGGGTGGGGGTGGGGTGGGGGGGGGGCGCCAAAATTCATGTTTGACACGGGTGCAAAAAATATTAGTTTTAGCCCTGAAATACATAATTTACTCCTACCTGTATGTAGACTTTGACATACACAATTAAATCCGTGGGAAACATTTGAATAAACGGGGCAGAACTACATTTTTCATGGTTTTTAAGAAAATTGACAAAATTGGCCTATTTTCGAAATGGCGCACAGAGCTTGATATTGAGTGTATAAAAAGGTTGTGGTTATAAAAGTTGTAGAAAATTTTATCCTCTTTAATATTGTAATTGGCAAATAATATGCTTGGTAACGGATCTCGCGATATTTAAAAAAAAAAAAAAAAAAAAGGTCCCAAAATTTTGTTGTTTTTTGGCCACAGAAAATTTAGCCTTAAGAAATTATGTTAGAAAATTCGCTTTTTTTTTTTTTTTTTTTTTTTTTTTTTTTTTTTTTTTTTCATGTTGGCATTATTATAAACAATTTAGAAAAAAAATCTTTTACCCGACCTTTTGCAAGGTAACCCCTTTTTTGGTACATTTCCCCTGGACTAAATTCATTGTAAATATTAATTTGAATTAAATATATTTTATCTGTGAATGTAAAACTGCTAGAAAATTCAAAAAAGGTTACATTTTACATATTTTTAACCTAGGTGTTTTTATTAATAATGCGTTATTTTAAGAAATCTCCATATCTTAAATAACCACTTTATAAAATCCTTATGCCTTGATTGTTTCATCATCATAATTTCAAGTATCTGTGATGGATATTTTTTTTTGATACTATATTTACAAAAATCAAAATTCATAAAGTGCTTTCGTGACTAAACATTTAAACCCTGTGATTTCATATTCTTAGGCATAAATAACGATGATATGACCCTGTCAGAAAATATTAGAAATATATAAATAGCTATAACGTATAGTAATACTAATTTAATCGTTTTTAAATTTTACATGACGTGATAGATGATTCATTTTCAAGAATGGTAATAGTTTGTTGTAACCTATTCGAACCGATATAAAATTATTATATTTAATCAAATTAACTGAAAATTTAGTGTTATTTATTTATTTATTTTTTTTTTATAAAAACTTGATTTTTATATGCGTGTTAAGACTTTATTTATATTTTATTATTTTATATTTCTTAATGAAACATTTTTTGAAAGGAGTTTACGTATAATTTCTCCTAACTTATTTAGAGAACGGATCCAAATTTACGTCTATGTATGTTTAACAACAAAAAATCATGTACAAATGCATAAAAAAATGATACGTTTCCAAAATCCGTTATGTCACACAAGAGTCTCGACGGCGCAGCTCTCAACTCTTTAAGATCTGAATCCAGTGGGTTAGATAGGAAATCGTTCATTTTTAAATATATGCATCATTAATAAAGAAATTTTTCTGATTGAAAACTTCCGCAAAAGAGATACTTATGTTAGAGAAAATGTTTGTAATAATGAAATATTATTGAGCGGCAAGAATTTATTTATGGAAATTAAGCACGCTATGTCGAGTGACTCGTTTTCTTGTTTTAGGAAAAAGAAGTTCACTAATATAAATTAATGTCGCACGAACCATTTATATTATTTAAATAATTTTATATTAAAACCCTTTTCAGTAATTTGATGAGTTTGCAAGTATAAAAAAAAAATATTTCATTTTCAAGATGTTTACAAATGTGAAGCTCAAATACTCTCTACATTATAATTAGAAGTTTTCTATTGTAAAACCAAAACTTAATCTGGTGGGACATTTTAAGTGATATCTATGGAGTGATATCTATGGTTTTAATGTCAATTGAGCTATAAATAGATGGCGTTGGCTCTATTGTTTACGTAGGGTTGCTCGCCACTTGGGCTCTCTCCCTGTACGAGTAGGTGAGTTTGGGTAGAATGTTTTTTAAGAACATGTTTTCGCTTTTACTGTAAATAAAAATGTAAATAGTGTAATATAGATGTAAATAGTCTTCCAATAAAAAATGGAAGATAGAAAATGATATCCCGTGGACTTCAATGAGTAAGTGCTAATTGATTTACTTTAAGATAGCGTTAGTTAATTAAGAAATCCACTGAACCAGAACCGGCCGTCATACTGGTGCAAAGGCCGCGAATATAAATTGATAACTACGCTACTAATTGGCATTTCATTAAACGGGTAAGTTATTTATAAACTCTCTGAAATTTACGATATATTGTGAGACATAATTCTTTGAATGAGTGAATATAAAGATGGATCAAAGTGAAATTCTAAAACGAAACATAGCAAAACGCGGGTCAATTAGATCCGCATTAACGAAATTGATTGAAAAAATTGATAGTGAAATTAAAAAAGAAGGTTTTTTATCCCATCTTCGTCCGCAGCCCTTTATTCTTCCACTTATTCCGACTGTTTTGCGGAAGCAAGTTTCACAGGTCCCCAGTCACGTCCCGAGTAAGAGGCTCTTGAAAAGAAAATCGACATTGAAAAAAAAATCAAAAATTGAAACCGGACAAATTTAAAAGGGAAATTACACAAATTAAAGACACCTAAAATAGGCAAGGGTTGGGCTCGGGGCGATGAAGCTACCCGACGACCCCTTGCTTCTTCTAGCCTATTATTAGCCAAACCGGAAATAGTTAAGGATTCTTTAGCGGCTCTACTTGAACATAAATTATCTTTAGAAAAATTAGATGAGTCAATTGTATCGGAAATGGAAACCTATAATTTAGAAACAGAAATAGAAACTTCGCTAGAATATAAGTATGTTATTGTGACTTGTGAATCAAGAGCCAGTAGATACTTGAAAAATTTAAAGATAAATTCAACTATCGCGAGTGAACCAAAAGCAACTACGCCCCCCATACCAGATAGTCAATTACAGTCGAATACGAAATTGCCGCGAATTTCTTTAAATAAATTTACAGGCGATATTTTCGAATTTTAAGAATTTTGGCCTCAGTTTAAAGTCGCTATTCGCGAAATTGAAGTTCTTCAGAAAATTGAAAAATTCACTTATTTAAAATCTTTAATTTCTGATTCTGCAGTTGCCGCTATTAATGGGCTTCCATTAACAAGTAGCAATTATATAACGGCCATAAATATATTAAAGGGTCGTTTTGGAAAAAGAGAGGTTTTGATTTCCGCGCACACTAACAAATTTTTAAGCGTAGAATCATTACGAAGATCAAATGACATACATTCTTTGAGAAAATTATATGATCAGATAGCTATACAAATACGAAGTCTTAAATCGCTTGATGTGAAGTCAGACCAATACGGTTGCTTATTATTGCCCATTATTTATAAATGTATACCGAATGATCTCGTATTACAATTTCACAGAGAACAATGCAATAAAAAGAATGTTTGTGTAAATGATTCATTATTGTTCCTGAAACGATAAACAGAAGCGCGATAAAAAACTATTAATGTTACTTCTATCAATTTTGAAAATACTAAATCACATGGAAATAAATTTAGACAAAATTCTCCAGAACACTTTCACCAAGGAAAAATTAAAAATCCTTCAGCACTTACATTAAATACAATTGCAGAAAATGTTTGCCCCTTTTGCTCTCAAAAACACGAAGCAAATTTATGTAATTTAAATTTGGAACAACGAAAAGAATCTTTTTTTTAAAACAAGCGAAACGTTTTAAATATTACCGGAAATTCCATAAAAGGCAATACTTCAGAAAAACGCATAAAAATTCTCTTTGTAACAAAAGACAAAAAGAAAGATGATTGAATGAAAATAAAATTGACCTCCTTTCCACTGAGCGTGAACCGGGGGGGGGGGGGGGAGGGTGGGGCTGAAAATAAGCAGTATGAAAGAATAACAGTTTCGTCACTTTGTTGTAACCCTGCTGAATATATTTATTTTCAAACGTTGAAAGGAATTATGATTGGCAAAAACCAAAATATTAATGTTCGAATATTATTAGATAGCGCCTCGCAGCGAACATTTATCAGGAAGAATTTATCTAAATGTTTAAATTTAGAGGTAACAGGGCAGGAATCATTAAAAATTCATACATTTGCTGGAACAAAACCTATTGTTGATAATCATAATAGAGTAAAGATTTTCCTAAAAGACAATAAATCGGACAATATAATATGTCTGGAAGCATTAGAAACGGAGAAAATCTGTTCCGATATACTACGCGTGTCAAGCTCTGAGTCATATAAAAAATTAAAAATATGGGCATAGTGTTATCAGACGTTTCTAATGAATTAGATGATGGTGAGAATGAAATAGATTAATTGATTTGGAGTGATTACCATTGGTCAATAATGACAGGAAGATGTAAACGCATTTCACCAACTCTTTTCTGAATGAAGCTAAATTAGGTTGGACACTTCACGGCAAATTCTCAGAAGAAGTAAACGGAAATAATTTAGTCTGTGCTATGTACATATCTATTTGGGATAATAACATATATGATAAAATTTCAGTTCAACTTGAAAAATTTTGGGTTATAGAAGGGTTGGGGATACAAGAAGATAATACAAACAAAGATTTGCGTAATAAACAATTATTAGAACAATTTGAAAATTCCGTTTAATTTAAGAACAACAGATATGCAGTTAAAGTACCTATGTAATCTGATAATCTTGATCTTCTTAATAATTATGATATTGCCAAAAATTTGTTTGAAAGTTTAATTGAACGATTTGTAAATAATCCTGCATTATTTAAAGAGTGTAAAGAAGCCATTAATGAATGGAATGAATGGAATTTTGGAGTAGTAGAAATTGTTGAACCCCAGGAAATAAATTCGACCAATGATAATTTGGCATACCACTTACCCAACTACCCTGTTATTGTACGGACAAGTAAACTTTAACAAATCCGATGAACTGGCGACATTGTCCCGGTAGCTCAAATCCTGCTGACCGGCTTACAAGAGAACTCTCACTTCTCGACCTTGAGAACGATTATCTATGGTGGTCAGGGCCTCCGTGGTTTATTAAAAATTAAAATTTATGGCCCAAGGAAGAACAGAGAAGTAGATGAAGATATCAAGCAACTAGAAGCTAAAGGAAAAGTAATTTTACAAAAGCTTTGATCATCAGAACAGCAGAAGACACTTATAGAGATTGAGCGTTTTAGTTCTTTCTTCAGTGCAATTAGAGCAGTAGCAAGAATTAAAAGATTTGTCTTCAATCTAAGAAGTCCAATTAAACGTAAAGGTGTACTACCTGCTGAAGAATTGAAAGAAGCTGAAGAATTATTTATCAAAGAAGTACAAGTGAAAAATTATAAGGAAGAAATTGAGCCATTTTAGAAGGAGGAAAACCTGTTAAGAAAACCTCACGAATTTATTCCCTATGTCCATATTTGGATGAAAATAAATTTTTACGAATAAGGAGCAGACTTAATGAAGGCTCCTTTAGTGCAAATGAAATCAATCCGGTCATATTGCCAAACAATAAAAAATTTACCGAGTTTCTTATTATGCAAGAACAAAGAAAATTGTTACCTTTTCATTACTAAAAATTTTGCATAACTAACTTTATTTATCATTCGCAAAGCGTTTTGATAGTGAAAGATCTGAAATTTAATCAATAGCAATTTTACATTATTTAATAGAATGTAGTTTGGCGCGTAATTAACTCTGTTTTGTAGCTAACTCTGGAACATTTGCAGCTATACTCTTACGAACATTTCTAAGGTTAATATTAAACTTGGTTGTGCATCTGATTACGGATGATTCGGAAGATTTTATTGAATGAAGACTGGAGGTTTAGTTTTCTATTTGAATCAGTTATCGAGGTTGTTTTCCTAGGTTAGTAGTTGCATGATTAAAACTGGTATATAAAAAGAAACGGCAGTTAAAATGACATTGTTTTAATTTTATTCATACAATTCAGCTTAAATATCCACTTTTACATGATTCACATTTTTTAAATATAAAAGTTAAATTCTGTTTTGACTGCATTTACTCTAATGGAATTCGAAGCTAGGAAACTGTAGAAAACCTGCCAAAAGAAGACGTATATTACCAAATATAATGTAACGTAGAGAGAGGTTGTACTTATGTTATCAGATCCACACATAGCACCAAGGGGAGAAGCCCGGAGTAAAAGAACTAACAAACGAAAGTGAATAACCCGAACATTCTTTAAGTTAAATGGTCAATCTCTGCAATCATTGTAATTCTCTCATTTTTTGTAGTGTGGTGATTAGAGAACATTTTAATTTCTGATTATCATAATCGCCGCATTTCCCTCCAATACACTACATGATGTACTAAAGGGTTGCTTCTGAATTGCTCGAATTTCGTCTAACTCATCATATAATATAATAGCGCAATGGTGTCCTATGACTATTCAGAAAATGCGGAAGGATTTTCCAGGTGAAGGTCCATATTAATTTAAAATACATGGTCGAATTCTCCATCTTGTTTGACTGAAGTTTTATATGGAAATTGGACCAGCGCAGTGGGCTCAGTCTGCTAGTCTTTGTAAAGAAAACTGCAAATGTTCC
Source organism: Maratus speciosus (assembly GCA_963932465.1). NCBI lineage: Eukaryota > Metazoa > Arthropoda > Arachnida > Araneae > Salticidae > Maratus > Maratus speciosus. Next base: position 59,492,483 of record OZ010789.1, read on the forward strand.
CGAGAACAATCGCTTGCAAATTTAAACAACTTTCTAAACATTCAATGAGTGTAAAAATCCAAACATTTTCTTTTTTCCAACATCTTAACAATAATGCATTCACTTTTGTGACAGTTCAGAAAAAATAATTTTGCAACTCATCTCACTAGGGAAGCCAAAGTTTAATTACAAAACTGAACTTAATGATAAAGCAAAGAAAAAAAACAAGCGGGGTCTAGATGAACGACATTATAGTCTGGTGTCCCTTCTGTTAAATGTTGGAGGGGCATACGCCCCACACTGCCTATCTATAATATGCCTATGCCTCAAATGATTTAAGAAATAAAATATAAAATCGCCCATCTTTAAGATTCTTAGTAAAAGGAAGAAAAACTTTGTGCATATTATTTATTTGCTTCAAAGCTTAACAAATCCAAATTCAACTACACTACAGTTTCGCCATCCCCTTTAGCGAAATGGTCTGGAGTCGTTGCATTACTTAGCTTACCATACGACTAGGTGAAAGGACACAATGGACGGTCAAAGCTATTCGAAAGAGTAACGTTAATAATAGATTTTTTGCGGTTTTTAGGGTGTTATAAATAAAATAAAAAATTATTCAGCCACTGGCAGTAGGGGAGAAATGAGAGTTTCACGCCAGGAGGAGGGAGGAGGGAGGAGGCATGAGGAATGAGGAATGAGGGAGGAGGGAGGAGGGAGGAGGCATGAGGAAAGAGGAATGAGGGAGGAGGGAGGAATGAGGAGGTGGTGGAATGAGGAGGGGGAGGAGGAGGTGTTCTTTCGAGAGCGTCTTGTAAGAGTAGAGGTAAAAGGGGGGTAAAAATTTTTTTTGGTGAGATAAGGATTTTTTTGAGTAAAAGTGGGAATTTTCGAGAGATTGAATTTTTTTTAACATGTTATAGTACGAGGGGGTATTTTTCGATCGGTTAACTAATTAGTAATTAAAAATAGCAATTAAGAATTTAATGAGGAAATATTTAATGAAGCGACTTAGAATTTTTCGAGAGTTATTATTAATATTTAATGAAGCGACTTAGAATTATTCGAACAATTTTATTAGTGTAGTATAGTACGAGGTTTGAATGAATTATTAAAAATGGAAATTAATTTAAAATATCAATTAATTAAAAAGTAATTAAAAATAATTAATAAGAAAAATTAATTTAGAAATTTTAATGAGTGGACTAAGAATTTTTGAGTTTGAAATTTATTTTTAGTCAACTATAGTATGCAGTCGCGAATTTTTAGAATTAAAAATATTCATTCATTAAAAATAGTAATTAATTAAAAATGCTAATTAAAAAATATGAATAAGAAAATAACTTAATGAAGAAACTTCAGAAAATTTTTGAGAGTTTCATTTAATTTTGTTAATGAATTCAGTGGTATGAGATATTTTTATTTGAAATGGAAATTAAAAAAAAAAAAAAAAGTGGAAATTTTTAAATTTTTGTAGGAATGTGAATGTTTTTTGATTAAAATTTGCGGAAGGATTTTATTCTTTTAAGTGACATGTTTTTTAAAGATATTTGGGTCTTTCTAAGGGAACCTAACACGTATTTATGCATGGAAATCCACGGTTCGAAGAAAACCACGAAAACTCCGAACGATTAGGCCGACGGGCGCGATTCTGTTCGAACCCAGCACCTCCTCTCTACCAGCTTCGAGAGCAGAACCTCTTGGCTACTAGTTGGGCAATAATTTAATGAAGAAACTTTAGAAATTTTTCGAGGGTTTTATTTGATTTTGTCAACGAATTGAGTGTTATGAGATATTTTTATTTAAAATAGAAATTTTTTGAAAAAACAGTGGAAATTTTTAAATATTTATAGGAATGCGAATGTTTTTAGAATAAAATTTGGGGAAGGATTTTATTCTTTTAAGTGACATGTTTTTAAAGATATTTTTTTGAATTGCAGTTATGTTTTCACAAATATTTCTCGGTTTTATATAATTGAATTGAAAGTTTTGTATTAGTCGATTAGTAATTTTAGACTATCATTAGTTAGATAAATGAAGTTATACTTTTGTAATGTGCTTTATGACTAAACTTTACTTATTGAATGGTAAAAAATATATGTAACTAGGAAATTTGGTGAATATTTGAAGAAAAAATTAAATTTTCAGTGATCTTTTAATCTAGTCAATGTATGAATCAAAAATAAAATAAAATTTAAATTATACTTAACAAATATTTCAAAACACACCACAAGTATTCAGAGACTTAATACTATTCCATAATTTTTTAAAAGAGGAATATATATTAGCTGATTTCGTTTCATATAACATCAAATTTTACTGTATGCACGTATTCCCCAAATGGAAAAACCCTTTGGTAGATAAGCACCTCAACAGTTCGTATGATAAGTATATGACTCACTTTTCTGGAGGGTTTATTTCTAACGCAATGATGAATAGGGATTAGATAATTGTTAGTAGTTAAATATTAATTAAAAGGGAATTAGAAATTTGATTAAGGATTTTATTCTTTTAAATGAGATGTTTTCTAAAGGTAATTTTTAGAAATTGTAGTTTTTTTTTTTTACCTATTTTTCAGTTACGTTTTTGAATTGAAAGGAGGACATTTATCGGTTATACGTATTGCTTTAGTGAATGTTATTAATGAATTCACATATATATGGTCATTGGATGATCTTTCCCATCAAGTTTCATTTGATGGGCAAGGAGACACCACAGAAGACATTTTTGGTCGTTGAAATTCTCGATGTTTAGAATCGCATCCTTGCCTTTTAGTTCTTTTGGAAGTTCTATGTAGCTACTTCCCTTGAGTGGATGGTAATTTGCAATTTTAAGTTCAAAATGTTGAACGTATTTGAGTACCCACCCAGAACCTCTTTGTAGAAAATTTTCAAAACTCTTCAAAATCTTCTGGTGGGCTTCATCAAGATGTTCTTCCAAATAGTCATTAGTAAATTCTTCATATGTCAACGATGAGAAGTAAGTGGAGAGTAATTCGCTTTCCCCATTAGCAGATGTTTTTTCTAAAAGTACTTTGATTAGTAGTCGCCATTTTATAGATTTTTTTTCAGCAATTGCTTCATCCAGTGAATCGAAGAGGTCTTTTCTTTTAGTATTGAAAAAGGTGGCAATATCAAACATGCTTTCTTCATCATCTCTCCCATCGAAAAAGATGCTTCTAAACACATTTAACGAATCTACTTTTTTTATATTTTTTTTTGAAGGTTGAGAATTTAGTCTGGGCTTTTTTACAGAGACAAAGGTTGACGTGCTACTATGGCTGACCCGTCTGTGATGCATAAGGTTTTCTTTTCTTGAAAATTTTTCACCGCATTCGGAACATGAATAGAGGGGATTTTTATGAGCGGTTAGATGACGCTTAAGATTATCACTCCGGGTGAATAGAGCATCACAAATGTTACATTTAAATGAAGTATTTTCTTTCGAATGGGACTTTTTATGGTTTAGAAAATTATTTAGATTAATGAAATGTTCTTGACATATTTCACAAGTGTAGGTGGTATTCAAAGATGATTGTTCCCTATCATGAATTAGCTGTTGACGTCTTAAATTATCTTTCCTAGAAAATGATTTTTCGCATATATTGCATATGTGGACGCCCTATAAAAGAAGAAAAACCCTTATTAATTTTTTTATTTAACTTTCTAAGATTTTTAAAACAAAACTCTTCTTTAAATTTAATCCTTTTAAAATATAATTGTAAATTTATTTAATTTTAATGAAAACTATTCTCTGACAAATATTTCCTGCTAAGTATTAAAAAAATAGTTTTCCCCTTTTTAATCTATTTCGCAGAAAAAATTTAAAAAGAATTGTGTAAAAAAAAACTTTTTTTAAAAACCTAAAAAGGACATAGAATGCACTTGTAAAAACAAAAAGAATTGAGACTTACCCTAGATGTAGAATCTATATTAGGTCGACCTGCATTAGATGAATTAACAACAACCTTCGAAAGACCTGCTTTAACGTTGGAAGGCCCTGCCTCAAAGTTCAAAGGATGGCTACTTTGTCTGATGTGGATTAGTTGATGATGACGAATTAAATTATCTTTACGAGAAAAGGATTTCTCGCACACTTCGCAAACATGTTGAATCTGAAAATAAATCCAAACTTGTTTTTATTTTACTAGTAGGAATATATCGAGTTTCAGTTAAAAAGGTCTACTACCCTACAAATAAAGTTGAAAAATTTGAGATTCAAGCATTCGACTCGAAAGAAACTTTAGAAAATTAATTCCAATTTATGCGATTTTTTAAGTTAAAAAAAGACTACTTGTTAACACATGATAAGTGTAAAAAAACTTCGAGTTAAAAATAATTCATTAAAAATTATTCAAAAAAATATTGAAACAACTTTTTTATACACACCTTGGAAGAGTCTTTTTTGGCTTTAGATGAGGTTTTAACACCTTCAAATAGCATAGGTAGTCCTCGCTGAAAAAGAATTAAAAAAAAAAAAAAAAAGCTTTTACAATGATACCTTTTTGAAGAATAAATAAATAAATGGTTTACTAAGAAAAAACTGATTTTTATCAAAATAATAATAAAAAATACCTGAATAGACTCCTTCATTTGATTCTTTCTATCCATTTCTTTTAGACAGTTAATTTCTATGCGATCAAGCATGTCTAACTTACTCTGAGAGAAAGGAAAATCTGTATCCCACTTTAAAAGAAAATTTTTCTTTAAATTAAAGATGAATAATTAAAATTTTACTAAAATTTAAGATTTTTTAAAATTTTTATGTATACAAAAATGCCTGTTTAATAATAATAATAATAAAAATACCTGAATAGACTCCTTCGTTTGATTTTTTTTATCCATTTCTTTTAGACAATTTTTTTCCATGCGATCAATAATGTCTAACTTACTCTGAGAGAAAGGAAAATCTGTATCCCACTTTAAAAGAAAATTTTTCTTTTAATTAAAGATGAATAATTAAAATTTTACTAAAATTTAAGATTTTATATATATGTATAAAAAAATACCTGTTCAATAATAATAATAAAAAAAATACCTGAATAGACTCCTTCGTTTGATTCTTTTTATCCGTTTCTTTTAGACAGTTTTTTTCTATGTGATCAATAATGTCTAACTTACTCGGTGAGAAAGGAATATCTGCATCCCACTTTAAAAGAAAATTTTTCTTTTTAGTAAATATTTGGAAATTAATTTAAAACAATCGTTTTTAACTAATCACATAATAAAGTGAGATCTCTGAAACATTTGTTTTTACTCCTTTAATTAAACTTAGCTAATAGATAGTTTTTTTTTCCCTAATTCTAGGTAAATAAACTAGAGTAATATTTTCGACTAAAACTTTGAGAAAATACTATGACAAAGTTCTAAATATTTAAAAGAAGATTTAACACTAGTTTAACTTAGATAGACTTTTAGACACAATTTTAATGAGATAAATTGATTTTATCAAAAGTATGACTCATCGAATATGTTTAAACATGTCTATCCATATACACTTAAATTAATTTACAAAATAAGACCATTAGCTTTTACAAAGATTGACTTTTTTTTAGTATTACACTATCGAAATAAATAACGGAAAAGAATATTTCGAACAAAACTTTAAGAAAATACTTTGACAAAATTCTAAATTTTACACTAGTTTAACTTAGATTTTACTTTTAGACATAATTTTAATGAGATAAATTGATTTTACTCAAAGTATGAGTCCTCGAATACATTGTTTTTATCAAAAGTATGACTCATCGAATATGTTTAAACATGTCTATCCATATACACTTAAATTAATTTACAAAATAAGACCATTAGCTTTTACAAAGATTGACTTTTTTTTTTAGTATTACACAATCGAAATAAATAATGGAAAAGAATATTTCGAACAAAACTTTAAGAAAATACTTTGACAAAATTCTAAATTTTACACTAATTTAAGTTTTTCAGATAATTTTTTTGAGATTAAATGATTTTACTCAAAGTATGAATCCTCGAATACATTGTTTTTATCAAAAGTATGACTCATCCAATATGTTTAAACGTGTCTATTAGGATAAAATGTATATACACTGCTTTTATAAATGTATACTTAAATTAATCAATAATACTATTCAGAATTATTTTCTAATTCAATATGTTTTTAAAACTTTTCATTAAAAAACAATATACACGTTTAGAAGTTTTCATTTCAGAGGAGAATAACAACTCATTACACGTTAGGTTAAACAAATTTAGAAGTTTTCTTTAAAAGGGGGAATAACTACACATCCAAGTTAGATTAAATGAAAATTAATTCTCATACAAATACACCTTAGGATTTATTTAAAATAAACATTTAAAGTTTTGCGATTGAAAATTATTTTTGAAAAGGGTATAAAAACATTAAGAGTTTTTTAAATATATTTCATGAATAGCAAGTTCTAAAAATTCAGTCATAGAATAATAACTTTGTTTAAATTTTGTTTTAAGTTAAATTATGCGTGAAACTAAAATTTCATTCACTCCAATTAAAAAGATACATTTAGAATTTTTTAGAATGACTCATCATTAACATGAAAATAGAATTTCTACCAAAAATACACTTGAAATGAATAAAACATTTTTCACATAATATAAATACATTCACAATAGAACATTCCACATAAATAATATCTTTTCAAAATATCAATTTACTTTATAAATTCATTTAAAATAGAACATTCCACACAAATAATATCAATTTACTTTTTCACACTATCAATTCAACAAGAAAAATGAGTAATACTTTAAAAAAAAGATCTTTGAATAGATTCATTAAAAGAGAATCTCAAAAATTAATCGTTTAGCAATATTAAACTACAAAGCATATGTAAAAGTCTAAGGTTTAAATCATTTAGAAAGGAAAATAGCTTTAAAATATATTTTAATAGATAATAATACAAAACAGTTTTTAAAATAATGAACTTACATGATTTTGAATTTCTGAATTTAAATTCGTGGGGGATGAATTCACTTTTTAAAAATTAATAATTCACTTTTTAAATTAATAATGAAAAATGCTAAAAGCGAAAATTTTTCTGTCTTGTCTCTAGAAAGGTAATATTAGAATGAACCTCCTAACACATCTCAGCCGCTTATCTAATTAATCTAGGGGAAACCCCCTTATCAAATCTCTGATATCTTGGGTTTTCCCCAACGGCGAGTCATTACATGGTAATGCTACTAACGAACTAAATTAAGGAAAATTGTTAAATTAGAACACTTAATAAGTTTTTAAAATTTATAGTAATATTTAAGTAAAAGAAAATATACTTTGAATTTCAAATAAAAGGGTTATATTTTGAATTTCTTATTTATAGAAATATACTTTGAATAAAATATTATTATTATTAATCTATTAAATTAAGAATTGTGTTAATTGCTTTAGTCTAATGAAGGACATATAATAAAAAGCTTATAAAATTTGTAGTAATATAAACACCGTTTTTAATATTTAAGTAAAAGAAAATATGCTTTAAATTTCAAAGGAGTTATATTTTGAATTTCTTATTAATAAAATTTAATTAAGAATTGTGTTAATTGCTTTAGTCTAATGAAGGATATATAATAAAAAGCTTATAAAATTTGAAGTAATATAAATACCGTTTTTAATATTTAAGTAAAAGAAAATATATTTCAAATTTCAAAGGAGTTATATTTTGAATTTCTTATTAATAACATTTAATTAAGAATTGTGTTAATTGCTTTAGTCTAATGAAGGACATATAATAAAAAGCTTATAAAATTTGTAGTAATATAAATACCGTTTTTAATATTTAAGTAAAAGAAAATATATTTCAAATTTCAAAGGGGTTACATTTTTGAATATCATATTTATAACATTAAATTAAGAATTTTGGTAATTGCTCTAGTCTAATAAAGGACATGTAATAAGTTTTTAAAATTTTTTAGTAATAAAAAGCTGATTAAAATATTCAAGTAAATAAAAATCTACTTTGAATTTCAAATAAAAGGGTTATATTTTAAATTTCTTATTAATAACATATACAAGCATTTTCACTAATTTCTTTTTCAATGTAAATATAGTAAATAGAATACATTTTTCTCGATTAAATTAAAAAATAATCTAAGTTATAAAAATATAAACATTTCACATTAAATAAATTAAAATTATTTACTTACATCATCAGAGAAAGAACTTGAAGAACTTGCTTCATTCGAGGCTTTCATGTCTTCACTTAAATCCAGGTTAGACTTGTCAAATCGAAAAAAGGTAGGTACACACACACACACAAATATATAAATTATATTATCACTGAGAACTTTTGGAGCACACAACTAGCTTGAGAACTATAAACTGAGCTGTGTATCGCATGCAGTCTGCTAATATCTAAGATCGGTGAATCATCTTATCTAACACGATAAGGGATTTTCCAAACGGTTGCTTATCGATGAATCATGGTTGATACGAACATAGGGGAATTTTCTACAAGTATGAATACAAATGATATCATAGTCTACCCCAAATAGTATTCATTAAGGATTTTTAATTATAATTATTTGACTTAGAATAAATTCCTACTCCCCTCCCCCAATTAAGTGTTAAACATGAGATGTTGATTTGTAAAGTATTGAGTCTTTTTCTCTATTTAGTATCAAAAAATAATTTTAGAGTGTCAAATCAATGTCTTAAAGAGTTGAAAGACTAATGAATTAGTCTTAATGAGTAAGTCTAAATAGAAGACTAATTAATCTTCATTAATAATAATAACGGCTGATTCACTACTCGAACTATTCGTTAGAAAATTTCAATAGTAACGATATTCTTTTGTACGTGAATTGTTCAAACTAAGATTTTTTTCAATGAAGGTAAAGGTTTCATATAACCTCTAACAAGAATATTTGAACTTGTTCATTATTTTCTTCTTGTAAAAAACTGTTCAATTTTTCAAGAACTAAAAACAGATAAAAGATGAAAAATAATTGTGTTTGATGTTTAAAATACTTTCTTTCTGTCTCAGAAAATTCAAAAATTTTCCCATAAAGAGAAAGGATAATTTTAAGTGTATTTTTTTTTTTTTCCTGAAAAGGAAAACGATTTTTGCAAACCTGTTACAAGCTGAAAGAAAATTTAAATAAAACAGAGAAATGGTTTACAGAAAAATAACAAATACTTTATTTAATCTAATTGTTTACAGATTATGTTTCTTGATTATTAACAAAAATTGTTTCTAAGTAATTTTTATAAAAGTCTGATTTTAAATTCGCAAAAAATGCATGTGTATAGTGACAAACACAGTTTGAAGTGACATTCTTCACAAATTGAAAGACGTTAAAATTCAACAAAGCACTGTCTTTATACATCTCAAATTTTTCATGCAAAGAAGTTGTTAAGCAAGAATGATCTAACTGGGAAAGCTGGTTAATTTTACACGCGTAGCACGAAAAAACACGATGCACAGATTGTTCTATTTCATGGTTGAAGCAAGATAAAAAGTTTTTCTTAGCAGAATCAGAGTCTATGTGGGAATGTATACATTTTTCTGATTTTCGCAGAATTGCAACAGGAATCACTCGTGTTAAAAGCATATCAATAAAACAGTCAGTAATTTCAGAACAAAATTCCGTCAGTTTCAAAAATTGATCTCGGGATAATCGAATTCCGTTCGGTTTGAAATGAAAATTATTTTCATCGGTTTTGAATATTTGTTGAAGTAGACAAAAATTTTCATCTAGGAATGCCAGTATTAATTGATTATTACAAATGAAAGACTCTTTCACAGAATAAAAATTGAACTTTGTCACATTTTGCAGGAAATGATCAAAAGTCGTAGCAGTCATCACGACGCCATTCTTCGTTGGATAAAGCTTACCATTCGAGCCTTCTTTGAAATTTCGAATATGAAGTTTCAAGTTACAATTTTCTTCCATTTGAATTCGTGCTGAAGTACACCATTCTAGGTTCCAAGTAGTTGAATAATAACTTCCTTTAAAGGTTCTAGTAAACCACTCGTCTTCATGTGAAATATCAGTTTTATTCATCGGCGAAATATGTTTAGGTGAAGAGCAGTGCGGAAATTCATCGTCATCAGAGAGGGTGAACAAGTCCAAATTCAGTTCTGGATCCTTCGCTAAAGTAGCAAAATCCAATCTTGGTTTTTTCAGATCAAGCGGATGGGAGATTAAATGTCGAAAAGTAAGACTAATCCGTATATCTTTTATGTGAGGCTCTGCCCCAATACCATGTGTGAATAATTCATTGCTGGGAGGGCTCATGATGTACAACGAACCGTGTCCCAATTTTAAAAATGTAGAGGGCACATTCGGTCTCTTGAATTCAATAGTTCTCTGAGCACCAAAACTGAGCACTGTAATAGGAAACACGGCATTCAGGCAGGATTCGTCATCTTTATGGTGACTAATACAAGTAGATCCGTCTTGATAAAAATTCAGCAGCACATAGTTGAAAGTACACGCTGTTTCTTTCTCCACTTTGTCTCGCAATTCAATCATCAGAGGCGTCCAAGGGTTGCCGGGCACACTGGTTCCGCTGAAGGCATAGCTTGTGTTGGTATCACCATAGCCTAACATCAGGCGTTTAGGCTTAACATCCTTTCCAAAAATACGGAAAGTAGGTCTGAAGAAAGGCAATGTCCGCAGCTCCGTCAAGTACCGGTCAGCATGAGCTTTCTCAATAAAGTCGCTAATATATTCGACGTTTAATCCATTATCCAAATAAAACATGGAAGTCATTTTGAAGTCACTAGGCAGCACGAGGTATCCAACTAGACTAGAACAGCTGAACTCCAACGAAAATTATGAGCACTGACGATCTGCTCGTCGTTAAATACATGTTCTTATCGTCTAATCTTATCAACTGATTAGATCTAGTCACGTGGTATATGACATCACTTATCACTGATGACGTAGGGGATATCACGTGATGGGAAAACCTTGTCACGTGGTGTATGATAACACTGATGACGTAGTAGGATATCACGTGTTGGGGAAACCCCATCACGTGATGTTCGATAACACTGATGACGTAGGAGACCAGATTGGGTAAACCCAATCGATAAGGACTTGTAAGATTTTTCATTTCTACTCAAGTAAGCAAGGATGAAGCACGTGGTCCAGGTAAGCTTGTTTTAATTCATTTCTTTTTTTAATTGTTTAATTACATTTTAATTCATTCAGTTTATTTTTCAAAAATCTGTTTGAATTCCCCTCTATTAAAATAAACACACACCATTTTATGAAATAAAGACACAAATATAAAATAAAATCAATTTATTAAAACGATTTAAACAATACACTTTTAAAAGTTTCTACATTCAAGTTACATAAAAAATGATCGCTAACAGAATCCACATTCTTTAAAAACATGGATAGAACATCATCAAAATTCACAAGCATTAAAATCATGTCCCCTAACTGTTGAAATTTTTCACGGTTGTTTAACATAAAACAGGAATGCAGTCTAACACTTGGATGTCTAAAAACACAACCGGTACATTCATAAATTTGATTAAATATATTTAAAATAGAATTCTCAATACAATAAATTAGTTTAGACCACAAAACAAATTCATTTTCTGTAGAACTTCGTTTACATTTTTGTTTTAATAAGGTGGGTAAATGATATTCATACATATGATGAATCAATTTCTTATTAAATTTATAGGCTTTTTCTTTCAACTGTTCAAGTTGATAATTGTTTAATTGAATGTGGGATTCATTTTTTAACATTTTAAGACACATAACGGAATTATCCTCATTCAAAACCAAAAGGGTGTTATTAGCGATGAATGAAGAACTTGTATATTTCAAATTAAACGCAAATATTTTATATTGGAATTCATACCAAGTGCGAATATCTAAATCGATTCCATTCTGAGTTGGCATTCCTTCACTCGAAAATTCTCTAATTTGAATAAAATATTCAGCATTCTGTAACTGCAGTCCTAAAAATATAGCGTTTCCAAGTTCTTTTCGAAAAATAAAATTGCAATCTTTCACAGGTGGGGTTTGAAACACATTTTGTCTATCAGACATGGGTTCTTCATCCATTTGGATAGTAGAAGATTTCTGTAAGTTAAAGTCAATGAAAAATTCATTCATAATATCCTTAGCGGATTCACAGCAGGAATCAGGAAACGAAGTTTCTTCATCATGGCAGTTGATAGGCGTTGAAGGCTCGCTGGTGTAAGGATACAGCGTCACACTTTCCATATTAAATCTTGAATCCTCCATCAGGGGTTGATACTCGGAAGGCGACAACATTTCTTCATGCGATCTTTTCAATAAATTTTCAGCCATTGGACTAGCAATCATTAAAGTTAGCAGTAAACTGAAGGATTTGTAAAAAACATAAAACTTTTATAGATTAGTGACGCATATTATACCCAATCACATTCTTTCAAACAGATGACGTCATAGGTGAGTCATAGGAAGCACACACCCGCTGCAGTAAGCTACACAAGCGGTTAATTAACACACTTCGTTTATAATCTTTTTGTTGTTTCAATATCTTTCTCTGTTTCACAGATTTTCTACGTTGAGTAGGTTTATGCATTTTTTGATGTTTTAAAAAGTCCACTTTTCTGAAAAATATTTCATGACACGCCTCACACGTTTTTGAATGAATCTTGACATGTCGTCGTAAATCACTCTTTTGAATAAAACTTTTTTCACACAAATCACAACAAAAGGGTTTTTTCTGTAAGTGTGATTTCACATGTCTATTTAACACAAACTTTCGCAGAAACGATTTATTGCATGTTTCACAAACAAAAGGGGAAAGGGGTTCTTCTTTAATTAAAATTTCTGATGAGGAGGGTTTCATTTCAACATCTGAGCCAGATTCCACTTTAGGTATAACATTCATCTCCTCATTAATCAATCCGGATGCTCCTACAACAGCAATATCTTGAAAACTAGACATGATAACAACCTCACTCAACAGCAGTAATTAATCGACTAATGAAAAAAAAACTTCATTCGCATCAATTTATAATAATCATAGGTGGCGTGCGTGTGCCTACAAAATCTGTGATTGGTTCCTAAAATGGGTGACGTCATCAGTCTAAATTTTCTGAAAAAAGGACATAGCACTTCTTAAAATTTTCTTCCATAGATATGTAATCGTGGCTGAATCGATAAGGTAACGGTCTATTATTCAACCACGATTACATTTTGCAGGTTCAATCCTCCTCGAAACTTTTAGAAAATCGTGCAAAAATAAAAATACTAATTTCAGAACTAAATTCTATCAATCGCCACTAGATGGCAGCAGCAAAATTCCTCCTAAAACTCGAAATAATTTATGTAACTCTCGAAAAATTCTAAGTCGCTTCATTAAATATTTCCTCATTAAATATTTCCTCATTAAATTCTTAATTGCTATTTTTAATTACTAATTAGTTAACCGATCGAAAAATAACCCCTCGTACTATAACAGGTTAATCTATGAAACTAATTTAAAAATACCCCCTCGTACTATAACATGTTAAAAAAAATTCAATCTCTCGAAAATTCCCACTTTTACTCAAAAAAATCCTTATCCCACCAAAAAAATTTTTACCCCCCTTTTACCTCTACTCTTACAAGACGCTCTCGAAAGAACACCTCCTCCTCCCCCTCCTCATTCCACCACCTCCTCATTCCTCCTCCTCCCTCATTCCTCATTCCTCATGCCTCCTTCCTCCTTCCTCCTCCCTCATTCCTCATTCCTCATGCCTCCTCCCTCCTCCCTCCTCCTGGCGTGAAACTCTCATTTCTCCCCTACTACTGGCTATTATTTAAGATTATATATATTTATGTTAAAGATCTGAAGTTTTCCTTACAAACCGAAATGAACTTATGATTTATTTTAATGAAAAATGTAGCAAAGAGCCGATATTAAAGTAATGCATGTTATAATTATGAATAATTATGAAGGAAATTTTATTAACCCCTTGAGGGTCACCGGTATATATTATATACCACCTACGATTAATGAAGGTATAATGAAGGTAATGAAGGTTATTAAGGAAGGTACACCAGAAAAATTTTATTAAATTTTACTTTTCCAACTTTGGTGGAAAAAAGTGGAAAATTGGTGGAAAATTGCTTTTACTTATTTTGAAATAGAATTTTTCAAAGATTCCGGTGGGAATTCAGCATTTCACAAACGTAATTGCTTGCCCCTCAAGGGGTTGACAAACGGAAAACAGAATACAACAGCAATTTTGTTGAAAAATAAAAGTAGCATGAGAGTCTTATTAATGTTTAATTAACATTTATCTTCTGTGTTCACGATTATAAATAGTTTATGATCAGTAGAACATTTACTGCATGCTACTGAATTTATTGTTTGAAGTATTTTAAGACCTCATTTATGTCTAATACTGATTTAACTGTAATTACAAATAACAAATTTCAAATTCAATAAAAAAAATAATTATTTTTTCATGAATATGCCAAGAACTATTTTAATATAAAACTACTGATTAACCAATCACTTTTTCATATTTGCAGTACTGTTAATAAACTAAATATAAAGTATCCATGTCCTATAAGTATTTTTATTCACAACACAAATCAAATACAAATATATTCTTTTATATTTCACAAGTTCTTTAGGGTTTAAAAATTTACCTAAAATATGAGAAAATTCGTAAAATACATTATATGTTTCGAAGAACATTTCTTTTTTGTTTCAGTTTTAAAACAGCAACCTCTAAAGTAATTCATCAGAAAAAAAGAAAATACGTTTTTTTTTTTCTTTTCTTTCCAGATAAGAAATATTTTAGAGTATTTTAAAAGAACCGTTGCTTATTTTAAGCAAGGACATTTTATTCAATAAAAGTGTGGAAAGATGTATAAAACTTTGACCTTTTTTTACGTTTCTCTGAAAAACAAAAAAGTAAAACATACAAGATATAGTGAAAAACAGAGGCGATGAATTTACTTTTTCAAGAACTTTTACTTTTTCATTTCAAAGCAGAATCGCGAAAGGCTGGAACGCGTGGGGGAAAATAACTTTAATTTTGTTGAAATATTATGTACTAAAAATATAAGATACTTACGGGTTATACGGACCAGGTAGATAGATCGACAAAAATGACTGTCATTCGAAAATTTTGTTCATTGTTCCCAATTAACAATCGTGTTCAAAAAAGTAATTGAATGTACACTTAACAAATACATGTCATTACTATAAAAGATAAATACTATTATAGCAAGCCAAAATAATACAAAACAATAATTTTGCATACATTTAGTAAGTACATAACATCAAACTGACGGCTTTTAACACAAACAATATTAACGATGGTAGTTTTATTTCGAGTTTGTTATGCCCACCAACACAAATATAATAGAAATTTTATACAGTGATCTGCATCAAAGAATACAATATATGATCCGTAAATCATATGTTATATCATATTTATATAGTTATACGTAAATAAATTATTCAGCCGTATTTAACATGTCTTTAATATAGCAAGTATAAAATATTAACTATGCTGTTAAAATTAAGAAAGCAATAAATAATTAAATAAATAAATAAGGGTTACTGTAATTAATATTTTCGGCGCCATAATTGGCGTAGTGAATATGACCGGATCTCCTTAATACGTAAGTACCAAATATATTTTTTATATGATCAACAGAAAATATCATTCATAAAAAGTCCCTCAAGCCTTCACTGATTTGCAAAGTTACCTTCCCTATTCCAATTTTTTTAAACAGCTACACGATGTTAAAATCTTCGGAACCCATTTATAGAAGATTTAATCCCAATTTTCACCAATACTAAATTTAAATTAGATTTTCGTGAAATTAGGTAGTTATATCTAACTTAACTTCATTTATGTCGATTTATTTTCAGTCGTCAAATTCTGCGATGTTGCGCAAATTATCTTCAAGCTTGGTGAGAATTTGACGCTGGCGCGTATTACTATACAGTTCTATGCGCATGAAAATAGCAAATATGGATACCGCAATTTAAAAATAAAGTTGCAAGAAACCGCGGTTTCTAATGCTCCTAAACGAAATCTGATAATGGATAAATGAGCCACACTAGAATTTCAAACTGCTTTATCAGCAATTTTTTAGCAAATGAGGAAAAAATGCTTCGGAATCCTTGTATCAATGCCGAAAAGGTAAAATAAAAAAAAATATTTGAATTTCTTATCATTTTGTACATTTGTTTCAATTTGAAATGTTGAAGTGGTAGCCATTTTGAAATATTACGGCGGATGAAGATCGACACCGATGTTAATCGATACCTTCATTAAGTGATATACACATGCGAAGTTTAATCTAAAGTGTATCAAAACTCTTTGACGCATTTTAAAATTCACTAAAAAACAAGTAATTGTAGTACAGAAGTACGGTTTGGACTAAAATTATTCTCAGGATGAAAAGATTTCTTTAAGCGAATGAAAATAATATGTTCCAAAATTTCGATCATAGGTGGCGCTAGTTGTCCATATGCTTGGATTTAATATTTTTAAACATGTTTTTTTTTTTTTTTTTTTTTTTTTTTTTTCAGATTAAGATTGACGGTGTGACATTGAAATGACTACTCCCAGTAAAAAAGGACAAATTATATGCTTCTGCTGAGGCTGAAATTGAATAAGACGAGAATCGTGCATGTGATCCTGCCAATTCCACAAGCAGTGCTAGCGAATATGGGGATTGAACAGAAGTTCCTTTTAACCCTTTAACTACTGAATTATGAATACATGGAAATTTTATCATCTAAATCATTTTTAGTGAATTGTTTAAACTAGATTAGAAGATAATCATTTAATCATAACCATTTAATAAATGTTAGAAGGATTTTAGAAGGATTAATTAAATTTGAATTTATAGGGATTTTGTGCAATATGTATAAACCCACTCAAATCTTTTATTTTAAACTAGGGGGCTCAGCCCCCTGCTCGCTAACGCTCACCAACCCCCATGAATTGCTATGCAATTCATATTGGGATCGCTACATGATCCCAGCTCGCTTCGCTCACTCGCCACTATTTATGTCAACTCTAGCCAGAATGAGTGCTATCATAAATTATTACAACGTATTAAATTTACACATATTTTTAATGTATAAAAAAGTAATGGAAAACTTTGTTGAGAATGTAAATAAAAATGTACCTTGGAAACAGAATTAATTAAAAACCTTAGTGAAAACACAATAACAAATATTTTTAGTTGGGCCGCTATGCGATCCAAGCAAGCAACATATAATATTTACAAATATTGTAATTCATTAAAAAGTAATTGAAAATTTTGTTGAAAATATAAATAACTAGTATGTTGTGGCCATCACAAAACTTTCTTCTATATAAATCACGTCAATTAAATCATTTAAATAGTACAAGAAATTGCATCAATTTAGCACCAATTCATATCAAAGTGTATCTGAATTTGAAGTTTGATAAAAATTCGTGCCTTAGTTTTCGAGATAGAGCTATAGCGGAAATTCGGAAAAATGTAGCATAGCAGCGCCACCTGTTGAATGATTTACACCAATACATAAACAGCAATAATTGATATAAAGGTATACATGGATCTGAAGTTCAAAAAATTCATCTTGCATTGGTTACTCTCAAAAATAATAATCTTTTTAACCTAAAATTACCAAAATATTATTTTCACAAATTTCAACTGGTTAAATTATTGAAAAATTAAACTGTATTAGAATGCGTAATCAAGATGAATAATTACGTTTAGTTATCGATTGAGGCTCTTGTGTTTGTTTTTACGGGATGAAAAATCAGTAAAAAGTATTTCGCTTTGTCACATTCTAAAAAATTCCCCCATGAAATCTAAACTGTACGTTATTTTCACTTTCTCAAAATTTACATACGCACTACTCAAATTCACAATGTAAAAGTATTTTTACGCGCAGTAGGTAATTAATGAATGTATTTCTAAACTTAAAGTCACGTTTGTCCGATACAACTTTTCATCTGAACATTCGCGCAAACTTTAAGTTCTAATTTCAGTACTCGCGGAAATTTACCATTCAGAAATTAGTTTTTAGTTGCCATAGTATTTGTCAAATATTTTGCTTTATCAAAGAAAATGATCGTCGTCTTTTAAATATGACATTTTTACTTGCTGAATCATTTTGCTTAGCATCTCAAACTCAGTATCAGCGCAATGTAAAAATATTGAAATATCTTCAATCTTTTAATTTATGAAGAAGAATGCGTGTTTTTGTATAATGGCTGACGTCATTTTCTGTTCAAAAATTAGAAAAGTTACTTTTATTTGTAATGTGAAAATGGCATCAATAAAGATATAATCAATAAAAATAAATAAAGCATGACTATTTTCCCTTTACTTTTAATAGAAATGGAGTACGTCAGTTGCCACAATTACATAATTGGTACAAAAAACTATAAAAAAGATTAATATCTCAAAAATAAATTAAGATACAGCTTTCAAACAAATTGCATTTAAAAGTACATTTTTTCCCCTATACGATGGTGTAAAAATTGAAACTGTGCAATGTTTAGAAGTTTAAAAATTTGCAGTAGCGAAAATTACAAAATCGATATTTCATTTCAAATTTCAAAGTGTTGCCATTCGCAGAATGACGTATGTGTTATGCACAAATATGTTTGTCCTTTATAATATAGATAGACAGATAGAAAATAATAATAATTTTATCTTAATACTTTTGGAAAAAAGAAAACGTAAGAAAAATAAAAACTGACGTTTCTCAGCGGTTGAAAAAATAATAAGAAATAATTCACGACATGTTCTTATACTTCTAAGTTACCAAGTTTTGCGGTTCAGAGAAAGACAATTTCAAAAATATTAACAATTTTTATCTCTTCTCTTTTCAAAAGAAATATCTTACATTTTCGCTTCAATTGTTTTATATAAACTTCAGTAACTGATTTCATGTTTTGGGAACGATAAAGAATTCTCGAACGTTTTATATTAAAGATCCATTCTAAATAATCATTCCTGAATTGGTATCAAAAGAAGATAATTCATTATAAAAATATGAAATACCTTTTCGTAGTTTTACTTCACTTAAAGCAAAAAGAAACCATAAGCGTTTTCCTGAATCGACGGATTTTGTTCTTATTTGTGATAGACTCTATAATATATTCATTAAAATTTGAGTAAAAATTACTGTTAATCACATTACTAGGAAAACAGGATTACTAGGAAACAATGGATATATTTTCTAATTTGGCATTGGCAAGTAGATGAAAGAACATGCATCGTTGCTTGTAAGTTGTCACTACGCATTTCACGATACAGGTAATATCGGAAATTAGATTGAGTTGACATACTGAAGTATATACTATAGAATATATAAAATAATATAGAAATACTTTTAAAACTGAGATTTGGTAAGCTAGAGATTGAAAAATCTTCCAAAAATGTTATATTTCTTTCATTTATTTAGTTGTTCGTGAGGAAGTATAAATTTATGATTTACTCTTATATGAAAAGTAGGACAGAGAATATGCTTAAATCACATATGACTAAAAGAATATATCCTTAATGTTTACGCAGCACAAACGGTCAATTATTTCATTTTAATTTAAGCATGTCCTTTTACTAAAGCTTAAAAAAATGGTCTTCTAAAACAGATTTCTGTTTAATATATTTGTCAGTAATGTTTTTGGAAAGGAAAGAAGAGCCTTCCAAATAAATGCAAAAAATAGTGACGTGTTTCGAATCTCCATATGTGCTGCTGAAATTGATCTTAATCAAATATATGTTCTCTTGAGTAACGAAATATCGTCATCGTTCTTTTCTAATATCAAAAGCGCTGTATGTAATAATTACGGTTTAAACGTTGGTACCTAAGCATCTTTTACCCACAGTATGGAAACGAAACTTTTTAAAAACAGATGTGGTACACGATATAGAAATACTACTTTCAAGTTCTCCTGTTGATTTTGTAAAACTTATTGATAAAAGTCGAAACTTTTTGAAACGTTTTTATAAGTAGACAAACAGCATGGAATTCTAGGATAATTTTAACGCTTCTTCTTATCCTGGAACTAAGAAAAATTAATTTAAAATGCAAGACATGACAGACGTGAAGAATTAAGGAACGCTCTTCCTTACGATATCGTAAAATAAAACATAAAAAATTGGATGCATTGATTGATGACCGTCTATTATTGACATAAAATTGTCCTGCTATGGAATACAACAAAATATCATATATGGATTGAATCAAACATGTATCGTATCATCGTTCAGATATTGAAAGGAATTGAGATGGTCATCATGGGAAAGACGTGGAAAAAAATCAAGAATGTATAGGTTAGCCTGGGATAATTTTCAGACAAAAACAAAGCTTTTGCAATTACTCAGGAATCAATGACTATTTCTTTTAACCCGTTCTTAGTAAAATCATCTCATGCCTGGTGATTATTTTGAAACATTTTCAGATAATTAGCATTAATAATAAAAAATAAAATTAATAAAATCCTGTCTGAAAAAAGCACCTTGGTTTGGAATAAATTCCAGACACCTAATGCGTAATTCCCAACCAGCTATTTGTGGGGCTTTATAAGAATCAGGTTTGAACACCGACTACGGTAATTAAGAGACACCATTGTAAAATGTTATGACACAAATTGGGATATTTACTAGACCAATCTGAATACAGGAAAAAAGCATGAAAACGCAATTGTAAATGTATTCCTGAAATCCATTTACATTTTCGGGAATAAAAGTAAGTTATATGGAACTTTTGCACGCATAGCTACAGTAGCTAAATCTGTTTTATATAAATTTATGTAAAATCAGTAAAGAATCAGTAAAGAATAATAAATCATTAATAAGATACAGGCGTTACATTTATGATATTATGTTTTTAAACTGCACTGATAAAAATTTTGCAGAATTCTGGCAGGTCATTCGACCGTTTTTTGAAAAAAACGGTTTCACAGCCATAATTTAACTATATTCTGACCATAAAATGGCCAATAATATGGTCAGAACAGTGTTAAAATTACGGTTGTGTAACCGTTTTCGGAAAACAAAAACGGTCAAATGACATGCCAGAATGCTGAAAATTTTTAAAAGTGCGTGCTGATTCTCGTAAATAGAATATAATTAAATAATAAGCTACATAAGAAATAATTACCTTTTTTAATCATGCATAATGCGCACGTAGGGCATTCAAAAGAGAGATTGAACCAATTCTTTAACTTTCGAATTAGTATTTAAGAGTAAAACAGAATAACTTTTCACTTGACACAAAACTTCTTTATCCTTAAAATTACAGTATTTGAAAAAAAAATGCATAACTGGAACAATTACGTGTATGATTACAGCAGGAATAAAAATCACATTAGAAATTCTCGGGGCTTGAGACTCATTCTAAATATATGTTTAATGACGCTAAGAAAGAAAGATTACCTATATCTCAAACACTTCTCTGAAAATCATTTCACCAGACTTTTATAATCTTTTTGAATTATGTAAGATGTACGATTTATTTTGTGTTTGCCATTTCATAATTTTATGTTATACTTATCAATGTACCCGGTGTTCCAAAATGACTGAGGGATTTTAAAATGGAATATCTCGCAAACGGTGACAGATATTGATATAGAAAATAGTTTATTAATATAAAAAATAATAACTTCTAACGTCCACTATCCGATCCACACCGATAACTCGAAATTTACTTTTTTTATTATAACAAGAAATTTGATAAGCATATGTATAAATAAAAATATTCTGTGTACGTCAAAGAAAATTAAAAAAAATGATAAGAGAGATATACTGTCTCTATCTTTCCTATGTATGTTTGCAATTACGGAGGTAAAATAATTCTACTTGAGACTCATCATGGAAAAGTTATTATGACACTAAGAAAGATATATTACCCATACGCATACAAATTTAGATAATATGTGTTAAAAATGCCTGGTGTTTAACGGATTAAAAGTTTAGTCGATTCACGAGTATTGCATATTCATCCCCGGACAAACATCTTTAACATAGGAAATGCCTGATTGAAAAAATCTTTTTGTCGCTTTTACCAAAAGGCCCTTTCATATGACGAAAAAACGCAAATTAATAAATGAAACTTTCTGAAAATATTTCACCGACATTTTGCCAGTTTATGAATGACTGGCAAGTAATGAGCTTTTTCATCTTTTTACATCTGACAAAACACATGTAATTTTTTCTTTTAATGTACTATTGGATACATATTATTTTATTTAAATTTATTTTATGTATATCTTAAATTAATTGCCATGTTTCTTCGTATAAATTTGTCAAAGGTATTTATGAAAAAAATCAGGAACATAATATTTAAAAAGTGAATATATATATATATATATATATAAATTTAATTTAATATTATTAAGCCTTCTTGCATAAAAGTTTAAATTAATTTTGTAGCTATCTGGATTAAAAAATAAGCAGTTAACGAATATTTCATATAAGTTTATGACAAAAGTTAAGTTACAAATCATTCTTTTTCAATACATCATGAAATCTGACAGAAAAGTACATCAACAAAAATAATCCATGTATGTCAAAAGGAATAAAAATATTCTTAATAGAGATACGCCATTACTATATTTTCTATTTATATTTGCAATTCCGGAGGTAAAAGTATTCTACTTGAGACGCATCATGGAAAATTTTTTATGACACTAAAAAAAATATATTACCTATGCAGAGAGCTGCTTTCACAATCGTTTATCGAGATTGTTATACAATTTCTGAATTTGATAGTATATTCCAATTGATTTTGTAACTTACATCATATTTTTAGTCATGATAAACAGGGTTTTCTTTTACATATTGCCAAAAAATATACACTGATGCGAATAGATTTCCTAAATCCCATAAATTGTTCTCATAATCATTTCCCTAGATTTTTATGCCGTTTATAATTTGCAATTTATAATATTTGCGATTTGAATTTATTTCTTTTATTTCAAGAATTTTAGCCATGATGCATTTGAGCTCTGTAAAATTATTTTTTTAGTTAACAGTGTCGTAGTAACAAATGAACAAAAGCAGTGTTTTGATTTAATTTTTAATTTAAACAGAACATGAAATGCTAGGTGTTAAAAATGTAATGCCAAAAAGGTTTTCTTGTAATTTTCCAATTACAATCTAAAATTAAATAATTATTAAGATACAACAAGTTATATTTACGATTTTTATGTTTCTAAAACTGTTTTTATGTTTCTGAACTGTGCTCATCCTCGTAAAATGAATATAATGAAATAATAAGTAACACAAGAAATAATTACCGTTTTAAATCGTGAATGATGCGCATGTAGGGAATTCAAAAGAGAAATTTAACCATTTTTTTCCCTTCAAATTATAATTTAAAATTAAAACAGAATCATTTATTTTTCACTGGCCGTAAACCGCCTTTATTCATAATATCACAGTTTTTGAAAGAAAAAAGCATGACAAGATCAATTTTAAGTGTATAATTACAGCAGGAATAGAAATATTCCTAGCAACATGTACAGCTCGTATATTTGTTTTTTACATTAAAAATTCTCTGGGTAGGAGATTCATTGAAAAATATTTTTAACGACTCTGAGAAAGATTGATTAACTGCATCCCAAGCACTTCTCTTCGAGATTTTATACCGTTTTTAAATTATACTAGATATGCGACATAATTTTTTGTTTACCATTCCAAAATTTTAGGTTATGAAGATAACCGAATATGAAAAAGTGACACTTTTTGAAATTATTTTACAGACATTTTGCCAGTTTAAGAACGTCTGTCATGTAATGAGCTATTTCGTATTTTTGCATCTGATAAGACACATATAGATTTTTCTTTAATTTTCTGTTGGATACAAGTTATATTATTTAAATTTCTTTTACATATATCTTAAATGTAATACCCAGTTTATCTTCCTATAAATTTTTGAAAGGTATTTATGGGGAAAAAATTAATAAAATAATATTTAACAGGTGAATGTTTTTTTTTTTAATTTAATTTCAAATTACTAAGTATTCTTGCATAAAAGTTTAATTTAATTTCCCCGTTATTTGCATAAAAAATATGCGTTTAACGAAAACATCACGTAAATTAATTATTATACAAAAAGTTAAGACCTTTCTTCCAAAAATAACTCGAACATTATTTTTTTCGTTCTATCATGAAATGTGATAAGAAAATGCATCAATAAAAATATTCTGTGTATGTCCACAGGAATAAAAACATTCATAATAGAGATATACCATTACCATATTTCCTATTTATATTAGATATTCCGGAGGTAAAAATATGCTATTTGAGACTTTTCACAGAAAAGTTTTTATGCCGCTAAGAAGTACATATTACCACAAACTGCTTTCATAATCGTTTATCGTGTTTTTTTATAATATTTCCGATTTTGATAGGATATTCCAATTGATTTGTAACTTATATCCTACTTTTAGTGATGAAACACGCGATTACCATTTTCTTAATGCAAAAAATGTATACACTGGGAAGGATAAATTGCCCAGATTCCATAAAGTTTTTTCATAATCATTTCCCGAGATTTTTATACAATTTATAAATTGCATCGTATATGCGATTTTTTTCTATTTTATTATTTATAAATTGTTAGCGATGATACATTTACGCGATTTGAAATATTTTTGTTACGAAGGAGTTTAGTAGTAATAAATGAACAAAAACAGTGTTTTGAAAATGCAAAATGAAACACCTTGTGTTAAAAAAAATAATACCGAAAAGAATTTATCGTAATTTCTTTTACAATTGAAAAGTAAATCATTAAAAAGATACAGCGCGTTACATTTATGATATTTTGTTTCTAAAACTGTTTTTTGTTTGTAAACTGTGCTGATCCTCGTAAATAGAATATAATGAAATAATAAGCTACTTAAGAAATAATTACCGTTTTTAATCGTGCATAATGCGCATGTAGGACATTTAAAGGAGAGATTCAACCAATTCTTTTACTTTCGAATTAATATTTAAGAATAAAACAGAATCATTTTTCGCTTGACACAAAACTTCTTTATCCTTAAAATTACAGCATTTGAAAAAACAAGTGCATGACTGGAACAATTACGTGTATGATTACAGCAGGAATAAAATCACATTTGAAATTCTCGGTGCTTGAGACTGATTCTAAAAATATTTTTAATGACTCTAAGATAGAAAGATTACTTATATCTCAAACACTCCTCTGAAAATCATTTCACTAGACTTTTATAATCTTTTTGAATCATATAAGATATACGTTTTTTTTTTTTTTTTTTTTTTTTTTTTTTTTGTGTGTGTGTATGTGTGTGTGTTTGCCATTTCATAATGTTATATTATACGTATCAATGTAACGTGTGCCGCAAAAATAACTGATGGATTTTAAAATGCACTAACTCGCCAACGGTGACAGATATTAAAAGAATTAGTGTACGAGGAATATGTATGATGTCAGGAGTTTTTTCTACCTGTACCTTAACTTTTGGAGGCCAGTGCAGTTAAAATAGGATGTTGCATGTTGTCTTCACAACAGTAACTTTTAACTTAACATACATATGAATATTTGAAATAATTTTAATGGGACACATTTTATTCAAACAATTATACACAAAGAAAATAATAAATTTATTGCAAGTTTCAACTAAACGTCCTTTTGAAATTTCATAAAATAAGCTTTACTATTGTTTTCAAACATTTTGCAATGAAAAATAAATAAATAAATAGACGATTTAGCACTACCCTCATATTTTTCAATTGCAAGAAACAAACTACTTATCTTTTGAACGCTTTTTTGTAAGCTAGAGTAAAATTTCTAAAATATCAGGAAAGTCATGACACATAGATGAGACATGGATACTGTTCGCTACCATTTATACTCTATAATATTCTTCCTTTTATGTAATTGCACAAATTTTGCGTTTCAAGAAGCCGAATAATGCTAAAGTATGTACTGCTTAAGATAATGTACTCTTCTGCAATATTAACGAATTAATACAAAATGTTATACTTCGTAGCTCTTTTTTTTTCCAATTTATGTAAAATGTTAATTAAAACATTATACACATTATATTTAAGGTTGAATGTGTTATATTATTTCGACAAAACTAACTTTTAAATTAACTTACTTTTGAATACATTTACAATACAAATTTCTGAATAGTTCAAGCGTACTAATCGGCATTTGTATCCGTCATGACATTTCAACAACTGAATACTTATTCCTTTGAACTTCTTTAATTCTGAAATGAAGATACGTAAATGAATGTATTGTGCGAATGTTTCAACAGAAATAAAAATAATAGTGGTGTTCCATTCGTATCTTTGTTGTTTTCATTTAAAAATCACAATACAAAAATATGTTTCATTTGACACATTGTGGAACTGTTTTATGACACTTAAAAGATTACCTATATCATCAGATCTGTTTTCTTAATGATTTCCACATCTTTTTGTAACTGTTTATATGTTATAAAGGTAATGAAATTTATTTATTTTTTTATTTTTATTTTTATTTTTATTTTTATTTTTATTTTTTTACAATATATAGGTAATATGCAACGATGTTAAGAAATTAACTTTATTTCTACATAGTCTACAGAAGAAAGAATTTAACACGTTTTTAAAACAATATTTCTGTATTTATAACTCAGCTGTAACATCCCTGTCTTTACAATGAGAATGATCTAGGCTAAAATATGCGGTTTCCGAAGCATCTATTTTTTATGATATTAAGAAAGACATATTACTTATTTCAAAATAACTGTTCTCTTAATGTTTTCTCCCTTTTTATATTAAATAAGATAATTCATTTAATTTTGCGCTTTATTATCATTAAAATTATAGATAATATTTATCATTGTTGAAAAACTAACATTTTTTTTCAATAGAATACATTAACGGAAGAATGAAGCACGCTTTTATAACGTTATTTCTATATTCATAGCAGAGATATAACAACCCTATTTCTTTACGATTGAAATTCCAAAATACGTGTCTGAAGAGGCACAATAAAAATATTTTTTAACACTAAGAAGGATAAATTATCCAAATCGCACGAACCGTTTTGATGATCATGCACCAAGTATTTTTTGACGCTTCTGAATTAGATATCATATGTGACTTGAGTTTTTGTCTTTCTATTTCACAATTTTAGAGACAATACATTTTAAAAATGGAAACATATTTTTCGTATAAAATAAAGGATTCAGGTAAGGTTTGGAATACTTATTATTTTAATTTTTAATGGCATAGAAAGCATAAAATAATGCCATATAATGTAGTATGTAATTTATTCCTGTTATTTTGAAATAATAACATTTTAATACATGTTTTGTGTTATAAAATATTTTTTTTTTTATGCTTGCATGATTGAGATGGTCCATTAATATAAAACTTATCTCCAAAAATTGCGTTAAAATACATAAAATGTACATGCTAACAAGTTGCTGTAACAACCGGGTGATTGAAGGAAAGTTTCTGCTATTTAAAGAAATTCTAGTCTTTTGACTAGAGAATTTGAGGAAATGTTTAGCTTGTGTTTGTGAATATTTCATTTTTAGAAGATAAAAGTAAAAGCGTTAGAATTTCATTTTTAATATGAAAAAGCATTAAAAAATCACAGTTTTGTTCACAAATTTTGATTCTAGGATTTCAGGATTTGAGGTTTGTGTCAGATTGGGGAAGATTCCATATTTCACGTAAACATGAGCAAAACAATTTTTGTGTTTTAATTAAATGCAATGAACAGAAAAAGTTAAATTTACGGTATTTTTAAAAGCGTAATTGAAGTTAATAAATTATATGTTTTCTAGAATTACATTTTTCTTAAAATATATTCAAATTTAATTGTCATAAAATAGAAAATTCTGTTTAATGTTCTGAATTATGTAAAATGTACTCCTAAAATTAAACATAACTACGAAGGTAGACTGAAAAGAAATGCACACATTCTTATAGAACACGAATAAAAACAAAAAGCAAGATCGGGCAAAAAGTAAATTAAAGTACAATTCTTAAGCTTCAAAATCATGTATTTATTTCTCAAAATAGTCAAGGTTAAGGCTAAAACATTTCTCCCAACGCATAATAATTTTATTTATTCCGTCACTGAAAAACTCTTCCGGCTTTTTCTACAGCTGTCTTCACCTTATTGCTCGAGGTGTAATGATTACCCTTGAGGTCGCTCTTGAGTAGGGAAAAAAATAAAAATTGCGATGCTCCAGAACGGATGAGTAAGGAGAGTGTGAAATCGGCTCAAACTTTACGTTTCGCTGAGACCCTGCAGTTGCGCGTAGAGTTGCAAAGACTAAAAAAAAACGGTTTAAACATGGGAATAAACCGGGTTTTCTGGGAATAAACGGGGTTCTTTGGGAATAAACCAACTCTTTTCGGAATAAACCTGGGAATAAAAACAAATAGCAAGATCGGGCAAAAAGTACATTAAAATACAATTCTTAAGCTTCAAAATCATATATTTATTTTTCAACATAGTCACGATTAAGGCTAAAACATTTCTCCCAACGCATAATATTTTTTTTTTATTCAGTCACTGAAAAACTCTTCGGGCTTTTTCTACAGCTTGCTTCATCTTATTGCTCGAGGTGTAATGATTACCCTTGAGGCCGCTCATGAGTAGAGGAAAAAATAAACATCGCGATGCTCCAGAACAGATGAGTAAGGAGAGTGTGAAATCGGCTCAAACTTTACGTTTCGCTGAGACCCTGCAGTTGCGAGTAGAGTTGCAAAGACAAGAAAAAAACGGTTTAAACATGGGAATAAACCAGGTTTTGGGGAATAAACCGACTCTTTTTGGAATAAACCTGGGAATAAACCGGGTCTATTGGAAATAAACCCGGGAATAAACCAGCTTTTTGCAACTCTAGTTGCGCGGAATTTGCACAGATTTTATGGAATAACAATTGTTGAATAATGAAGTTAACATCTTCCTTGGATATTATAATATATTTTGCGGTACGCTTTTGAGTGATTCACCTATAATTTTGAATCAAATCGATGTCTATTTTGCAATTTTTATCGTCTGTGGCAGTGATCGGACATCCGCTGCGTGTCTCATCGACATGTATGGCAATTCCAGGCTCGCAGTCACGAAATGTTACTGCCCATCGAATTACAGTAGACCCACCAACAGCATCGTCACCATAAACAGCCTTTAAATGACGATGAATGTCAGTTGGAGTCACTTTTTCATCAGTTAAAAATTCGATAACCGCAAACTGTTTAGCTCGAGTTGACATAGAGCTAGAACATGTCTCCATATTTCCTCTTCTCAAATTACACTGCATGAATTCAAAGACCTTAAATGTGCACATGCATATAGAGAAGGAATGTTACTTGCACATGGCACATGGCACCGGGTGCCCTTCTTAAGGTCATTTTGTCTGCGTTCTAAAAGCATGTGTGCATTTCTTATCAGCCTACCCTTGTAGTTAAACTTTAGTCATTGTTTCATTTTTTTATTTACTTTTGCTGTTGGATTGCAAAGATAAACGATAAATTCACAGTAACCCATCTATATTAATTAAGATAAAATCTACTTTTTTCTGATTTAATGAACATTCAATTACTGAATTTGTTTGATGCATGCAATATTTTAAAAAGCGGTATAAAATACTTTGTTTTTGTTTATCGTGGAAATAGGTTTGAACAAGCAACTTTCATAAGAGGGATATCAACTCAATGAAATTCATCATTCCACGGTCTGCAGTAAATTCATAGACGAATTTGAGTTCTCGAGAGTGGAATCCGTGAGAATAGAATTGGTTCATTAGAAATAGGACATCGACTGAAATCGATTGGTAAAAGATGATACGCAATGCTTGCAAAATTTAGCTACAGAATAGGGAAACAAAGGTGTTATTTTTAGTGCAAGAGCTGTTAAACATTTTAGGGAAGGTATTTGAGGCACCCTGAAAATTTGTGAAACACTTCTTTTGTAATGGCTGAATACAAAATCGAATGTCTGGCTGAATTATCGTGTCCCAAAAACAGTGTCAGACACGTGTCAAGTGCCATTTTTTGACTACCCAATAAAAAAGGTATTTGAGGCACGCTGAGATTGAGACAGAATAATATTTATACTTAGAAAAAAATATTTTGAAAACGACAGACACTTTAGTCGGCCCAAAAACTGTGCCAGACACGTGTCAAGTGCCATTTTTTGACTACCCATAAAAGGTATTTGAAGCACGCTGAGATTGAGGCAGAATAATATTTATGCTTAGAAAAAAATATTTTGAAAATGACAGACACTTTAGTCGGCACAAAAACTGTGCCAGACACGTGTCAAGTGCCAAATGACACTTGACACGTGTCTGGTACAGTTTTTGGGTCACGATCCTTCAGCCAGACATTCGATTTTCTATTCAGGCATTACAAAAGAAGTGTTGCACAAATTTTCAGGGTGCCTCAAATACCTATTCAAAAATGCTCAACAGCTCTCCTACTATTTCATTTGTTGTTGAATAGACAAAATACCTCCATTATTCTCTGGTAATCATCTATTTACGTATTTAATTAATATTTGTATATTTTATGTCACATTAAACGTACACATTTGTCTTTGTATTCGAGTGTGATCTATCTTTTGGTATAATATGAACCTTACTCACAAAGTGATATCTTTTATAAATGACGAAAATGTATGCATTGCCTACCTCTGTTTCGATTTTTTTTTAATATAAACAAATCCGGTCAATACATATGAAAATATTTTCAATAAGCTCCTTGGAGAATTCTTGACATAAAAATAAAAGCAAACTAAAATAAAAACAGACAAAATAACCTGCTAATTATTTTTTGTTTCTCTGTAAAAAATATAAATGACTGAATAAAAACAAATAATAAAAGTTTTTTGATTATGTAATAATTAATGTTTTAATTTCCTGCCTGAAGAAAGCTTATTTCTAAACTAAAGAGAGAAACCCATTAAGTATAAGAGAGTATTACATTTTTTTCTTAATTTTCTCTGTAGCGTCTTTTTATTTTCAGCAAAAATGAAACTAAAATTAAAATTGACAAATTAATCTTTTTTTTATATGTTTGAAGATTTTTTCCATTAAACATTTATTAAGAATATTTCAAATTGGTGATTATAATGATTTTGAAATCAATATTTACATTTTTAAATTTATCTAAATTTTTTCCGCTCATTAAATTTTCCTTAAAATAAAAATAAAAAAGTGATTTCTAGTTTCGTCTTTATCTTAAAAAAATTGTTGAATTATAGCACTTTGAATTTCTAGCATGGCAGCATGACTGACATTTTCAAACGATCTGATATTCGTCACGCGATAACACGCGTATTTATTAACCTATTTTGATGTAAGAAGAAATGTGGATAGTATATAGCAATGTCTCGACAAAGTTTGTTGGCCAGCTTCATCAACCATCTTGTTTAGAAATGGCGACTATTAAATTAAAAAAAAAATAGCACAATTTCTAGCGTGGCTGACCATTTTGAAACGACCTGACTTTTGACACGCGATAACAGGCGTATTTATGAACCGATTTGAATGTACCTTGGTGTGTTCATAGTACATACCAATGTCTCGATCGAGTGCGTTCGCCAGCTTCATCCGCCATCTTGTTTCAAAATGGCAGTTATTTTTTTTATTATTAAAAATTTTAAATCAGGTACCAAAAAATTGGAAAATTTAAAAGATTGGTGTGTACATAGTACATAACAATGTCTCGACCGAGTTCGTTGGCCAGCTTCATTCGTCATCTTGTTTCAAAATGGCTGCCATTTAAAAACTGTTTTAAAATTTAAAATTTAAAATAAGGTATCAAAAAATGGGAAAATGGGAAAGTTATTTTTTATGTGTTTGACCTTGATACAAAGATTCCTGAGCAGTTTTTGTTTCGTCTAGATCTTAAAAAATGGTTGAATTATAGCACTTTGAATTTCTAGCATGGCAGCATGGCTGAGATTTTGAAACGATCTGATATTTTTCACGCGATAACACGCGTATTTATTGGCCTATTTTGATATAAGAAGGCATGCGGATAGTATATAGCAATGTCTGGACCAAGTTTGTTGGCCAGCTTCATCGACCATCTTGTTTCAAAATGGCAACTATTAAATTAAAAAAAATATATATTTAAAGTGATGTGCAAAAAAAAATTATAAATTGAAAAATGTATCTTTCTTAAGTATTTGACCTTGATATAAGGATTCCGGAGCATTTTTGTTTTTGTTTTGTCTTTATCTTAAAAAATGGCCCAGCTATAGCAGTTTGAATTCCTAATGTCGGTGACATTTTGAAAATCTGTTTTTTGCCTGTGACAGCACTCGTATATATCAACCGATTCCGATGTGAGTGAGCATGTGCACAGGAATTACTAAGGTCTCGACCAAGTTCACTGGTTAGCTTCCCCACCATGTTGTCTTACAGTGGCAGGCACGTCAAAATATCACCGAATTTGGCAACCAAATATAAGTTACTTTAAATAAAAGCAGCTTGGATAAAGCTGACTAATTTCGCGAAATTCTCATTCATAATGATTTAGTATTGATAAAATTTAGTATTGAATCTCCTATAATCGGTTTCCACTAAATTAAGCTTCGTGTGTTTGAATAATATAAGCTGGCTTTTTTTTAAATTAAGGGGTTTTTTTAAATATGAAAGCTACCTCTTCCTCCCGGCACAGGCCGGAAGGACTTTTTGAAATAGGTATTACACTGTTATTTTTTTATTTAGATTTAATTTTTTATTTTTAATTTTTTAATGTTTAAAATATGTCTTTTTTTTTTTACTTTCAAAGCCTGTTGCCGTATTTTGCAACCGGGATTTGACGCATAACTACTTAGATTAAAATTTTAATATTTTAATGTTTAAAATATGTTCTTTTTTACTTTCGAAGCCTGTTGCCGTATTTTGCAACCAGGCTTTGACGCATAACTGTTTCAACTGTTGTTAAAACCCGCGTAGATTTGCAAATATAAATTGTATTTCGCTTTTTATCACCTCTGGTAGGCTAAAGAAACAGGCTACAGAAGTACAAAACTGCAATAGGCTACAGGAAAATATTTTTAAATTAATTCTTTATTTTATAATTAATTATTTTTTTTTAATTGTACTGTTATTGGAAACACTGCTATAATATTTAAAACACTAGTATTTCAAGTAGCGAATCAATTCAAGAAGCAAAAATCAATGACAAAATTTCATTTTAACGTATGAACGAAAAGGAATTAAATATAAAGTGTTTAAAACGGAAGAATTAAAAAGGTTTCGCCTTCAATCACGTTTTACCAGCGAAATTTAACACACTTGTTAATCTTGTTCGGCAGCACTGGGATACACATCAAACCACCTTACATTTTAATTTTGTTTTATATATTATGCGAATAATCACATGCGTAAACTATTTTTCAATAAAATCACCGTCTGTTAGGATTCAATCGTTACTTCACAAATATTGATATGCAGATTGTAAAAATATTCAGTCACGCTTATAGCCTTAATTAGCAAAAAACGACTGTGCTCCTCTAAACCAGGGTTGGCGAAACTTTTTATAACCGCGTGCCAATTTCATTCCAAAAATATTTTACACAACTTTGACGTCCCAACAAATTTAGTGGATTGAAAAATGGTGAAATAAAATTTAAATAATAACAATAAGATAATAAAAAGAAATGGATAACATAACATACATGGGAGGTATTGCACTATAATAATAATAAAAAAATTAGATTCCAGAGATTATTAAAAAATATATGTTATTAATTGTGTTGTTGCATCTTGGAAGGAAAATAATTCATATCAGGTTCATACTCAGTTAATTTCAACAGAATGCAAACTAAACTGGATTTACATGACAACTGCTTTACATTTGATATTTTGTATTATTAATTTTAGAAACTAATGTCCTTGCAGACATAGGTAGATTGACAAAATATTAAAAGATCAAACGCCAGTTTCTTTAAGTAGCTCTGAAATTAATTTCTAAGTTGAAATAATTTTGCCATTGGTAGATTTACTAATGTAGAAATTAACGGTATTTTAAAAATCCGCAAGTAAAATTCTTCAATTTCCAATAAATCAAATTTAGTCAAAATTAGGTCATCTAGAGTTTGTGTATTTTCTGTAGTATCACTGTATATTGATTTGGTCATAAGTACTCAACATGCCAAAATTATTCTTTTGCGTGCCACTTTTGGCACGCGTGCCATAGGTGCGCCGTCCCTGCTCTAAACTTTTTGTGTAGAATCATTTAAGCAACAGTACAAACACTTTTCTTTTAGAATTAATAAAAGAACATTGAATTTAGGAAAAAATGCATGATATTTTGAATTCTTCAAAACATTAACATTATTTTGAAAATCATTACTCCGAAATTTCCTAAAAGTATCTTTTACAATTCCAAAAAAATATGCTTTAAATACAATTCCTTTGTCTTAAATTGAGATACAGGGTGTATTAATAGGATCTTATAAATTTTAAAATTAAATATCAAGCAAACTATGATAGCTATTAAAATAATCCTTGATCGAGATTCAAGTGTAGACAACGAAAACTACTTATTATTCTTTAGTACCAAATGTTACCGCCAGATGACTCACGACTGTCGGAGACTGTTAGATTGATCAAATAAACATACAATTTCCAAAGCTAAACATGTATTTTCTGTGTTTTTGTAGCTAAATATCATGATATATAAAAACAGTGTAAACATAGTTTATTTCGATATGTTGGTAGACCCATTTTAAGATTTCATTCGGATTAAGGACAGAATAGGATTTTAACAATGTTCTTAGAAGCGTACACAGTTAGAGTTCCTCATCATTCAAATCGCAATTTCTCCTCATTAACGTTAAATTTGTGTAAGTGAAATGCATAAGTTTTTTTTTTTTTAATTTCTCCTCTGAAAATTTAAATTTTTACCTTCTTTTCTCTTTATGAGATTCTTGAAGGGTGTTGCTTTCTTTTTTTATAGACAATATCTTTCTAAAATATATACTTAAGTTTATATTTTAAGCATTAAAATCTACTTGATGCTGGCGACTTGTAAATATGTTTTAAATAAGTGAAATAAAATCAACTATTTTAGCAATATTTTGTGAAATAAAGCAGAATGTAATATCCCTCCATAGAAAAAAAAGGTAAAAATTGTACTAATCACAGGAGATTTTTTAAAAGGACGGAAGCTTTCCAAATCCATAGGTTTAACATTAAAGAGGGAAATTAGCGATCAGACTGATAAAGATTTTAGATATGACTAGCAAAAGCCCTGCTTTGTTTGGATTCGCGAAGCATTATTTCTACCCTATATAGTTGAAATCCTAAAGAAACGACTGAATAAACAACTGATTCTGTTTCACGACAATTTCTACTAAAATATGGAATATTATGCGATTAAATTAACGCCAAAAGACCGTATTGATCTGCAGATCTCAAAAGTGGTATTAGAATTTTTAAATTCGAATTAGTTTTCAAAATATTAATTTTTTGCTAAATTTAAACACTTTTTCTCTAATGATGGCAACTCATATTTTAATCATAAAATATATATATTTTTTCAGATTTTAGAAAAGGTTATTATTTTAAACTAATTTGGCGACCAGTTTGGCCTCCCTTAAATGTATGTAAAGAAATGTATCATGTTACTTTTATTCATAATTCAATTTACTTGAACAATCTTTCGTTAAATCGGAAGATTCTGATAGAGAAATCAAGGAGTCGGAATTTTTATGTTAGCGCGATGGAGGTAATAAATCGCCAAACATTTCTCCCATCGGATTTTTTTTTTTTTTTTTTTGTATTTTATTATCATTAGCATTTTATTTAAAATGCAATATTTTCATTTAAATTTGAAACATTTAAAATTAATGGATTTCACTTTTTTTAACGAAATGAATAGAAAAATATTAGTCACAGATCTCATATACGCACCGGGGTACCCAAATGGCGCCAAAATGGCGTTATTTTGCCTGGAATTGAAACCCGGTTATTGTTGCTTATTTATTAATAAATGTTTATTTACATTTGTTTTCTTTTTATTAAATAAAAAGTTATATATTGTTTTGTTCTATAATTATTAATTAAATTTTTATTTATTGTTATATCATTTAAAAAAATAATAGAAAATAATTTAAAAATACATTTGTAATTGGTTTTCGAAAACGAGGTTTTCGCCAAATTGTCGTAAAAAACCGGTGCGTATATCACATCTGTGCTAAATCACTACAATAATAGCCTAATCATGTGAATTTCATCAACAGTTCCGCGTTGATCGCTTCGCTTTTTATATGCCAGTCGGCCATTTTGTTACTTTAATGTTAGCCGGGAGCAGTGATAAATCGCAAAATATTGTCCCATCGCGATCATTTCATCTATATTATAATAGTCCAAGTCGTATGACTGTCATAAACAATTACGGGCTGACCCATCGCTTTTCATATGCAAGGTGGCTATTTGTAATCAAAACTATTTTTTCGAGTAAAACTACATAAAATTTGCCGTGATCGCAAAGCATTCTCTGTACTTTTATATTAGCCGGGAGCAAATTTCGCCAATAGCATTTTTTAAGATTCCAGTTAGCCTTTTTTATATTTCTCGCGTGGTAAATTAAAACAATTCTTTGATGTTGAAA
Organism: Maratus speciosus; assembly: GCA_963932465.1. Lineage (NCBI taxonomy): Eukaryota > Metazoa > Arthropoda > Arachnida > Araneae > Salticidae > Maratus > Maratus speciosus. The sequence continues at coordinate 59,529,019 of OZ010789.1, forward strand.
TTAAATGCCATGTTTTATGATATTTTTCTTTTTCTGTTATTGTTCTCGTTTTATTTTTTTATTTTTTATGAAATAATGGAAAGTCATGAATTTTAAATGTTTCAGTTTAAAATTAAAGTTAAGTATTTCAAATAAAATAACTGAAAGGTTTATATTTTTAATGAAATACGAAAAAGTGTGACGAGAACATTGTTTGGCTATTTATAATCTACTAAAAAACAACTTTTCAAAAGTAAAAAATAAGCCAAGCAAAAAAAAAAAAAAAAAGAAAAGAAAAAATTTGAAAGTTGTGGCTAAAAAATAGTGTGATATCAAATTTCCAAGCTTATATTGCGGTACTTAATTAACATTTTTTGATAAAAATTTACCATATGTAAGTCGAGTACCTAAGTATGCGTTGATAGAAAGCCTTTTCTCCTTTACTAAATACATCATAACGTGTTTCTGAAAATTAATTTTTTTTAAATTATGCATGATGTGCTTGGCGGCCATCTTTCCATATTTTACACAAATTTCTAAGCACACAAGTTCATTGTTAAGATTGGAAGTTCGAAATTGTTACTAAAGCAAACATTTTATTCTTTTAATTTATGGAAATGAGTGCCTAAAAATTTGTGTCTAAAAATAAAGCTGAAGTAACTTCAGGTTTCATCTTATGATTCTCTTTTTACGGAGGGTGGTTAATTAATTAGTTAAAGCAGTAAAAATCAATTTGTTTTTTCAAAATAAAAAACTTTCTTAATTTATCTGTCTGTAGCTAAAACTATAACTTCGAAATTCTTAATAATGCAAATATGTTACGAGCTTGAGTGCTTAGAAATTTGTGTAAAATAAGGAAAGATGGCCGCCAAGCCCATCATGCATAATAAAAAAAAAATTAATTTTCAGAAACACGTTATGATGTATTTAGTAAAGGAGAAAAGGCTTTCTATCAACGGATACTTAGGTACTCGACTTACATATGGTAAATTTTTATCAAAAAATGTTAAATAAGTACCGCAATATAAGCTTGGAAATTTGATATCATACTATTTTTTAGCCACAACTTTCACCTTTTTTTTTTTTTTTTTTTTTTTTTATACTTTTGAAAAGTTGTTTTTTAGTAGATATCAGTTCTTTTTTTAAAACAAATGATATATAACTGAAATAATTCTACTAGCTCAAATTAAAATTAGTCCTTGTACAGCCTTTATAAGCAGGGAGCAAACACAATATTATACATTTTGTTTACCTATCATTCATTTATCATAGTGATTAATAATTTAAAACTAAGGAAAGTCAATTTCTTCTTTCAAAGTATCAGTCTTTCTCAATTTATATCTCCTTAAAATTTTCTACGAAAGATGAAAATTTAGTAATAAACAGAGTCGAAAAAAAATATATATTTACAGTTAGTCTGTCAGTTAATTGTTTTTTCTAACTTTTTTTTGCTGACGGTTTTGCAAAAAAATTTACCTTTACAAATACCTACGGTTAATGCGAGAATGAAAACCCGCAGGCATCTAAAGAATCGAAGATCTGTAAATCTAGCAATTCTAGACATAATAAAGGAACATTTCTGATAAAAAAAAAATCTAAAAATTTAAGAGATATAAACTGTACATATAGCTTCATCTTCATTTAGATCGTGTTATAGAGAAGAAAGAATAAATATGTAATTTTACTCAAGTCTGTTTATCCATACCTATTTGCATAAATGTGAGGATATTAATTTACTATAAAATTTCCCCTAAATTGATTATCTTTAATAGTCTATTATTAAAGCCGCAATACATTAGAATTAAATATTTTTCGGTTAAAAATTGCCTGAAATCTATAGTCTTATCGTTCGTTAAATTTGTCTTTTTTTTATGCCCAGACTCTTTTTCTGAACTCTGACAAAAGATCACAGACATATTGAAGCTATCCAAATTCTTATATCTTTCTATCGTATTTCCTTTTTTGAGGGGGGTGTGAGGAAGAGCCTTAAGAACTTCGTTTTGTTCTCAGAATTCTGAATTATTCATTCAAAAGATCTACCTACATAAGTCTTGTTGCAGAATTTTCATTAGTTAAGAGTTGCATCAAGTTATACATCATGTGAATCTATTAAATTAATTTTGTGAAATACTAGATGGGAGCCATTGATATTTCCAGACCATTTGCCTACATTTTAAACTTGAGTCATTTACTACTATTCATTAATTTTCTATACGAATTAAAGAATTCGTTGTTTCCATGCCAACTGTACCTTTCACTATTGCTTGCTTGTTTGTGTGTTTGATTTATTGAACACATACATCATATCACATGCGGATCACGGCGGGATTCGAATCTGCTTCCACCTACGCTCTCAAGCGATTAGCGGCATTGTGTCTTATCCACTCAGCCACAGTGGGCCACTATTGCTTTCTCTAATGCCCAGATACTCAAATTTAACCAACTGCACTTAGAATAATGGTCATAACACAGAACATTAATATGTTAGAGCAGTGTTGCCAGTGGGCTACTTTTTTTAATTCAGATTTCTTGATTGCCAGCACTTATTATAAACGGTAAAATTCCCATTGTTTTCGCCTTAATTAATATGTCATTAAATAAGGCACATTTAACAATTTCAAAAAAGTGGTGCCAATCAAGTATCTGAGTTAAAAAAAGTAGCCCATCTGGCAACACTGTGTTAGAGTGGTGACATATGCACAAGTCGTGTACTCATATTCAATTTTTTGTCCAAAGTACGGTAACTCAGTTTTCAGTAATAGACGAGCAAGATTTCAATTAAACTAACCAGAAAAGTTAACAAACATTGGCTTCCTGATTTGATTTTATTCAAAATTGTTTTAACCAACCAAAGTTAATGTCCGGGATCCAGACAAATTTATCTCTGTTAGTAAAATTACATTGACCAATCAGTAGCCTTTATCCTTGCAGGCTTTTCGGTGTTTACTGCAAACATCAAAAAGTTCGGAAAAATGCAGACGTCTGATTGATCAATCCCATCCCGCTAATGGCGAAATATCTATCTTGATCCCGGCCTATTCAACGCTGGAGAAAGCCTTGACACGTGTCAGAAAAACGTCACACAAAGCAGGCAAAACAAAGAAGAAAAATCATTCACTGGCTCGTTCATATTCACGAGCCGATGAATGAGTTTGTTTCTTTGCTTTGCCTGCTTTGTGTGATGTTTTCGTGACGCGAGTCAAGACTTTCTCAGATATTTAGGATGCTTTGGCGTATTTCACCACCATGAAGTTATGAACGGAGAGGAACAGACATGTCAATCTTCCCGTGTGAAAAACTAGTTACCAAAAAAAAAAGAGTTATTTTCCTCTCTTCTGCACCTTTCTCTCTTGATTTTGACCGATAGCAGCCCATTTAGCAGTCTCCAGTACAAGATGCCGCTATATACGGTGGACGCAGGAGGGAGGGTGTTAGCGCGACCAATGACATAATAGGCCAGTTCATGATGTTTTAAAGTCACACGCAGTTGGATCGAGGCTAACGAAAAAGACAGGCTACCGCGGTGGGTCAGATTCTTCTTTTTTTACAAACCGCTGGAGTCACGTGATGATCTTTTCACGAACCTTCTTTGGTGCATTCGAGCATCACGTGACTCCAGCGGTCTGTAAAAAAAGAAGAATCGGACCCACCGCGGTAGCCTGTCTTTTTCGTTAGTCTCAGAGTTGTATCATCTTTACACGATGATTAGTACAAAGCTGCGAGCCGATTTTTTTTGTGTCCATTGCCGTGTACAGATAATCAACTCCGTGTGACGTTATGAACTGGCCTTATATGTTGTTGGCCACAGTTTAGGAACAGCTACAAATGACTTCATCTATATCTACTCCGAGGTAAACGAAAAAGACAGGCTACCGCGGTGCTACGGCGCCTAGAATATATAGTGTGGAAATCGGCTATCCCAGTAATACTTTAAAAAGTGCTAATATATTGGATCTCTTATATTTCAAATGATGCTGAAATCCAATGAGTCGATCACAGCGATATCTGCAGGATATTTCCTAAAACTTCATGACGATTTGGTAACAGCGTCTAGAATACCTAGTGTGGAAATATTTTATTAACTAACGCTAAAAATTTGTATCCCGTAAATGATCGACGATAATGCTAAAATTCTAAGTGTCGATCGCAGCGAAATCTGCGGGATTTTCGTATTACATTGTATAGACTAGCAATATCTTTCAGTTATAGAAAATATCCTGCAGATGTCGCTGCGATTTGTATATTTCAGCAGCATCGTTGCACATTTAAGGATACAATATTTTACCACTTTTTTAAGTATTACAGGGATAGCCAATTTCCACACTATATATTCTAGGCGCTATAATTTGGTCTAGACGCTGTAGCGTTTTTTTTTTTACATTTTATTAACATACATCTGACCTGTGTGCTTGGCGTCAAGCCCGCTGTAATATTACGATGTTTACTTTGAAAGTTTATCACAGATGTCGCTGCGATCAGCTCCCTGGATTTCAGCGTCAGTTCACATTTAAGGGATACAACTTTTTAGCGCTGCTTGGATAGCAAAATTCCACAGTATGTATTCTAGACGCTATAGCGGTGCATTACACGTGTCTCTAAAAAATATCCTGCAGATGTCGCTGTAAAAGACTGTTTGGAATTCAACATCGTTGTACAATTAAGGGATTCACTATTTCCGCGCTTTTTTAAGTATTGCTGGGATAGTCGATTTCTACAACATATAATCTAGGCCTATAACAGAGCTATAGTACAGCGCCTACAAGATACAGTGTGGAAAACGGCTATTCCTATAATGCTTTAAAAAGTGCTAAAAACTTTTATCCCATAAATCTCCAACAATGCTCAGCGGCAATATGCTGATACGAGCGCCATCTCGTAACTCTTTTCAATATAAACACTGAGTTTTCAAAAATTATAGAATGTTAAATATCGGAAACTATAAATATAAGATATTTTGGTCTGTTTTAAGCTAATTTAGTTAAGGAATGACGTGAAATAGGTTAAAGAGTCTCTTTTAGAATGACTATCGTTTTTAAATCACTACGATGGCGCTACTATCGACATCTTGTTATTCAGCATCGTTGTACATTTATGGGATTCAATTTTTTAGCACTATTTTGTAGCCGTTTTCCACACTGTATCTTCTAGGCGCTGTATATATAGTGTGGAAATTGGTTATCCCTGTAATACTTTAAAAAGTGCTAAAATATTGTATCCCTTAACTGTGCAATGATGCTGCTGAAATATGCAGATCACAGCGACATCTGCAGGATATTTTCTCAAACTGCAAGATATTGCTAGTCTATACAATGTAATACTAAATCCCACAGATGTCGGTGTGATCGATACTTGGGATTTTAGCAGTATCGTCGCACATTTAAGGGATACAAATTTTTAGCGTTGTTTGGATAGCATATTTCCACACAAGGTATTCTAGACGCTGTAGTCATGCTTTCGGCAAAAACTTGAAATGAGCATGCTTCCTGTGCATATATCACCACTCTTATGTATGAAGGCTCTCTGTTATGGTGTTGATTCTGAGCACTCTTTGTTAAATTTCTATATTTGTGTTTTAGAGAAAGCAATACAGAAAAGTACTGTTACTATGGAAACAACAACTTCTTTAATATTGAAAGGTATAGCAAAGGAGTTCAGAATCAGTGCCTTAAATAGTTTCGAATATGTATTGTTGTTATGACAATTAATACCCTACCTGGATGTGGAAATGCAAAATTGTGTTCAACATAATGGAGGATATTCCATCTACATTTTGATCACGTGGTCAAGGTAAAAACTTCTATCGTAAAGAAGGGAAGGCTCCGTAGACGTGTAATGTAAATCCCCGCAATTCGGTTCCTAAACGGTTCATGAGGCAAAGTAGTAGTATCTTCCCTTCTTATCAGATAGAAGTTCCTTGGATAAATTACCGGTATCACGTGACTTTTTCAGCCTCGAACCCATATTTGGAATATCCTCCATTGTGCGCAATCTAGATAGATTTTTGGCTGTCAGAGAAACGAGATTCATCAATCAGAAGCCAGCATTTTTTGAACTTTTCGCTGTTTGCAGAAATGCAGGCTATTGATTGGCGATTCTCGTTTCGCTAACAGCGAAAAATCTATCTGGATCCTAGCCTACATTTCTACAAACATTGCACTTCATCCACGGCACTAAAAAAATGACTCAAAACTTTCATGACATAGGCCGGGATCCACAAACAGCAAATATTCTCAAACATGCAGGCTTCTGATTGGTCAAACTAATTTCGCTAACAGCGAAAAATCTATCTGAATCTCAGCCATAGTTATCTTCGATGAAATCCATGCAAAAGGATAATATAAAAGAAAAATATAAGATTTCTAAAATATTTTGGCGGGTTTATCGCTATTTGGCATAATTTGTAAACTTTAGAACTAATTAACAGTTTTTCACTAATTATGAATAGAAAATTAATGTTTTTAAAGCTGAATTTTATAAAAGCACGTAGATTGAGTAAATATCTATCAAAAAATTTAATCCTTACTTTTTTCTGTCCATTATTTAAGTCTCTACCTCGATTTAAACATAAGTTGTGACGAAGAAAATAAATCTTTCATTTTCAGTATCTCGACGTTATTTTAAAAAATCTATATCTCTTTTTATAATTAATTTATGAGGATGCATTTTTGAAGACCCAACAAAAGCGCAACTACTTTCAAGTCAGCACAGACATACCATTCATTTTCAGTTATTTAATTAGGTGTAAGAGCTGTTGCAGGTGTTCATAAGTCTCTTTCATGTACGCAGAATATGCAATAGGAAAGGATGGCAGTTCATTTCCATTATGAAGCAAATCATCTTTAAGCTTATTGTGAAAGCATTTACAAATAGACGCCACTCGTTTTCATCACGTGTTAGTCCAAATTCATTCATCAAGCCTTTAATATCGAGCAGAACACAATACTATCATTTTTCTGAAACTAATGTAGAAATTTTATATAATGGTTACGAAATGAAAACACTCTGACATGTTCTTCCAAAAGATTCCACTGCCGAAGTCTTGATGCGAGTAGTTCTGCTCTGGCTTTCGACAGATCTAATTCACGAACAAGATCGTTGAGATCATTCGATGTGATTTTATGTACTGCAGATTCAGGGGGATTTATATATTCTTCATCCCAATGTCCATAAAATTGTGACCTGCTAGGTACTGCATCTGCAGGTTCAATACATTCTTCGTCGTCGACAGAATTAAATACAAAATCAGTCGGCGACTTAAGAATTGGAATTTCCTCACAGTGCGGAACTGGTCGCAAAGCAGAACATATTTGTGGATAATGCACAGTATTCTTCTTTTTCTTCGTAAGACCTCCTCGAATTGGTTCAACCATAAAACAATAACAAACGTTTACGTGATTGTTCTGCTCTCTCCACTTCATGGGAACAACAAATGTCATATTTTTTCTTTTACCAGTCACTCACAGAGAAAGTGTTGTTGCATAGGTGATACAGCATACGTGGAGCGCTCATTTTTTAACTTGGTCGCCTATTTTCAACCGAAATAGAGGAAATATGCCTTTCTGATTGCGTTAGTAATGCGTTTCTTCTGTGATTCAAATGTTGCGTTACCGCAAATGTAACAAAATGGTAAATAGAAAAATGAAATATCGAGAACAAATTCTTGCATTTTACCTATGATATTTGTTTATTTATTTTATTTTTTGAAACTTTTCTTTTTCGAAATGTTTATTTTATTACAAGTTTTATTAATTCATATATTCACGGGAATTCATCTAAAAATGAAATATTATTTTTTAAAATGCGCAATAAATCAGTTTATTCTTTAAAATGTTTTAACAAAATTGACATTTAAGCATCAGGTACATTATATCTTTGCACCCCATATATCTCAGAGTCATAACAAGAGTCAAAACACAGTTTTCATGGTGATATTCATGTTCAGCACGTTGAATTCATTAAGAATTGGGTGTTTACAATTTTGATACACGAACTTTGTTAAAAATTGTTGTCCAGTGTTATCATATGCGCATTTAAGTTTCACTATATTTATGCATACTATATGGTGTGTGTAAATGTTATAGTTGATATACAGGGCTACGCAAAATAATTCGTAAAGGTTACTGAGAATGACCTTAAATCGCTAAAAGGTTGGTTTAACCCGAGAGTAGTCGCGACATTTTTTAGAACGTTAGTAGTCGCGTTCGGTCCATTTGCCGCCGTTACCAGCAGGCCGAAAACGAAGGGGAAACTTGCCGGTGTTATCAGATGATCGAAAACAGATAACATAGGGTGAAAATACTGACTGAACTTTAAAAGATTACAGCAATTATTCATTTTACAACCTTTTACAGCAATTATTTCACAACCTTTTACAGCAATTATTTATTTCGCTTAAGTATATATTCAGTTGGCATCTAGATAAGTGTTTTTAATAACTCTTTCTACGTTTTGCATAAATACTTAAAAGTAAATAGTAAATGACTTGATTGAATTTCTGATGTTACTATGAATCAATAATTAGTAGGAAAACATTTACGAAAATGAATCTAAATTCGTGATAGGGGTTTTTTATTTATTTATTTATTATTTTTTTTTGGAAGGACATAATCAGAGTCAGGTAGATTTTTATGATACTCCGGCACTCTATATCCATTTAATAAAATAAATAAATTTAGCATCAATATATTGCACTGACATTAAATTGAACAATTAAACTGAAAATAAAAATGGAACCTATGACATGCAACACAAAAACCAAATACAATACCACTAATTTACCAGCATATTATATATATATATATATATATATATATATATATATATATATATAATAAAGAAAAAGGTAAAAAATACTTAACTTCGAAATTATAAATGTAAATGTTGTAACTACGTTTTATTTATTTTGTGGGATGTCTGTGTTTGTATGAGGGGGGAGAGGAGGGGGGGGGTCTCTCAAGATTTTGTGATTAAATCCATTTTTCAAATGAAAATGCACGATTTGTAGTTTTTGTACTTATTTCAGGGTGGGAGCAGCGCCCTTGAATAAAAACTCTGGATACGAACTTCGCTTATATAAAGTAAATAATAAATAATTTATTGAAATTATATATTTAATTTAAATACATTTGCAATTGTAGATTTAAATCCTAAGATGGATAAATTATTTTAATTAATAGAACCATTGAAAGGTTCATCTTAATAGGAATGTATTTTACAGAAACTATTTAATTAAAATAAATATTCAATTGTACATTTAATAATAAGGTAATATTATAATTTATTGTTTTATAATAACATTCATTAAAATAATAAAAACAATAAGAAAATTTTCTCCGAAATTATAAATATGCAGCAATAATTTAATTTAAAATTTAAATTATTGCTGAAAATTCATTTAAATTTTAAATGAATTTTCTCTCATATTCTGGAAAACATTCTGAAAAATAGTTTGAACAATTGATGAAGGACAACAAATTTAAATTTGTTAGATACCGCCCCCAAGCCTCTATTGGATTTCAATAATAATAATAATAATAAAAACATTTTCTGCGGCATTGTTTAAAAAAAATGTGTTTTTACTTACAGTATGAAAATTTAAAAATAGATAAATTTTAGAAAAATACTTTAAATATTTTTTAAAATCATAGTATAAACATTCACTGAATTATCCAAAAGAGATTTTTATTTCGTAATTTCTTACCTACATTATAAAATTCTCATTATTTTTCTTGTTGTACAAATAAATTATATGTATGTTTTTCACAGATATACATACTACATTTCTGAGAAAATTGTTTTATCTTTCGAATTTGTTTTATTGTACAAAAACGATACTTTTCAGATTTTGGAGATACGGCAATTTTTTTACTGATTCCCACAAAATTCTCTTCTCTTTTTTTTAATGGTTTGACAGTGTTATTGTCTGTTTTCTTTCATTTATATGTTCCGGTAATAAATGGAAAGCAAGTTCTTTGAAATACTGATGATGAATTTCCCTTTTTTTCCATATTTAAACGATTGTCAATTTGAGAATTTATTCCCGCAATATTTCACAATGAAAAAAGAAAATGTAAGTGACCATCCATCAGTTTTTTGTGCGAACTGACTTCACAACTAATATAATAAAACAATTTTAAGTCACATTCCAAAAGTAAAAAAAGTATTCTATGAACGGTTAAAATAGCAGATAGAAAGAGAAGACGAAATAACAACAGGCAGAGAGTCCGGACTTCGAAGAAACTTTCCCCACAGATTTCTCGGAAATGGGAAAGAATGAACACAAGGGGGAAAAATTCAACTAACGCAAGTGGTCGCAACGCGGTCATTTAGACCGATTGAAACTTAAGAATGCGATAAAATGCTAAGAAATAGCAGGAATGACTTGCAATTTTACTACACAAGAGTGTGAACACTCAAGGTCAGCTACCCGGAATTTGGCTATCATAACTTTAATGGGAAATGAGTTACAGGAAGATAACGAATTTCGGGCGGGGAAAAGACCGACGCGCGACTATTAACGGGTTAAAATGTGTTATGCTGAACTGCATGTAGTTTTCTATGAAATTTTTGTAGAATATAGATAAAATGATATACAGGCCCACGCAAAGAATTGGATGCATGGCCGTCTATAGATGTTAAATTATGGAAATACGTTTTCAGTAGTTTTAAGAGTGATTTGGTTTGAATTAATGTTTAGCTAAATAGTGGCGTGTAATAAAGGTACTAGATAAACAAAAGGGATGAACAAAAGTATTCAAGTATGTTTCCATCTATTAGTATAAATTGCTGAAAGAGAAATTTCAACCTGTTATGCGTTTTCTTGCTAAATTAAACTTGCTATTATATAGTATATATATATATCAGACTACAGATCAAATAAAGGGCTGTTCGGAAGAATTGGAATAAATATTTGGCTATGGATGGTAACTGCTGAAATCAGTTTTTTAAATGTTTAGTTAGTTATCTTATTTACCTTATTTCCCTAAATAACGAAATTTTGTTAAAGCTTTCAGGGAGTGTTGGAAAGTGTTTCACAATCTATGCCGTACGCATGGTTTTTCTTTCTTGTTTTTAATCAAAGACGAAAACAGCCATTGTATCTCTTATCAGCGGCTGATTTCGTCTTAAAAATCTCCAATCAAAGGAAAATGAATGAAAACCCGTTTACAGGGAGAGGGAGACCGTCACTGTTTTTTTTAATTATAATTCTTTTTAAGGCTGATGAAATTAGCATGCTTTTAGAATCTGGGGTGTCTGAACGTGGGTGGGCAAGCGTAGCTCGTAGGGGGCAGAGCCCCTAGTATATATAAAAAATGTTCTTTTGTATATTACTCTATTCCAAAAGCATTATTGAACTTCTTGTGACAGACATACTTAACTAAACGAGTAAAAATATTTCATGCGTACTTCTGTAAGAGTTATGTTTTAATAATTGTAATTGTTGTATAATAATCTAATATGCGATTACCATCTATCACCGTCCCTGGAAAAAAGTGTAGATATTACCGTCAAAAAAACCCTAGCTACTGATACACTAACCGTTACACGTGAATCACATCGTTTTCGCAACTGTGGAACATTGGATTAAATCTAGTTGGTAGAGATTTTTATGAGCGTTACATACCTTGCAGACGCTTATAAAACGTTACAACGTCTAGTTCAACCGGAATTTTGCATAGAACATAATAGAGTTGCATCTATTACTGCGTACTATGTTTGATAGTGTATTGTGTCTTTTGAATCTTTAGGTTTTACGTACATGAAAAAGGAGATCTTACTTCCGACCAGTGTTGTCAGATTGGAAACTTTGCTGTCCCCAGATTGTTGATTGTCACCGCTTTTTTTGAAACAGAAATATTCGGTCTATTTAAAAATAGATTAAAAATTCTGAAAAATAAGGCGAATTATACTATCTAAAAAAAGTTGTGATAGTCAAATGATCTGAATTTAAAAAGTCTGTATTCTAGCAACACTGCTTCCAACACAGTCCTCACATAAGATATTTTAACTGTGCACAATCTATTGTATTCTAAACAAATTCACACTTTAATTAGTTTTAAAAAATCTAAATGTATGTTTACGAAGGCAGAAACTTAAAATTTTAATTTTCATATCTTTAACTGACAAAATGTTTCTACTGTAAAAGTAAGTCATTAATAATGGCCTAAACGTTGATTAAAAGCATTGCACAATTTTAGTTGACTTTAAATCTAGTATATTAAACAAACAAAAAAAAAATATATTATTTTTTTTGTTATAAACACATGTATAATAATCACTTATAAACAAATAAAGTTAAAAAATGCTATAAAAAGTGATAGAAAATCTTTATTAAGATTGACGATCGTTTCGTTGCACAAACGGCAACATTTTCAAAATCATTCAACGATAGAAAATATTTTCACATAATTTAAAAACAATAAACATAGTAAACAATGTCACGCGACGACATTGTTTACCATGTTATTGTTTTGAAAATTAATCCACGCTCACCAATAGCTAATCTAATCTTTTAAATTAATTTTATGTTTACAATGTTTTTCATTATGCATCATGTCGCGTGACATTGCTTACTATGTTTATTGTTTTTAAATTATGTGAAAATATTTTCTATCGTTGAATGATTTTGAAAATGTTGCCGTTTGTGCAACGAAACGATCGTCAATCTTAATAAAGATTTTCTATCACTTTTTATAGCATTTTTTAACTTTATCTATTTTTTTTTGTTGTTGTTAATTTATGGAATGATTTTAAAACGTGACTTTTAGAAAATTACTTATATTTAGCATATTAAAAAATATTTCTATGATCATATGCTTTTAGATTTTGAAAAGAAACAATTTAAATTTCAATAGATTTTTGTAAAATGCATTTCCAAATAATAAGTTTATTTTAAGTAGGAACGATGCAAATTACAGCACATATTTGCAAAATGTATTTCAGAAAAATAAGTTGTTCTTTTTTTAACACGTTCACGCCGGCGTTGTGGGTCACACTCGACAGTCTCAGAGCTAGCAAGTCTCCGACCTTTTGAATACCAGTATTTTAATACAGAAAATGTTGTTTTATTTAATTAGAACAATTGGGCGATTTAAAGTAACAACATTTTCTCTAAAATAACAGTGGTGTGCAAAAAGCCGGAGACTAGACAACTCTGAGACAGTCGAGTGTGACCCACCGCGCCGGCGTGAACGTGTTATATATAAATGAATGAATAATGGACATAGAATTTAAATAATCGATGTAAATGAAATAAATAAAAACAGTGATATAAATCGCAATAAATGTATCGATAAAATATACGCCATTGCGGAACTTATTAGCTCTGAAATTGTTTTCCTATTGGGACCTCTTTCCGTGATGATAACATACTTTTAAACTTCAGTTAAAACTTGCTTAAGAGTGCTCAAGGCCTGAAAATTAAAAAAAATCGATTTTTCTTTTAGTATCTATTTTGATTATTTAATTAATTCTGAACACATTGCAAAAAACCGCATAAAAATATTTGCATTTTTAACGGAGTTATGAGCATATATGTATCAATCGTTACAAAGCCGCACCCATTTAATTGCAACTTTAATTCGCTTTTTCTCAAAACTTGATTTTTGACGACTATCCGTAAGATTAAAATAAAAATTATTTGATGGAATGGCTCAATTTTTTTTTTTGCATGCATATAACACCATTATCTATAGAATGAATTAATATATTTTAGATAGTTTAATATTTTGAGTATTTTTAATGAAAAAAAAAGTTGTACTTTTTAGGGTTTTTTCATTTTCAAATTTGAAAGGTTTTTTTAATACTGTTTCCCTTGAGTGATAGTTATATCCTTAAATCATTATATAGAGTAAAGTTTCCTGATCATTGTAAAGCAAACATTAGGTTCTTATGTCAATTTAACGTTACGATATCTTACGGATGGTGATATGACACCTAAATTTTTTTCCCGGAAATTGTGTTATATAAATTTTCATATATATTTTTTGTTTTATTACATTGAAGTACTTCATTTTATAATTTTATAAGACTAAAAACATACCTAAAAAATATCAAAAAGTTTAAATTAGTACATTGAATACTTCTGTTTTTATATGGAATCGAAGCGAGAGCTCTGTTTACATGTTTTTCGTTATCGATCAAGCCCTGAGCCCCCTTAACAAATATAAAACTTTCTCTAATTTTTTTCTTGAAAAAGAAAAACCATAATATCAGTCTTATATGTGGATTTCTATTATAACTCTCTATCTGGATCCTTCAACAAAAATTAATTGTGTTTCAAGCGGTTTTTTTTTTTTAACATTAATAATATTTTGATAATTAGTTTCTTACTCGCTTTAGTGGTGCTAATGCATCCAACTTTCGGTTCTGACAAAGGAAATATACAAAATAGTTGTAAAAAAATTATAATACTGTACTTACATTTCCACATAGTATAAATATTATTCCAAATAATCCGAAATATTATTTGATTTTCTGATTTCGTTTATTCATTCATGGAATTTTCTCTTTTAAAGAATAAGGAATTTTTTTTTCTCATTTAGGAATTCAAACACGCTAATTATTATTAAAAACTAGAAATGTTTTAAATATCTGAAATTCAAAATTTAATTCCTAAATTTTCAATGTACAATAAATTTAATAACTTGAAATGTGAAAAGTTAAATTACGATTATATTTTTTAAATGTTTATTCGATGGTTTAGTATTAAAGTTAAATAATTAGATTGGTCTTATTTTGTTTTGATTTTTAAGGCAATACAATTAAAATAATAGCTAAGATTATTTTATGAAAAAGTCAAAATCAAGGATATTCTACATAAGTGACATTCTGAATTTATTTAAAAAAATCAAAATGCAGAAATCACAAAACGCTCCAATTTGTAAAAGTATTTCTTTCTGAACTTTCAAAATGTATTTTGTAAAAAATAAAATTTTAAATAAGATAAAGGTAATTTCTAGCGCTTTATTCATGGCAAAATTCATAAAAAAGAAAGCATTCAACTATTATTTTACCGCTCAAATATAACATAATGGTTAACATTGAAATATATAAATCACCCAAAATGCCCCATTTAGAGACATAAACTCTGAAATATTTATTCTATAGAGACACTATCCCATAAAGATGAAACAGTTTTGTAAAAAGAATGAACGTGCTCTTCGTAAGTAAAAAAAAAGGCTTTAAAATTTATAGTAAAATTTTTTAGCAAAGATAAAAGTTCTTTTTTTTTTGTTACGTGGTACTTAAATACATTTATCTGAAAATTATTACTTTCAAGAAAATATATTGGATTCGTGAAAATTTTCGAATTCCGGTTTTTGACGGATTTACACGTTTTAGAGGTCAGAGATCCCGAAAAACATGTCTGTCTGTGAGTCTGTTTGTGAGTCTATCTGTCTGTCAGTATGTGACAAAACTTTTGTGGGCGGACTAACTCAAGAACTAATGAACGGAATTTAATAAAACTTTATTTTCCATTAGTCCCTGATATAAATATATTTTGATTACTTTTTGGTGCAAATTGCCCAATAGGTGGCGCTGCTATACTGCATTTTTCACGATTTCTGTAATAGCTATATTTTAAGAACTAATGCGCGGTTTTTCATAGAAGTTTAGATTCTCTTAATTTAGATATAATTTGATGCTGATTACTTTTTTATGTAAATCGCGGAACAGGTGGCGCTGCTATTCTGAATTGTTCTCGATTATCGCAATAGATCTATCTCAAGAACTAATTCCGAATTTTCATCAAACTGCATATTCAGTTTACCCTTATTTAAAATGGTGCTTTTTAGTTTTCGGTAAAAATTGCGCAATAGATGGCGTTGGTATGCAGAATTTTCTACGATTTCCGCAATAGCTCTATCTAAAAAACAAATGCAAATATTGTCAGTTAGGTTGATTGTTTGGTTGATTTTTTGACGGCCGATTATGTACTCTAGGGATATAGGCCTTGGGGGGGAGTGCCCTCCGTGGGCCGCCCTCCTTTCTAAGGGAACCTAACCCGTATTTACATGGAAATCCATGGCTCGAAGAAAACAACGAAAACTCCGAGTGATGAGGCTGATGGACGCGATTGGGTTCGAACCCAGCACCTCCCGTCTACCAGCTTCGAGAGCTGAACCTCTCGGCCACTGGTGGGGCCAGATTCAGTTAGGCGTTGAGATAAGTTCCTGCTGATTAGGTTTATTTGTAAATCACCTAACAGGTAGCACTGCTATGCTGCATTTTCAGGATTTACACGATTTTAGCGATAGTCAGATCTCATGAATTAATGGAAGGAATTACATATCTTTAGAACCCTCAGAATGGGCATCGATTGCTATTTAACTTTGGCACTGTGATAGCGAATTTTTCAGTATTCATATCTATAAGATAGAAGAAAGTTTTGTGAGTGTCACTTCCGACTATTTTTTTATGGCGTGAAAATATAAAGCCTTCAATAAAGAAAAAAATTATATGAAATATTTTATCACTTAATTATTTTTTTTCGGAAGTTTAATAAAAATAATTTTTTAGATGTGAGTGAAAACAGTATACATCATAAGAAGTGGCATATTACGAAAAACACTTACGAAAACACAAACGAACGTTGTTGTCACGTGCAGCAAAAAGACGGGTGATGCATGAAACTCATCCTGGACTAGTACCAATTCGAATTGCAAGGTGGAGTTATATAGAACTGGAGTTAATACATAGTGTTTTGAATGATCCATTTTCGTCTAAATAACCTACTCCTATTATATTTCCACTCTTCTTGGGCAGCAATGCAACGCGTTTAGTCATGGGCGGAAGACAAAGGTTCTACAACACCTGCGGAGTAAGCGGCCACGGAAACTCATGCTTGGGTTATGCATCTCCCTACCAATACTATTTTCGCTAGGTATGGGGCAGAAAGCGGAAGGGAAATCCGGCCTACTACTACCAGGTTTCACTGGGAATTATCTTTTCCAAATCTGTTAAATAATTTCTTTACCTAAGGCTAGGGCATATTTTCAATGTTTATTATATTTTTATAATATACCTACAACTACTATTTTCGCAGAGATAGGCGGCAGAAGGTGGAAGGGAAATCCGACCTACTATTACCAGTTTTCACTGGGAATTATATTTTCCAAATCTATTAAATAATTTCTTAACATAAGGCTAAGGCATGTTTTCAATGTTTCTTTTATTTTTATAATTATTTAATATTATTGTTTTAATACTAAATTTACCTTCATATCTTAAAGGTCACCGATAATTCAGTGCGAGCGCATGTCGGCAATATCGGTAGATTATGTTGCTTCTGCAGTGTTTTGTGCAAGAGTGAGGCTTTCCACCTTAATATTTTTTAAGACTGTGCTTCTTTAATTGTGTTTTATAGTGAAATCTGCACGAGCTCCCCGGTCTGCTGTAAAATGCATACGGAAACAATTTTATCTCATTTGGGTACAGCAGAAACTCAGCATCTCGTCTTCTTGTGCGACGAGTAAGCTTTGCATTTCAGTTCGGGCCTAATTTTGTACAGAGGGCTTCTGTTCAAAATTATGTTCGTAATCGTTCTCGTTGATTCAAAAATGTGTTGGGTCAGACTTCTACCAAGCAATAGAGACAAATTAGAAACATCTGTCTTTAGTAAATGTAAACTTATTTTGCACAGATTAACTGATAGACTTCTTGACCACATCTTGCATAAAAATACAAGGTCAAATATGGTCTAATTTCAGATGTTTCAAGTATCTAAAATAATGCATGATTTCAAATGCAAAATGTGTCTGAAATCTGAAACACATGATTTATTTATGTCTTTAAATTAACACTAGAACGCCCGGAAATTTTACTCCAGTTTCATGAAAATATTTCACTCCAGAATTTTTATTTAAATTTATTTAACTGATTTATTTAACGTAACTTTGCGCTGCGTAAATTTAACTTATTTTATGAAAAAAATTCTAGCTCCAATGTACATTTAATCATGTTGTCGGAGATGAATCGACTTCTTCCGGGCGTTCTAGTGTTAAACCATCTATTTAAGATGCTATTTTGTCTCAATTTATGAGACTTTCAGTTGCATTGATGAATGTATCTTTATGCATCTACAAGAAATTCTGTTTTTATGGCTACGAAATAAAAGAAAGCTTCGATCCGGATTATATTTAAAATTGATTTCTATGACATAAATTACTGAATAAAATCACTTAACATAAAGAGATATATCTGGTAATATTTGTTTTACTCGCAAATTTAGAAAAAAATGAGAAAGATTTTTTTTTATATATTATTTCGTTTTTGAAACTTTTCAAAATAGTTTCTTAATAGTAACAAACTTTTTAACGTAATTAATTTCGGAAATAATTCCACTTTTTCTTGCAAACCAATTTATTTATAAAACTATCTACAATTTATTACTGTATATAGCGCATAAAGGTAAGAATATTTTGTTAAATAATATGCTCACAGCGTTAATAAAGGCTATCAACTATGCATAAGAAATTATCACATTTAATATGTGAGTAATATGTAAATAAAATTAAACAATATCAATTAAATATGCAGGTTATTGATCGCGGAATAAGACAGATAAATGGATTTATTTAGAGTGTAAGATTTATAACACGCACAGTATTCTATTATTGATTCGTGTTTTTAAGTTTTTCAAGTATTTGTTTTCGTATATTTTAAAAATACATAGCGATGCTTTTCTTCCTGTATTTACTGTTTTTTTTAAGGCTTTATCATTTTTATGTTCAATGAAACAATTTATAACTAAATTGAATTGCTTTACGTGATATCTTATCTTTTGTCCCATAATTTTATATAGAGTTTCAATCTCAAAACTTATTTATAATCAGTTCCCCGAGGCGAAAAACTAATACACTTTCCGATTTTATCTTTTCCTTTTTGAGCTTAAATTTACCGCTCTTTTCAACAATTGTTTCTTTAAACAACCATTAGACATGTTGCTTTTTTCTATAGATATTGCATATAAATATTACTAAACATAATAAATTTAATGTGCTATTTGTAACAAATTCGCTCTTTTCTCTTTTACTTCTTTAATATATTTCAACTTCAATTTATCAATATATTTTAAAACGTATTCTGCAAAAATTCATTAAAATAAGTAAAGAGTTTTTTACAGTCAGATAGTTTCAGTTTTACTCAGTTTAGATATTGCATTTAAATGTTACTAAGTATCAGAAATTTAATAGTTTGTGTCTAATGTAACAAAAAGTAAAAAAAAATTCTGCCGAAATTTGTGGCTAGTCTTCAGATTTTTCATTTAAAAAAGATATTGTGTTTAAAAATGAAAATTTATGAAAAATTCACCAAGTTTAAAAAATAAATAGTTAAAGGTTTTAAAGAAACATTTTAGAAATTTGGTTTATTAATTTTACTTAAAAGGTAACATTTTTAAGCCTTTAAAACTGACAAATTTCAGAATTGTATTATATTATTTATATTTAAATT
Source organism: Maratus speciosus (assembly GCA_963932465.1). Classification (NCBI taxonomy): domain Eukaryota; kingdom Metazoa; phylum Arthropoda; class Arachnida; order Araneae; family Salticidae; genus Maratus; species Maratus speciosus. The sequence continues at coordinate 59,548,453 of OZ010789.1, forward strand.
TTTATGTATAATTTTTTGCTGTCTTTTCTTTTAATGCCCATTAATAAATATTTTTTTACTTAAATATTTTAGCTTCAAAAAATCATTTCGGGATAAATAAACACACGGGAATAGCCATGGAAAATGATTAAATAAAAGGATAACTCATTACTTATTAAAAAAATTATATTAAAATATTTAAGATAGAAATCTACTATCATTAAAAAGGTATTTTTACTATTCGAAGCATACTTTTACTGAAAAGCATATTTTTGAAAAGAAAGAACTAAGTGTATCTGTACACCATACTTTTCCAATTTGATAATACACAATTTACTTTTGGGGGCATATACATTGAAAATATTTAAAGTTGTAGTGACATTAGTTCCTAAAATCAAATTTTAGGTTTCTATAGTTGTTTTTTGTTTAGTCTAAAAAGGGCAGGATGGAAAAATCGCGTATGTTTATACATAGATATGCCGGTATGAAAATATATGTAACAAATTTATGTTTAATAAAGTATTAAGATTCATCAAAGTTTTTAATCCTGATTTTGATTTAATATCCTTTTTCATTTTTGATGAGTTCTCTGGTTTCGTCTTTTACAATGAAAGTTGTGCTTAACATACATTTTGTAAGAAAATATTTAAATGGTTGTTTTATGAAATAAAACGAGAATATTCCTATTATATTATTTTTTATAACATTCTTCTTACGGAAGTAATTAATATCATAAAAAGGTAGATATTAATTATTTCGCAAAAGCTAATTATTCTGAACGCATTAAAATGTTGGATATTTTGCTATGTATCATTTTAATTGTTACAAGCCTTTCTAAGTTATTACTTTTAGATTTAAGTATATGGAAGGAGATACTGCAGTGTTTATTATTTTATTTAATTATTTATTTATTGTTAATGGAAATTTTTTTGTTGTTGTTTTCGTAGATAATTATACATATTCCACAAAACATTTGTTTTAAAAAATGTTTAATCACCAGCATTTTACAATGAAACTATTTGTTTTTATAGTATTTTATTCTGATTTATCTATGTTTATTAAAATAAAAAATACATATTTTACGATACTTCTGCATTGAATGAATATTGTGCGTGTAAAAACTTAAAAAAGTTCTGGAAATTAAGGAAACAGTTCTTGAGGATATTCAATAACGGTTTTACAGGAATGAATATATTATCATATTTGTTATTATTAGCTGAATTGTAAAGCTAATAGAAAATTCAAGAATTTACATATCTGACAACAACTGGCGTGCTTTTTAGGAAACATAAATATTTACGATTTTGATAAAAATCTTTTATAAAATTGTGGTCATATGCATATCGTGAAGAAAAGAAATAGGAAAACAAAATACATTGCACTAGGTTTTTTTCATGAAATCAACAGATGGATCGATTGTTCCACGATTTACGAGAAATCAAAGCAAAAAAAAAAAAAAAAAAAAAAAAAAAAATCTAAATTTTTCAATAATTTCCACAGTTCTGAAATTTAATTTAACTTTCCACTTAATTCACAGGTAGTTTAATTAATATTAGTCTGATAGAAGAAAAATAAGAATAAAATGATACGGTGTAATCCTTTGTATGCCACTGTAAGCTATTAGGTAGCTTTCTTTACAAAAAGCTACCTATTGCAGCCGTTCGGAGGAAAGCGATTTCAAAAAATTTTGGTATATTTTCGTCGATCATGACCCCCAGACCCCGAAACCAACCTCCGTTCAAAATTGATATATATATATCAATATATATATATATATATATATATATATATATATTACCATTAATTAAACATAACCTACCACCGTCAATTATTATGAATTAAAGCTGTAAGTATTTAAAAAAAAAAAAATATTATAAGAATTATTATGGAAGAAAAAATAAAAAAGTGGACACCGACAAAAATTGAAAAGCTTATACATTGAATTACGTTATCAAGGGCACATAATTCAATGATATAAGCAAAATGGTTGTTTTCTGTGGGAAAAATAAGCTAAAGCTAAAATTAATTTTCCCCTGTGCCCGAACAACCACTAAAATCAAGTGAATTGATTAAAAATGAAAGCAGAATAGAAACAAATAATATGAAATGGAAGAATCAATAAAACGTATTTAAATATTTATAGGATATAAAATAAAAATAATAAACACCATACCGATTAATATTTCAGTATTTTACAAAAATCCATGTGCACCTGTCTACCAGTATATCAAAAAGATTAAGGTGAATAAAACAGTTAAGAAATCACAGTAAATGATACCAAAGGATGCAGTTAATACATTTTGAAATAAAATTTGAAATACCTTGTAAAACAAATTTAATCTAATATAAAATAAATAGATATTAATTACATTATTTAAAATGCACTATTAAATTAATAGATAACAGTTTAACAATATCGTCAAAATTTAGCTAAAAATACCCCCTGGTGTATACATTATACCTGAAATGGAGCTAGAAAAATTAAAAATTAGAGCAATCTTAAAGAGACAAATTTGGTGCTGCCATCTATTATTAATTATATAAAACATCTATCGCAAGATAAAAATTTGTAAGCTTTTGAATGTAAATAACTGTTTAAACAGCAAAACCAAACAAATCCTTATATATAGAGAATTATAAACCTAATATAAATCACACAATGTATTTAAAACTATTGTTAATAAAATTTAAAAGCATACAATATATTCTATTAGCTAACTTATTTAAACTAAACTAGAGTTTAAATAATGCTAGAACATTGATAATATATAGCATATAGCTATATGCTATAAAACATAATAAATTCAGTAATAATTAATATAAATAATTATTAAAAATAATATAAAAATTATTTTTTAATGAATTATATATTAGATATTTATAAAATGAACAGGAAATAAAAAACATGTGGAAGTATATAGAAGGTTAAATAATACTTAAAATCCCATTACTTAAAAAGCACAAATATAGAATGTGGATTATTTTCAGACATCCATAAAAATCCATAAAGTATGAATGTGGGACATTCAAAAACAATAAACCGATAATAAATATTAAAAAGAATAGAGGAATAATAATAAAAATAATTACCCAATTTTAATGCATACAGTATAACTATATTTATATTAAAACTACTTATATGCATATTATTCACTATAAGAGTGGCATACTATTAGTAATTAATATGATATTGTCCTTAGTAAATTAAAATTTAATAACAAATAATTGTAAATTAGATTAATGAACAATTAAGCTAATTATAATATTAATGAAAATCTCCAATTTACATATAAAATATCAAATCAACATCCACATAAAATACATAACAAAAATATAGTAATAATACAAGAGCCCCGCTTTTTTTTTTAAAATAAATAATTAACCATTGCGTATTATCCAGACAACACCACCCTCCTCCGTACTCTAACATCTGCCCACCCAACCAACCTATAATATATATATATATATTTTTTTTATTATTTTACAATTTTTAATTTTTTATAGATATTTTTTTTTTATTTTATAATTTTTTTGTAATTTTGTTTACGCATGTGTTAATTTGTGTTTATAGATCATGTAAGAAAATTACTAATTGTATATTAATGAATATATGAATTTTTTTGGAAAACCATGATTTAATGCATCATAAATTAGTTTTTTAATATTATTGTTAATTAGAGGAGAAGAACATAAACATTTTATTCTATATAAATGATTAAGTATTACATTACGAAATACCGAATGATGTAGACAAGATTTAAAATTTGTAAATGTATTAACTGTGAATTTCAATTCTTTACGTTTGTCATATAAATCTGTGATTGTTTTATTGTCTTTTATTGTAATTTTAAGATCTAAGAAGTTAATTGTATTGTTAGATAAAAGGTTCTCCGTTAATTCCAAATTAGTGGGATAATCAACTGGAAATCGAGTAATTGCAGATTGATCAGTTTCAATTAAAATGATGTCATCAATATAACGATATAAATGTAGATTATTATTAGTAAAATTGCGTTCATAATGAGATAAGTATAAGTCTGAGAGTAAACTGGAAGTACAACCGCCTTGTGGTATACCGACATGCTGTAAATATAAAGTATTATCTTGCAATATATAATTATTATAGATAATGAAGTTAGTTAAAGATTTAAAATATGCAATATCTATATTAGATGGTAATTCCAGTTTTTTATAATACTTTTTAAATAATGCATTTATAATTTTATGTAAATCTAATAGATCTATATTATTAAAAAGATCTTTGAAGTCATATGTCGTTATATTACAAACAGAATGAAGATTTTTTAAAATATTAACAAGTTGATAGCTATTTTTTATACAATGTGTATTATCATTGTTTGTAGTAAGTTCATATATTTGATTAAGAATTTTTAAGAGAAGTGTATTGGCTTTATTATTATATGTATTACAACCAATAGTAACAGTCCTAAATTTAATAGGAGTTTTATGAAATTTGGGAATAAGAACTAAATATGGATAATTAAAATTAGTAGATAAAATATTTAAAAGTTTATAATAACTTCGAATTTTACGATTATTTACAATTACATTTTCATTAGTTTTTTGAAAAGAGTTATTAGAAGAAATAGAATTTGTAAGAAGTTGGTGATAATATGATTTACATATAATAGCATAATTGTTAGGAGATTTGTCTACATATGTAATAACGAAGTTTTTTTGTAATTTAGTAATTTGTTGGAAATAATGCTGTGTATTAATAGAAACCAAATCAGCAATATTATTTTTTAAAGCCATAGTTAATTTATCAATTACTAATATCTTCCATTGATTAAAATATTCAATAGGCTTATTATAAGAGATAGAAATTTTATAAATAAAAATATCAATATCATATGTAAACTGTTTGATAATAGATTTAACATTAAATTTAGATGGAAGTCTATATATATATATATATATATATATATATATATATATATATATAAGAACTATGTCACACTGTAACTCTCGTATTTATGAACCGATTTGGATGTAATTCGGTGTGTACATAGTACATACCAATGTCTCGACCGAGTTCGTTGGCCAGCTTCATCCGCCATTTTGTTTCAAAATGGCGGCTATTTAAAAATTTTAAAAAAATTTTAAATTTGAAATGTGGTACCAAAAAATTGAAAATGGAAAAATATTTTTTTCTTATGTATTTGACCTTTATACAAAGACCCCGTAGCAGTTTTTGTTTCGTCTATATCTTAAAAAATGGCTGAGTTATAGTATTTTGAATTTCTAGCGAAGCTGACATTTGAAACGTCCTGAATTTTGTCACGCGATAAACGCATATTTATGAACCGATTTGGATGTAACTTCGTTTATACATAGTACAGACCAATGTCTCGACCGAGTTCGTTGGCCAGCTTCATCCGCCATTTTGTTTAAAAATGGCGGCCATTTAAAATTTTAAGAAAAGTTTAAATTTGAAACATGGTACCAAAAAATTGAAAATTGAAAAAATAATTTTTTCTTATGTGTTTGACCTCGATAAAAAGATTCGGGAGCAGATTTTGTTTCGTCTATACCTTAAAAAATGGCTGAGTTATAGCATTTTGAATTTCTAGTGTGGCTGACATTTTGAAACGCCCTGATTTTTGCCACGTGATAATAGACGTATTTATGAACCGATTTGGATGTACCTTGGTGTGTACATAGTACATACAAATAACTCAACCGAGTTCGTCGGCCAGCTTCATCCGACATCTTGTTTCAAAATGGCGGCCATTTAAAAAAAGTTTTAAAAAAATAAATTTAAAATGTGATACCAAAAAATTGGAAAATGAAAAAGAGTTTTTTCGTATGTGTTTGACCTTGATACAAAGATTCCGGAACAGGTTTTGTTTCGTCTATATCTAAAAAAATGGCTGAGTTATAACATTTTGAATTTCTATTGTGGCTGACATTTTAAAACGACCTGATTTTTGTCACGCGATAACAGGCGTATTTATGAACCGATTTGAATGTAACTTGGTCTGTACATAGTACATACCAATGTCTCGACCGAGTTCGTTGGCCAGCTTCATTCACCATCTTGTTTCAAAAGGGTTCCCATTTAAAAAAAATGTAATTTAAAATTTAAAATGAGGTATTAAAAAATTGGAAAATGAAAAAGATTTTTTTATGTGTTTGGCCTTGATACAAAGATTCTGGAGCAGTTTTTGTTTCTGAAAATTTGTTCTTTTGTTTATATCTTAAAAAGTGGTTGAATTATAGCACTTTGAATTTCTATCATGGCTAACACTTTGAAACGATCTTGTATTTGTCTCGCGATACCACACGTATTCGCCTATTTCGATGGAAGAAGGCATGTGGATAGTATACATCAATATCTCGACCAAGTTCGCTGGTCAGCTTCATCAGCCATCTTGTTTCAAAATGGCGGCCATTAAATTAAAAATATATATATATATATTTAAAGTGAGGTGCAAAAAAATTAGAAATTGAAATTGTTTCTTTCTTAAGTATTTGACCTTGATATAAGGATTCAGGAGCATTTTTGTTTGTCTTTATCTTAAAAAATGGCTCAGATATAGCAGTTTCAATTTCTAACGTGGGTGACATTTTGAAAAATCTGATTTTTTGCCTGCGACAGCACTCATATATATCAACCGATTACGATGTGAGTGAGCATGTGCACAGCATTTACTAAGGTCTCGACCAAGTTCACTGGTTAGCCTCATCCACCATGTTGTCTTAAAATGGCAGGCACTTTAAGTAATCGCCGAATTTGGCAGCCAAATATAAGTTACTTTAAATAAAAGCAGCTTGGATAAAGCTGACTAATTTCGCGAAATTCTCATTCATAATGATTTAGTATTGATAAAAATTAGTATTGAATCTCCTACATTCGGTTTCCACTTAATTGAGCTTCGTGTGTTTGAATAATATAAGTTGGCTTTTTTAAAATAAGGAATATGAAAGCTACCTCTTCCTCCCGGCACTGGCCGGAAGGACTTTTTTTATGTAGTACAGTGACATGCGGAATTTAAATACAAACACGCAGGAATACCACTCTTAACTTTTAAAATAATGTAATATTTAAATTTTTGAGGTTTAAAGTATTGAAATGAAGACATTATATTAGATGAAAATCGTTATGTTTCCACGCAACAATTGTGCAAACTAATAATCAGAAATATAAAAATTTATATGGAACATGAATTTAACAGATAAAAATACTGCAATAGGGAGTTTAACTTACATTAAAATAAGGGGAAATAATTGGATTGTTTTAACAAAGCAGAGCAAGAATATAAAAGCATCTGTGAAGCAAGAATTATCTAAAATTTTCAATCAATTCTAGAATGATGCAAGAATATTTAAATAAGCAATATTGGAAATGGATACCGTATATATATATATATATATATATATATATATATATAAACTTTCAGCAATTACTATCTAGAAAAAGAAAGCTTGTCTAATTCTTTTGTTCTACTCTGTATATTGTCTGCAGATACTTCTACACACCATATATTAAGATAAAATCATGTAAAAGAAAAATAATAGCACTAATTGCCCACATCCAGGAATTGTGATCTATTGACGGAAATGTATCCAGTTCATTGGGTAGCCCTGTATATGGATTAATTTTCTTTCTACTAACATTTCTTAGTGTGTTAAATAGATTTTCAGTGCATAATACATAGCTTAATTAAAAAAACTGTCTGTAATACTTTCGATTTTTTTGGCAGCCATGCATATGAACTATGAAATTTATAAAAAGCGTACATGTAAAAAGCCAAAATTTAGTTACACTTTAAATTGATACCACAACTAAATACACACTTCTAGCAATCTTTGCACATCATATGCTATACAAGCATTTAGCAGTACTTCTTACAATTATTAGAGATGCGTATTACAGGATTCATAGCACAGACAGGACGTCAAACAGACGACATACAGAAAAACCAACGTACGTTATAAATATTTTTCAACTGGATTAAAGAATGTTAAATATAGATTTTATCAGTGACAATTAAATAATAAGATTTTAACTCATTATGAATTATGTAATTTTCCATGCTAAAGAGTCATTATCTTTCATAAAGTATCATCACATTATAGTGTTTTTTAAGTAAGACGCAGTATTGTGTGGATTTTAAAATCGCTTATTATTTATTACTAAAATTTTCTCTCTATATTTTAACAAACTGTATTATTATTGCATGAAATATATAAAAAATTGTGTACATTTTTTAATTCCATAAAGACATTACATATCTAAACAAGCTATTCCCTAACGTACTCGGGTTGTTTTACACTTTTTTTCTGATTAAAAAAAAAAAAAAAAAAAAAAAAAAAAAAAACCTAAAAAAAAAAATAATAATAAAAGAGCAATTTAACAAATTACAAGGACCATTTGGAAAATGATTTTTTCAAAGACTAAAATTTAAGACATAAAAAATCGCACGGAGTTGATCATACATTACGTATGCCATGCGTTAAACATTAATAGTGTTATTACACGTAAAAATTCCAAGCGACAAAAATCGCCTGCGACTCGTATTTGGTGTGAAATATTTATATGTATTCATTCCTGTCCTATTTATCTTATTTTATTATTATTATTGGCTTATTCCCTTTTTCTTTTGCACTTGAAAATCCTTCAAATTGAAAATTAAGTCTTTGGTAGAAATTGTTATTAATTTTCTTTCATTTTCATTAGTTATTCTGCACCTGAAACTTACGTATTATCCAAGCATTTCATTGGCTGTTCGGGAAAAGGCTTTTCCATTGTCAGATTTCCAAGATATCTGACTACCAATTTTAAATGAAATTTCATTCTTAAACTTCTAAACATCCGACAATATTACTTTTTACACCGTCGTATATAGAAAAAAAATGTACTTTTAAATGCAATTTGTTTGAAAGCTGTATCTCAATTTGTTTCTGAGTTATTAATTTTTTTTGTAGTTTTTATTACTTTTTTGTCATAGTGGCAACAGAAGATATCCATCTCTGTTGAAATTAAAGGGAAATACAGATTGCTGTATAGACCAATCCGAAAACGAATAAAATGTGGATTAAACCAATGAAAACCTTCAGATATGCTTTTGATTTCCTACCCTGACGAGAACAATAACCATTTTTCCAAATGGTTAAAAAAAAACATAACATAGTCGTAATTCTGCGATTCTGCAATTTGTAATTATTTAACCATATCCTTATCACGTTTTCGAAATGTACAGGATGTCCCGAATTTATGGGCCAAACTGTATGGTAAGGTAAAGCACACTTAAAGAAGCAATTTATTTATGGAAATGTGGTGTCGGAAATAGAAAGTTTGGCGAAAAACAAGAAATGCGGGGAAATGAAAACAAGTGTTTTATCAACATAGCAATTATAGTAATCTTCACCACCACTTCGACACATGCCTGGAAGTGTCTAGAAAGTGAATGGAATACACTTTCGAAGGTTCCAGATGTCACATCTAGGAGACACCAGTTGACTGCGATGTGGACCTCATAGCAGGACTTTCAGTCGTTGTTGCAAATGTTACGAAACACAAGGGAACCACTTTTGGTGTTGCTCGCACCTAGCATCGAGACCTGGTGCGTTTTGTAGCCCTATACATAAAAGTTGGAGAACCGAAAAAATTTCTCTGTTAAAATAATATTTCATATACTTTTTTATACTTTTAATTTTTTATTATTACATATTTATTTGTTTATTTCACACCAAAATTGATATAAGTTGCCCAATAAGGCGCTACAACTTTTCCGCCCGCATTACTCAAAGAGAAAATGTACAGAACATAATACTAGAATTATATCAGATTGCGTTTTTTTTTAAATAATTGATAGCCTAAGTAACAAATATTAGGTTTTTATTTTTTTTTCTATGCAGACGATAAATATATAAGTAATAAATACCATTCTATAAAAGCTTCGAAGATCATTGAAAACTACTTTTTAGTGAAATACAAAATAAGCAAACTATTTTTTTTTAATCGAATGAAATAAAGTTTCGAATGTTTAAAATGAAATGTTTCTGTATTAAATGGTCTTTCGGTAAAAGTAATCATAAAGTAAATTAATATTTGTACACAATTTAGAAAAATTACTGTGGAGAAATAGGTCGGACCAAGACTCCCTTATCATAAAACGGACATTGCGATTTCTAGCTATTACAAATTCGGCTATGACATTTGGCTAGGGTTGCCTACCCTGACGAGAACAATAACCATTTTTCCAAATGGTTAAAAAAAAACATAACATAGTCGTAATTCTGCGATTCTGCAATTTGTAATTATTTAACCATATCCTTATCACGTTTTCGAAATGTACAGGATGTCCCGAATTTATGGGCCAAACTGTATGGTAAGGTAAAGCACACTTAAAGAAGCAATTTATTTATGGAAATGTGGTGTCGGAAATAGAAAGTTTGGCGAAAAACAAGAAATGCGGGGAAATGAAAACAAGTGTTTTATCAACATAGCAATTATAGTAATCTTCACCACCACTTCGACACATGCCTGGAAGTGTCTAGAAAGTGAATGGAATACACTTTCGAAGGTTCCAGATGTCACATCTAGGAGACACCAGTTGACTGCGATGTGGACCTCATAGCAGGACTTTCAGTCGTTGTTGCAAATGTTACGAAACACAAGGGAACCACTTTTGGTGTTGCTCGCACCTAGCATCGAGACCTGGTGCGTTTTGTAGCCCTATACATAAAAGTTGGAGAACCGAAAAAATTTCTCTGTTAAAATAATATTTCATATACTTTTTTATACTTTTAATTTTTTATTATTACATATTTATTTGTTTATTTCACACCAAAATTGATATAAGTTGCCCAATAAGGCGCTACAACTTTTCCGCCCGCATTACTCAAAGAGAAAATGTACAGAACATAATACTAGAATTATATCAGATTGCGTTTTTTTTTAAATAATTGATAGCCTAAGTAACAAATATTAGGTTTTTATTTTTTTTTCTATGCAGACGATAAATATATAAGTAATAAATATCATTCTATAAAAGCTTCGAAGATCATTGAAAACTACTTTTTAGTGAAATACAAAATAAGCAAACTATTTTTTTTTAATCGAATGAAATAAAGTTTCGAATGTTTAAAATGAAATGTTTCTGTATTAAATGGTCTTTCGGTAAAAGTAATCATAAAGTAAATTAATATTTGTACACAATTTAGAAAAATTACTGTGGAGAAATAGGTCGGACCAAGACTCCCTTATCATAAAACGGACATTGCGATTTCTAGCTATTACAAATTCGGCTATGACATTTGGCTAGGGTTGCCGGAGAGCTCTACTTTTGAAAATAAACGCCAACTGTTTCCCCGCCGAAAATATGAATATAAAGTTGCGATTTTTCAAAATCAAATTCGTGGGTTTTTGAAGGAATTTTCAAACTGTTTTCAATATTTTATACTTATTATTAACTAATTTTTATTTTTAAATGCTTTTCTTTAAAAACTTCAATGTTAATAGTCTGATAAGTGGTCTAGAAAATTGCATTTTCAGAAAGTTATGCTGCTGTATAATCAAGAAATATTATTTTAACAGAAAAATTTTATCTGTTTCCAAACTTCATAATATAGGGCTTTAAAATGCACCAGGTCTCATTGCTAGATGCGAGCAACACCATAAGTGGTTCCCTTGTGTTCAAAAATGATACAAAAGGCACTTGCTAGACACTGCCAGTGGCACATTTGAGCACTTACTGTAACTGATATGGCAATAAAACGTCCTTTTTCATTTCCTCCGCATTTCTTGTTTTTCGCCAAAACTTTTTATTTTCAACCCCACATTGCAATTTAAAAAATCCCTGCCGGCCCGGCCTACAGGCAGAGGCAGATTTCGAAGTTAAGTATACTAATTTCACCAGCCAAAACTATATCATGATTAGATATAAATCCACTTTAACAGTTTTATCTGTCTGCTTTTGGCGAGTTTTTATTTCCTTTTATAAAATAGCTGGTTTTATCAGAATCATATTAAGGCGATATTAAAAAAATATTTTTCCAAATTCAACAACTCGAAATTTTCTGGCACATTTTCAGATTCATTTTTAATTAAAAAAAAATATGAAACATACTGACGCGATTTTTGAAAAGATTTATAAGCGACCTGTGTTTTTATTTTTCTTTCAATTAATTAAAACTTGATTAATATACAATTATTTTCTCAGTAGGGCAGTATTTTTCGTTTCTAACACAATCGCTTCGGGAAATTCTGTTCAAAATGCCCACTTTGGCATCATTTTTTGAAATATATTCTTCCTCTATCAAAAAATCGATCATTACTATACATTATATAGTGTCTGAATAAGAGAATCTAGCAATTGGATGCGTTTGAGAGCAAAAATGAATTTAAAAATGAGTAAGAAAATGGACAGTTTGGATTTGAATGCACCCTTAATAAGATGATTTTTTTCTTCAACCGCTATGTATTTTTAATTTGTTTTTGCTGTAAGAATTGGTCCTAACAAAAACTTGTCTGTATAAATGTTGAAGACAATATTAAGAAGATATATGATAAATTCAAGGAGATTTTATATCTTGTGAATTGACGGAGTTATGAAAATTTTTCTTCTTCAACCCCCCCCCCCCTTTTTTTGCTTTCGTTTTTATTTATTTTTTTTGCGGTACAAATTGGTCCTATCAAAAACTTGTGAATATAAAAGTTGTAGATAATATTAAGGAGATGTATAATAAAATTATTGGATTTGATATCTTAAGAATTGACGAAGTAAGAATTTTTTTTCTCCCAAAAACACTATTTTTTGCGCCCCTTAAGCCTATTTTAAATTTTATCAAAAACCTGTGATGCATGAATTTTTGGCGTTATTTTTAGAAGTAATAAAAACTTTAAACTGATTTGATATGTACAAAAACTAAGAAGTAATGGTTTTTTTCGGTTTTCACAAAACCCCTCCCTATTTCCATCCCCTTTGACCGCGTTTGCCCATTAACGAACTTGACCGAGATTTTATGTCCTTTGATTTTATGTATCAGTTTGGAAGAGATTTGTGCAGAATTGCGAAAGTTATCGTGTCCAGAAGAAAGTGATAATACAATTGCTTCGGGAAATTCCGTTCAAAATTCCCACTTTGACATCCTTTTTTGAAATATATTCTACCTCTATCAAAAAATCGATCATTGCGGTACATTATATAGTTTTTGAATAAGCGAATCTACCAATTAAATGCGTTTGAGAGCAAAAATGAATTTAAAAATGAGTCAGAAAATAAGCACTTTGGATTTAAGTGCATCCTTAATGCAATGATTTTTCCAACACAATCCGCCTCGGGAAATTCGGTTCAAAATGCCCACTTTAATAGCATTTTTTAAAAATATATTCTGCCTCTATCAAAAAATCGACCATTACGGTACATTATATAGTTTCTGAGTAAGAAAACGTACCAATTGTAAGCCTTTGAGAGCAAAAATGAATTGTAAAATGAGTCAGAAAATACGCAGTTTGGATTTGAATACACCGTTACTTAGATGATTTTTTTTTCTTCAACCGCTATGTATTTTTAATTGTTTTTGCTATAAGAATTGGTCCTATCTAAAACTTGTCTATATATATGTTGTAGACAATATTAAGATAATATATGATAAATTCATGGGGATTTTATATCTTTTGAATTGACGGAGTTATGGATTTTTTACTTCCTCAAACCCCCTTTTTGTTTTCGTCTTTAATTTTTTTTTTTTTTTTGCTGTACGAATTGATTGGTCCTATCAAAAACTTGTGAATATAAATGTTGTAGATAATATTAAGGAGATTTATAATAAAATTAATTGGAATATATATTTTGAGAATTGACGAAGTTATGATTTTTTTCTCCTAAAAACCCTATTTTTTGCGCCCCTTGAGCCCATTTTTAACTTTATGAAAAATCTGTAATGCATAAAATTTTTGCCCTAATTTTAGAAGTAATAAAAACTTTAAACTGATTTGATATGTACAAAAATTAAGAAGTTATGGAGGGTTTTCGGTTTTCACAAAACTCCTCCCTATTTCCATCCCCTTGGTCCGATTTTGCCTATTAACTAACTTGACCGAGATTTTATGCCCTTTGATTTTATGTATCAGTTTCGAAGAGATTGGTGCAGAATTACGAAAGTTATCGTGTCCAGAAGAAAGTGATATAGATAGATAGATAGATAAAGTTTTTTTACTGAGGGTGATTTTGGGTTCTAGGGGTCATGATCGGTGTAGATCTCCAAAAAATTTTCAGAAATTCCAACATAGGAACGATCCCAATTGGTAGTATTTCATACGAAATCTACCTAAAATTATTTCTTTATGTGTACTTTACCTACTATTACAGTTTCGCTCATAAATTGTGGTACACCCTATATACACCAATCTGTTGCCTTTTGATTTGGTGTTATTTTACAAAATAAATTATACGGTACATAAAATAAATAATAAATGTAATAGGAAAAGAAAAATCCCGATAAATAAATAACATTACCATATAGCCCAGTAAATTTAGACCAAAAAGGGGGGCCGATAGCTAAGAAATTTATAATGAGCTAAAATTTTCAGGATTAGCTCCTGGATATGTATAGAATGGATCCTGAAAAGTCTCAAAAAATTCGATGTCGGCTTCCATCCAAAATGGCGGATCAACTGTGGTCGCCAAATAATTGCGCCTTGTTGGATGTTTTTCGGCATATTTACGTCAAAAGTGAATATTTTTCACTTCTAAGGAAACCAATGCAGCCAGGAAGTACGCTAATTTGAATATGAGCTTAGGTTTATAAAATAAAGAAATTATAAATGTACGGTAATACGATTTATTTAAACTGAAATTATTTAAAAAAATAAAAATCGTTTTTTCCTTTGGAGTTTTCACCTACATTTTCACACACAGGCATTTTTTCAACAAAAAATGTAGATAAGAATAAGTTAATATATATTATATCATATGTTATTATCACTGTGATATGCTTATTCGAGAGCCTTAAGAGCACATTTTCTCACATACGTAACTCTGTATGAGAAACTTCTTCAACACTCTCTGCACGAGTTAGATGACAATACCAAAAGCAAAATTCGAGATATTATTCATGAACTTATAGTGACAAATGGAAGCCGTATTGAATATCTTCAAGGCAACAACTACATTAAACAGTTAATAAACTCTATTGAAACAGCTGCAGAAAGCAGAGACTTTTCTAGAACTGGCAAGCTGTGGTTACAGTACATGGAGCAGATTACACATTCTTTTCTATATTCAGACAGATCGAGTTGGGAACTGGGAATTATATTTGTATAGCATTAAATCCATGATGCCTTACTTTCATGCAGCAGACCACATTTTTTATGACAAATGTGCCCATTTATATATTTAGCAAATGGAAGAATTGATGGAGAAAATGGAAAGTAATGAATTTAAAAAAAATGTTGATTGTTATTTTACTATTCGCAGAAAAGAGGAGTTGCATCAGACATGATAATAGAGCAGAGTCTCATGAAAAACATAAAAGTAGCAGGAAGCTTAACACATGGCTGAGGAATGTAAAATTCTACTTTGTCCAGATGGATTGCTTCTTGCCCAATGAACATGAAAGTATTGGAAGTATTAGAAGATTTTTGTAAAAAAAAAAAAAAAACTTATGTATGCTCAGAAGAACACGTTGAATTTCGGCCTTCCAGACAATAACGAGATGTTTCTGATTTGAATAAGCTATGCGAATGGCTACTGCTTCACAATCCTTTCGATAATCAATGTCCTAAACATTTGTTGATGAATGTAGCTAGTGGATTGGTTGCGGATGATAAAACAAACTGTGACAATGCAAAGAAAGTTCGTGAAAATTTACTTTCTTCAATCATAGGATGTTCATTTGGGGAAATTAAACTTCAACGGAAAAAGAGAATTATACCAATATCTGCAACAAATAACACATTGATAATTAGGAATTCAAATGTGATATTCAATCCTCTACAGTTGTTTACCAGGATTGCTGCTGTACTCAAGTCAAATGAAAATCTACGAGATAACCTCAAATACGAATTGGCTCCTCAACCTCCCTCCCTCTTTGATGAAGTTTCAATGAGGAAGAATGTTAAATCAACTTTAGCTGATATCATTGAAACAACTGAGCCTTGTGTTGAACCTCCACCAACTTGCTCGTTTATTGTAGATGGAGGATTTCTTTTGCATGCATTGGTTTGGAATGAGTCCGACGCCTACCGAGATATATGCCTCAAATACATTAAATTTGTCAAGAAACACTTCTCTCCATGTGAAGCAGTTGTTTTTGATGGGTACACTTGTGCCTTATCAACTAAAAGTGTGGAGAGGTAAGAAGGTTGATGTTGAAAATGTCTGCAACTATTGCTTTTGGCGAAAACATGGTGGCCACAACCAAACAAGCTGTTTTTTTACGAACTCCGAGAACAAGGCTAGGGTTATTCGAATGGCCATGGGCTACTTCCAGGCCGAAGGAATAACTGCCCTACAGGCGGATTATGATGCTGATGCACTAATCTGTACAACATCAATTAATTCAAGTAAGACCAATTCTAGATTAGCCACAGTAGATGGTAATGACACAGATCTGCTGACCATTCTCATCGCACGAGGTGACCCACGAAAACCACTCTTCTTTCTACGACCTCGCGAACAAAAATGCTATAACATATTTAAAATTAAAAAATCACTTGGCCCAATGAAGGATTCCATTGTCTTCCTACATGCAGCAACTGGATGTGATACCACATCAGCAATTTTTAGGAAGAGGAAATCCCCAGCTTTTAAATTGATAAAGAAAAACCCTGAGCTGATTTCTTTGACTTCCTTATTCAACAGTCCTCAACTTAAACCCCAAAAGGTAATTGAAATTGGGGAGATATTCATGAAAAACCTTTTGGGGGGAGAGAAAGTTGACTCCCTAGATGAGCTGCGATATATCTGTTACAATAAAGAAGTAACCAAAAATCCCTCATCAAAATTTAACCTGGGGCCGTTCTTCCACTAACAAGTGGAGCAACTTCGCAGCATTCACTTCGGGTTTATCTTCAAGTCCAACAGTGACTGGGAAACAACCTAGATCCTACTGAATGGGGATGGTTCATGAAAGAAGGCAGATTAAACCCATTACCGTCAACACTTCCCGCAGCGCCCAAAGATCTTCTGTAGCTTATCTATTGTGATTGCAAAATAACTGCTGCAGGGGACTGTGATGAAAGATGTCAGTGCAAGAAGGCAGCTCTCCATTGTTCTAGGTTTTGTACCTCTTGCTTAGGAGAAACATTCAGTTCGTCCTATTAACGGATTTGAAGACTACGATAACGGTTACGACGTTGAATGAGTGGCATTCTGGTAATTTTATTTTAAGTTTATTTACCACAAGATTATTAGCTTTTTTATTACAAGCATTACTATAATGTTTTATTGTACTTTTACTTTGGATTTAAATCTTTGTGACTTGTAATAGATAATTTAAACTTATTCAAACTTTCTTTTTTTTCCATCACAGTCCTCTGACAAACATTTCTATATAGAAAATTGAAATATCTGTCATTTCTTAAAACAAAATTTTAAAAATAATCCTCACAAATGGGATTACAAACATACAGATGACTTGTCAATAGTTTCTTAAGTACGAGGCAAAACAGGCTAAGGGCAATGAAATTCTATTAATTTGAGGACAATTAAATGAATGTACAACTCATTCGTAGCTTTTATTTTGATAAAAACTAGGTTCAGGGCTCGACTAATCGACTGAGGCCTGGGTAGGCATCTCTTTGAGGGACCCCTATACCTTAAGATTCTTTTACAGGACCATTAAAAAAACTCAACAGGGACACGGGTTTTTTAGCAAATTTATAGTTTTTTTTTTAATTTTTGAGGCCTTTTCTAGCACGGAGGCTCGGGGCACATGCCCCGTGTGCCCCTGCTTTAATAAGGCTCTATGTATACATTAAAACAGGGTGTAAGTAGAGGTCACAGAATTTATCAGAAATAAAAAATTATTGATATATGACTTAGATATGAGAAAAAAAAAGCATTGGACGATGCAAAAAGGTCTTAGCGGCCATCTTTGATCGGCCATTTTGGATAGAAGCACACATGAGAACTTCTGAGACTATTAAGGGTTTTTTTTACCTGTCATAAAGAGCTAATTCTGAAATTTTCAGCTCATTATGAATTACTTAGCTATCAAACCCTAAATTTACTGTGCTAATAGTATTATTATTACAAAAATAAAACTGAGATCGTATACAGGGTGATTCAAAAAAAGTTTACAAAATGACACGGCAAATCAGTCAAACAGCAAGGATAAAAAATCACATAGAAAATTATGGTCGCAAACCAATTTTTTAGTCGCAAATACAGGGTGTTTCATCCTAACTGAAAGGTAATAATTTCGAGTCAAATAAAAACATTGTAATGAAATTGCAACGATACGTACAGTCGTGGAAAAAAAAAAGTAAACACCCCCTAGTAACTCTTTATCAAATTATCGTAGAAGAAAGTTACTTGTACCAAACGATTGGAAATAAAGTCTACTTTTAAATGATG
Source organism: Maratus speciosus (assembly GCA_963932465.1). NCBI lineage: Eukaryota > Metazoa > Arthropoda > Arachnida > Araneae > Salticidae > Maratus > Maratus speciosus. The sequence continues at coordinate 59,566,983 of OZ010789.1, forward strand.
TATATAAAATTTGCTTAAGGGCCCATCTACATATTAAAACAAACCATAACTTTGTTTTTTTTAATAGCAGTACACAATTTTGACAGCATAAATGAACTCTACACCCCTCAACACATTTTTATGCAATTCCTACCATAAGTTTCAGAGAAATTAATTATTTTAAAACGAGCGTATTTTAAAGGCTGTATCCAAAATAATGCCCTCCTAAGCAATGTGTAGATGCCCTCCTAAGCAAATTTTATATGCGTCATTTAAAAGTAAACTTTATTTCCAATCGTTCGGTACCAGTAACTTTCGTCTACGATAATTTGTTGCGGAGTTAATAGGGGTGTTTACTTTTTTTTTCCACGACTGTACCTTGTTTTGTGTGAAATGCACTGTATAAAAAATAATGCCAGTTTTCCGGTAGGAATCGGAAAAATAGTTGCACTTATCGTAGCGAAATAATTTCCAACCCAGCTCGGAATAAAATCCGTAAAAGCGGTATAAAATCCGTAAAATACCGTTTTACTGACTATTTCCTTATTTTTACGTATTTTATTCCGAACTGGGTCGGAAATTATTCCGGTACGATAAGGGCAACTATTTTTCCGATTCCTACCGGAAAACTGGCAGTATCTTTTTTACAGTGTGGGATAAGATCACGAAAAGATCGATTGTACCGAATGAATTGATAATCGCATTCCAAACTGTGTGGCTTCAAACGCATAATGCTACAGACGTGTGAAAATTATTAGAATAATTGTGAAATTTACAATAAAAACTTTTTATATTAAAGAAATATTTAAAAAATATTGATACATTTAATATTTAGAGTACATCCTCTTGCTTTTATTAAAGAAATGATAGCATACTTGTCTTGGCATACTTTGTATGGGTTTTTGGCAATTAATTTGTATTTCGTTGTCATGATGGCAAATTTGGATGAGTGTTTCTATCAGACTAGTCTTGTTTGCGGTGTTATATTTCTTTAATTATTTCGTTATAATGCCCAAAAGTTCTTTATGGGTTTCATATCTGGACTGTTTCCAGGCTATGAAAATGTTTTCTTTAATTAAATTAAAGAAATGCAACATCACAAACAAGAATATTCTGATAGAAAAAATCATCCAAATTTAGTATCATGACAACGAAATACAAATTAAATGCCAAAAACTCATACAAAATATGCCAAGACGTATTGAACCTTTAATATTAAACAAGAGGGAGTACGCTAAAGATTAAATGGGTCAATATTTTTAAATGTATTATTTGTTTAATATAACAAGATTTTAATGTAAATTCTACAATTATTCTAATAATTTTCACACGTCTGTATAATGCATGTATAATGCAAATTTCTAACACTTTTGTTTGGTGTTATCATATTAACAACAAAGGTGAAAATGTCTGTTAAATGTTTTATTATAATATATTTCAGCTTTCTGAAAGTTACAAATGTAAGTATAAGTAATAGTAATAAGTCTTAATTACGTCCACTAATAACCATATCACGATATATATTCCAAACGAAAAAGTAAATAAATATATAAAAATATTTATTTGTTTAAAAGACGTTGCCAAAACTTACGCCACATACAAAGACGCTACATTTAATAACGTCTTTAAAGCAAATAAATATTTTAATATATGTTTTGACTTTTCCGTTTGGAATATATATCGTGATATTTCTGTTATTGTTAAAGTTATTGCCGTCAACCGAAATGGAGTTAGGATGAAACACCCTATATTTGTGACTAAATAAGTGGTTTACGAATCTATGTAATTTTCAATCTTGTAGTATACACAATTTTCCATGTCATTTTGTAAACATTTTTTTTTCAATCACCCTGTATATCAATAAAAAATCTTCATTTGATATAAATAACAAAATAAAATTTTAAAATTTATGTTTTCGATAAACAACATTTACAAATTTTTTTTGTCCAACATAAAAAACAAAGAACTTATGTTTCAACTTTAGGTGTGAATGTACAGCTGTAATATTGTAATAGCACTTTAAATCGTTAGAACCCCAGAAGGATATTATCAAGTATAACCTAATTTTGATAATCATCAGTACATATGTTCGATGTCTTGGCTCTTTTCAAACATCATAATTTCCTTGCTACTTGAAATCCCAATTAAATTCAGAAGTACTCGCAATACATGACCCAATTATCAAGTATTTATAACTTTTAAATCTCGGAGGAGCATGAACATGTAACTTACACTAAATTGAAAGCTAATTATCCAAAATTACTCAGGAACATCTAATATAAAACAGTCTAAGGCAATAAATTGTCTAAAAGTAGTCTTCGAGTGGTGATCTTCTCCTAGAACTTAAAATTCAGGCAGATTGCTACGAGTCGCGATTGGGAACAGCTGGGTCTGCATAATTGACACCGGCGGGTGCGCCTTGGATGATTGCAATCCAGGTAAGATGTCTACATAAAAATAAAAGAATGTCTGAAGAACGGTGTGTTTTCTTTAAGTACAAATACCACCAGAAACTTGTATTTGTGACTAAATAAATGGTTTACGAATCTATGTACTTTTCATCCTCGTTGTATGTATGATTTGCCATGTCATATTGTAAACATTTTTATATCAATCACCCTTTATATCAATCAAAAAATCTTCATTTGATATAAATCACAAAACAAAATTTATATTTTCGATAAACAACATTAACAAATTTTCTTTTGTCCTCTACGGAAAACATAAAAAACAAAGAACTTGTGTTTCGACTTTAGGTGTGAATGTACAACTGTTACATCCAAAACAAGTAACATTTTCACAGAAAACAAAGATAGCAAATCTGGACTTCTAATAATCCCTTGGAGATTCTAAAACAAATATATCTTGCAATCCGCAAACAGAGGTTTGTTTTATCTTGAATATATATGTCTTGTATGTGGATGTATTTGTTTTAGTAAAGAAAAAATCAAGTTTTATCTCAGAAAATTTGCAAGATGTCTGTATGTATGTATGGAAGTATAAATAAGGGTACTCGCTATACATATAATTAACTTGAGCAAGAAATTTAGTCATTTATTAGTTTGTATATTATGATACTTCTGTAGATATGTTTCAAAGAATATATATATATATTTAAATAAATTGTAGAATAACCAAAAATATATTAGTTCAAGTGTTTTTAATATTATTTACTTCATTTTCGAATTATGCATGAGGAAAAACAGTTATGTGGTTAAAAGTATATTAATCTCAGTATAATTTACATTTCAAGCGGTAACATTTGTTTACTTAAATATTTTACGCATCTTATTAGACTTTCTAATATTAAACCACCATAAGAGAATTCAAATATTTATCTCAAACATAAGGGTGGAAATATTGGTTTCGTTATTTACGAGACGATTTTAAATTATTTTCAAGTATAATCTCATCTCTTACAATTTTTATTTTGTAGTTAACTCACAACTTATGTAGCATAGGGGAGAATGGGGCTAGTAGGCGCAGTTTTTAATTTTTGATTTTTATAATTTTTTTATTTAAGTTTTTTAACAAACTTTAACTGCACTTTTAAAGAACAGACATTTGGCTATAAATACCCGGAGTTTTAAGTTTGTAGCTTTTGTAGTTTATGTTTAGTGGAAGCCTAAAGTGAAAGGAAAATTGTGCGCCAACCTACCCCGTCACGGGGCAAGTTGCTATACCTATGGGGTAAGTTGGCACACGCGTTATAAAAAATTAAATGAAGCTCAAATAAGACACGCAGTTAAGCGAAATCAATTTCATTAGTACCAGTAAGTTTAGACAAAGGCGTTATAGCCGTACAATGTAAATTTTAAATTATACAGACATAAAAATAATGAATAAAACATTAACATTGAGTAACTTCTATTCTACTCTATATCATCATTAGAGATACAGTTGCCACAAATAAAAAATCGAGAGTCTCCGTTTGGCCAAGCTTCGTGTGCCCAAAATCTTGCATTGCAACCACTTTTCTCGGTGTTTGCTGTTTTTCAAGCTACCAGCACACACCAAACACCGAGCCAACTTGCCCCGTGTTCAATGCGCCTACTTGCCCCATAATAAATTTCTTCGCAAAAGAGACACGTAATCATCTAAGCATAAATAATCCAAGTAAATCACATATAAGGTAGGTACAGTTAATCATACACAAAGAAAAACTGCACAGGTTAAATCGCAATTATTAAGATAAGTATCAGAAATTAGAAAAAGAATGAAGCAACAAAAAATTACTTATGAGTACAAAAAACAGAAAAATCGTAATAAATGTCCACTGCACGTAGGTAACAATGCAGAACTACAATGAGGATTGTAAAATGCAATAAGAAAGGTACTCTGTGACTGGTTGCGCAATCTATCCACAAACAGGCGGTTTATGAGGACTGCGACTACTTACCCCTGTAGCCAACTAGCCCCGTCTCCCCTGTCTACTTCATATTTTATGAAGAAATTCATAAAAGAAGCTGTGCTACAAATAACAGATAAAATAGGATTTTCATCAAAAAAAACTTTATTATCTTGGCCAATTTATCCAGGACTTCAGGGTAAGACGCCACATTTGATCGGAATAGATGTTAGTCAGTAGCTCTATAAGTATGAAGAAATTTGGCATCAACCTACGATCTAACACATTATTCGATACCTGTTCCAACAACATTAACTAAATATTTCATGTACAATCTGTACTAAATACATTATAGAAGTCTAAAAAATAACAACATTAAAAGCACCAAAAATTTAAAACTGGTATATTATAAAATATCTGAGGAAAGTATGCTATATGCTACCGAAACCGGTATGACTGAAATTTAAAATTTTTGGTGCTTTTAACGTTGTTATTTTTTACACTTCTATTATATTGCATCAAGCTCCTTCTTGATAATTATTAAATACATTATATTTCCAATGATCTCTATCTTATGAGAACGTACGACAAACACCAAATTTATATCTTTTGGTGAATATAACTTTTAATTGAAGAAATAAATCGCTGTAACTTCATTCACTACGCATTTTTATAACGACTGAAAGTTCAAGAACATCACTAGCTCCGTCACATGTCCAATAGCTGAAATACAGTGCTTGGGGCAACTAACCTGGATTCATCGGATATAGTTCTATCGTATATTAAAAATATGAATATTCTTCAAAATTGTGCATCACTGTGAAACTGTGAAAAAAAACCGCACTAAATTACGGAAATACTACTGGCAATCGAGACATCAGTACTAGTTCCGTATTTTAACGGAAGTTTCCCCCGTAAATTTAAAAAAAAACGGAAATTGCTCTTTAATTTACCGAGGAAAAAATCCGGTAAAATATGGAAATGGTATTAGCGTCTCGATTGCCAGGAGTATTTTCGTATTTTAGTCCGTTTTTTCTTACAGTGAGACAACAGATGAGCAAAAATATAGTAACTCTAAAATCCTATGCATGATATATTTGAAATAGGCCATATTTTTGTTATTTGTGAAAAGGAAAAATTTTAGGAAGCAGTTAGAAGACAGAAATAAATATAAATATCTCATCAAAATGAAAAAATAACTCTCCACTTTTACCCTCTTAAAAATGATAGTTTCTTAATCGAAGTGACATATGTTACAAAGTTATCACCTGAATTCACTACTGGAGTGCACACTGGCTTAATAAAACAGATGATTGAAGCAGTACTATTTGAGACGTATAGCGAATTTTTAGCAATGTTACCCTATTAATTCTTCTGTCTTCTGTAAACTACCAAACAGTTGCCGTTTAAAGAAAAAAATGAATTATGAATTTCAAATGCTTAACACTTTAAAGTGACTTTCCCATAAATGACCTATCTGACGTTTGAATCAAAATTTTGTAAGTAGGGGAGACCGGGGCTAGTTGGCTACAGGGGTAAGTAGGCGCAGTCCTCATAAATCACCTGTTTGTGGATAGCTTGCGCAACCAGTCACAGAGTACCTTTCTTATTGCTCTTTACAAACCTCATTGTAGTTTTGCATTGTTACCTACGTGCAGTGGATATTTATTAACGCCTTTGTCTAAACTTACTGGTTCTAATGAAATTTATTTCGCTTAACTGCGTGTCTTATTTGAGCTTCATTTAAATTTTTATAAAGCGTGTGCCAACTTACCCCATAATTATAGGCAACTTGCTCCGTGACGGGGTAGGTTGGCGCACAATTTTTCTCTCACTTTAGGTTTCCGCTAAACTTAAACTACAAAAGCTACAAACTACAAAAGCTACAAACTCAAAACTCCGGGTATTTATCGCCAAATGTCTGTTCTTTAAAAGTGCAGTTAAAGTTTGTTAAAAAACTTAAATAAAAAACTTATAAAAATCAAAATCTAAAAACTGCGCCTACTAGCCCCGGTCTCCCCTACCTAAAGACCCTTAAAGGTTTAATATATTAATACATGGAAATTATTCCAGAGATTTAATATATTTTATTGCATATTTAAATTCTTAATAAAATAAAAATAAATTAGCTGCAGTACTAGAATAATTTGTCCCCATCCCAATTCCACAGATCTGATTGAATGTATTGTTGTTTAAAGTTACATAATGATTGTAGAAACAAAACTGGCATAAAAATAAAAATAATTCTCTATTAGTATTCAATTATTCATGTAAACAAAATAAATCAAAAATGTTCATTAACCCTTTCACCGTCCGAGGGTTTTGCAGTAATTTTATAAGAATGCTTGTAAATCCCAGGATATATATTTTTTAAATCTCAGTTTGATGCTATAATATCTTTAATATCACTACTTTCTATATAAGTCTAAAAATTAAATTCTGTTTAAAATATTTTGGTCTACAGCCATTTTAACATGATTTCTAGGAACGGAAAAATCCGGGCCAGACGGTTAAAGGGTTAAAACATTATAAAGACAATCAATAGGTACATTGGTGAATAGATTTTTAAAGTCGAAAACCGATGAGTAAAAGGCAATTTGTCCAAAACTTCAGTGCTATTATCAATCGACCTAAATTAATTATACTTATTAAATTTACATTTAAAAAAAAGCATAGATGGGATTTTTATAACTAAATGTTATAAATATTGTAGATATACACCTTCTTTCCAAAATTATTGTGTATTTGCATTTTTATTTAATGATGAAATACAATTTGATGCATTTAATATTTGCTGCTTTTGGCGCCTATTATGCAATAATTTTTCATTAATTATATATATATATATATGTGTGTGTGTGTACTTCTAAACAGGTGTAATAAAAAACATCCCGGTGCATCAGGCGCAACGCAGCTCTTACAAGCACTAAGTAAATATAGCTGTATCAAAAGTATGCAAAATATGAAATTTATGAAAAAGTGGGTGCAAAACTCAACAATAAAACTAATGAACATTTGCAACAATAAACAATAAACAAACACCTCCTTGCTCGTCGGAGGGTGGGAGGAGTAAAAAAAAGGTACCAAATAAAAATTGAAATTCAATCCTCACAGGTTTCGCAAGATATGGCCAATCCCCATACTCCAATAATGTAAGAAATCAAATAAAGAAACTTAAACTTCTTAAAAAACGTAAGAAAACCAAACTGCTGTAAAAACATAAAGCACCAACCAATTTAAATCTGTAGAACTGAATTTAACTTATGAAACATAATCAAATAAAAATTATTTAAACTAAATAATTAACTAACTTAAAATATTGAACATGTGAGAAGGCCATACCCCCACCTTGACCGGCAAAGACTTTCTTATACCTTTAAAACATCCACTACCCTCCATCTCATCCATGTAACAGCTGAAGTTGCAAGGATAAAATTCCAGCTAGGCGACCATCGATGAGACTTTTCTTTCCGTCATCAATATTTATCAGTTCCATTCCAGTTTACTTGAGGTTCGACTTGATATTCAACAAAATGCAGACGTTCTAGAAAGACTTTAGTCTACACTCTTCATATACTCAAGCTGTCGCTTCGGTTCCATCACGGTGATTGGTCGCTTATTTGGTGCCACTTAAGAAAACTTTTTTTAAGTTGATTTACATAATGAAAAATAAACTGATAAGGAAATAAACTATTGTAAAAAAGATTAACAGCAAATTTAAAAATCTGCGGACTCAAAAATTCTTTACTCCTACAAATCCTATAAAATCTATCCTATATATATATATATATATATATATATATATATATACGTATATGTATGTATATGTATATACTATCTGAGTCGACCGACGCACGATGGGTTATTTGCCGATTCTAGCTGACCAAAATTATTTTTGATGTCTATATAGTCGTATCGCCATGAAATTGAAAAATGTTATTGATATTCACTATTGAATTTTAGGTATTGCAAAAAATAGCGTGTAGTAGTCATAATTTCGTTACAGGGACATTCAAAAGAATTTCATTACATTAATGCTTATGGGGGAAAATCATTTGCGGTGGTTTTTAATGATATTTCATAATTTCAAACACTTTGAAATTTATATACATATCTATGAAGTGCACTACAAGATGACTGCTATAGAATATGGTATGAATAACAATTATCGATCATTTACAGGGACATTAAAAGGAATTATGTTACATTACTGTCTATGTAGAAATATAATTTGTGGTGTATTTTGTTCATGTTCATTATTTCAAAAGTATTTAAATGGATATATATCTTCAAGGTGCTCTATAAGTTGCTTACTTTTGTATATGCATAGCATTACAAATTATTACTTAGATATCGTTTTTCACATAATTAAGCTATGAAGTTTTATTATAGTAGTCCGAATACATTGAAAAATGTTTCATAATCTGATTGGCTCATGATTTTACGGTTTTCTTGATAATTTTAATGATAGTTTCTTAACGGTATGGAAGCTAAAATGATAAAACTATTTTTGTATTATTATAGCAAATCGTAAAATTTATTTTTCTAAAATTTAAGATACGAGACAAACATTTGACAGCGCTAATAAAAATTGCTGTGTTGTATGTTCTGTTGTATTTATATCTATCTCTGCACAGTGGAACCTTATGTAAAGAATGGGAATCATAAGATATCATGGGAAAACATCTACATTCTGTTTTGCATTGTATGAAATCTGAATTTGGAGAATTTATCTGGATTAATTTTATAACACTTCAAAATTTGCAGTCAAGTAACATATTTTACATCATTTTGTCCTGAGAAACCTACATACAACTGGCAATTTTTGTCGAAATTTGGTCTTAATGTTAATTGCGTTGTGTCGTGTGTGTAACAAATTGTGTCGTGATAAAATATTTGATGAAATATGAAATCAAACCTATTCTTTATATTTAAGAAGTTGTAATTATTTCTTTGTATATTAAATAAAAATTTGAAATTTATTAAAATCGATACTCTTTTATTAGTTGCATGCCATAGGTTAATAGCTAATATTTTTTTCAAGATTTCACTCATTTCAGCAGCTTTTTAAAATCTGATTATTTTAGTGTTCAAGCGTGTAGACTGACTGTATTTTTTAAAATATTAAATCCGTATTTTTTTAAAAATAATTAATTAATTTCCCAAATTTTTATTTCATTTCGAAGTTTAATGCAGAATCAAATAATGAATAATTTATATATTGTTTGCACATTAAAAAATGATGCTTGAAATTTATTTTAATAGCCGTAAACAACCAGAAATTTGAGCTATAGTTTTCTAATAAATTGCATTTAAAAGTTCACTTTTTTGACTGTGTAAAAATTGAAATGGCGCGATATTTAGTTGTCAATAAATATTAATGCAAAGAAAACTGTTATCTCAGATCATTGTTCTCGTCGATGAGACATCAGCGATATTCACGGACGTATTTTTTATTTAGAATATAGAATATTTTAATAAACTTTCAACTAAACACTGTAAACTAAAATGTATATTTAAAAATGTCTTTAAACCACTTAAAAATTACAGTTATTAGTTTTAATACTTTAAAATTTTGCCAAACGTTCTAAATGTTTACCACTGATATGAATTTAAATCTGGAAATATTTTTACCAAGTGATCAGTAAACCTGGGTTGTTGCAATAAAATGCCTTCAGAAACCAATACATTGAACAGATAGATCGATGTTAAAATAATAATTCTATTAAGGCATTGTATCATAAACTGTAGATATGTTTCTAGTTTTTTCTATTACAAAATTTGTAACACAATTGAAATAAATTTAAATCTCAAAACTTACTATATGAAGAATAACTCTTTTAAAAATTGTGCAGTAGTACTGTGTTATTGCAATACATTGCCCTCAGAAACCGGTGCTTGAAACAGACTGATATTATAAATAATAACTCAGTTAGAAATCATCATAAACCGCAGATATATTTGTTACATTCTAAATTCCAAACTTTGAAAGTCAATAATATATGTAAAGTTATCTCAAGATACCAATAATATAGCAATACTTTAAATATCTTAAAACTGTATCAGGAAAGAGCTTTTAATATCTATATAATATAAATGAAATCTTCCCGCTTCAATCCAATAATTAAATTTAATGACCAATTAATTTTCTAAACGTGACTCTGACGGAAAAATACGGCTTCTGAGTGATTAATTTCGCGCTTTGAAAACGAAAACGTTTTAATATATTATTTCCCTGGGGAGAGTGATTTTATTCATTTTAAGTAAATATTATCTGCAGTGTAATTAAAATCATTAAAATATCTAAAATGGATTCTCATTTAAAATGTTTTCGAATATCGTTGGTACTACACCTTCACTGTGTTTCATGAAAACCATACGCAAAATAAATTTGTTTTATGATTTATATTAAATGTGATAAATTTTAAATGCTGTTATTTAACTTCATACTTTCAGAGTCAAATCTTGCTATGGATTTTTAACTCGTCGAGCAGAGTTCCTTCTAGTGTTGGTGTTTACATGAGTTTCTTTTCCACAACACGGCTATATTTATGCATTTTTAGATACGTACATTATCAAGAACAGGTCCCCTAGGGAAAACAATATTTCATGCTTTTGTTGGAAATTAAATAGATAATTGATAGATTTTGTTAAAATTTAGATCACACTTTTGTTTTCAATGAAAATGCATGCTCATAGATTTCCATAACCATATCTAACAAGGTGCAAGTACTGTGACAAATACTCTTTCGATTCTGTTTAAAATTAAATTACAGGTAAAAAAGTAAACACTTGATGCTTTAGGGGCATACCTAGCTGTAATCAATTATACTATCTGTGTATAAGTATATTTGTCGCAAATTTTAAAGGAGTCATGAAAATAGTCTAATCGTAGCTTAGTAACCTATATATGAGGACGAGAGTTTCAAAACTTACCTTATGCAGAAAATCAAATTTTGGGAAATCGAGAAAAACATTTCTGACTGCGTCCATTGGTTTTTACTGAATATTAAGATTTTACAATGCCAGAAATACACGATAAGATTGTTTTGTCTTTGCTGATTGTAGTACTTTTTCGATGAAGATTCACCAATAGGACATATTGATAGGGAAAACTCGTTTCTTTCGTTCTGGATAATTCTCGAATAAGCGCAAAGAAAATAATAGCAATATTTAAATCCTACTGCTGACGGCCTTCTAACGGTTGAAAGCGTTCTGAGTTTTTTTTTTTTTTTTTTTTTTTTTTTCCTAATGGAATTTAAGATATTTTTAATTTGTATTTTAACCCTTTCCGTACCAGCAACTATTTTTTCGATATTTAAATCGATATCTCTAATATATCAATATATAAATCAATACATATAGAAATATAAAGATAGTATCATCCGGAACTAAATCCAGGTCAACGGATTTATTCAGATCGCTGTCTGAATTCATTTTGATGAATCAACCTAAAAAAAGAGACAAAATATAAGCAAAAAATAAGAACTAAAATAAGAGAGAAATGCGGGAGAAACTACGACAGAAAAACGCGTTATTTAAGAACGGCGAGAAATGCAAGAAAAGCGCATTCTCATTTGTGTGATGGCGCCATCTGTGCTGCGGAGGGAAAATGAAACATTTTCTAACATTTCTCACAATGCCAGCTATACACAAACAGACATTCTTGCTATGCAGTTTTTAGCAGCAACGATAGAATAATGAATGGACATGGATCCATACGTGGATACACTGCTGTTTGTGGAGAATCAGGCCATGGATCCATACATGGTACGGAAGAAAGTTAAATATCTTTATATTATACGTATACGCCTGAAAGTAATTTTTATACAATTATTTGTGCTTTTATATGCATTTTAATTACTTAACTGAAGGGGAATATACCACTAGAATTTTAACTTTCATTTATTGAGAAAACTCAATTTTTTTTTTTATATTTTGGATAAGTCGAGTTTTGAAACCCACGTCCTCAAAATGCACTACAATAAAAATATAAAAATATAAAATTTAAAAGTGAAATAAAAGTCTTCATTTAACAGAAATAGAAGAACAAGATATTTGGAGAGTTTTGAAATTATTGCCAAATTCGGATTGGCTAACCAGAAAGTAGGAGGCGGAGCTTCGTTGGAATAAAACAAAGAAGTTCAACATTTAAATCTATCCGATATGTTAAACCGATAAGTTAAACAATTGAAAATATATAAGTATAAATTTAAATATTTTCTTAATTAAAATCATGCTATTTAAAATTTTTAAATAATGTTTCTAATACTGTTTATAATTAGAACTTACCTCTTACTAACATAAAGCATTCATAAAGCAATGGAAATCACTTTAAAACTTATTCAAGACGCAAAATTATATTTTTCAGACAGCAAAAAAAGTAATAATTGAAAAACCGTATTTTTATAATTAAAGTTTAATTACATATTTTGACAATTCACGGTAAAAAAAAGGCAAATCTTTATTACGTTAGATTTTAATTTTTTTAAGTTTACAAAAATGTAATATAACACTTACCGAATTATCCATGATTCGGAAAAATGTTCCTTTATATTCAGAATACCCGGAAACCAATAGATTTCACAGACTTATAATCAAAAATAATTTCTGAAACAAAAGTAATTAATCCCGTAATTATCGGCAAAGTAGCATTTATAGCGTATTAAACCATTTTCTCAACTCAAAACATTGGCTAGTCAAATGATTTTAATCCTTAAGTAAAGATTCTCAGATGCGCAACATAATTTATACATAAAATATAAACAAAATAATGTTAATTGGAATGCTAATGTAATGTTATTAATTTTAATGCTGTTAATTTATCAATTTTTATTTAATATGAAAGTCTTTACTTAACAAATTTAAGTATAAAGGAATCCTATGTTTCGGATCGAGAAAATTGATTATTCCACTACAAATATATATATATATATATATATAAGTAATACATAAAATGTAAGCTCTCTTATAAACTAATTTTCGAAGATAATGGAAGGGTTTTTAGATTCGTCATTAAGTAATGAGCTATTGAAGATTCGTTTTACATTACGTATATTACGTATTTATTGTTTTTTAGCCTCTGGTACGGTATGCTATTTCTTTCTCCCAGCTTATTTTGTGTCAAAAAAAAAAAAAAAAAAAAAAAAAAAAAAAAAAAAAAAAAAAAAAACATTACCTTACAGAAGCTAGCCGTAAACCAATGCATTACGATTAAATACTTTTTAGCATTTTTTTAATCTTCTAAGCATCGCACATTTTCAATTTTTATACCGTCGTATTGGGAAAAAAAGTTCTTTTAAATGCATTTTGTTTGAAAACTGTATCTCCATTTATTTTTGAAATATAATTTTTTTTTTGTAGTTTTTGGAGACATTTGCTTAATATTGGCAACGGAAGTACTTCATTTCTGTAGAAGGTAAAGAAAAAATAGTTTTAAAATAGTAATTATATATTTTTGTTGCTATTTTCTCGTAACAACAGAAAGAAAATGAAATTAAAATACGTGCTATTTTGAAAAAAATATAAACGAATGATTTCTGTTAAAACAATGGAGCTATTATATATTATATTTAATTGTAAGTATCTATGAATCATTAGATAGTTTTTTTTTTCGATTTTCTTGAATAACGGAATCTTTTTGCTGCATTTGCGCATTATTCCGTGATAGTGATATTCTATGCATGCTTTACTGTAGATGTTTAAGAGTAGATCGTAAATGTGGAATTCGTAAGCGGATGCGAATGACGTCATTTTACATAAAATAAAACTTGTGCTTTTAAGTCTTAAAATAGAAATATGTTTTGTACTGCAGTAGAGTCCCGCTTAACCGAGTTATTTTCTTTTTATGGGCTGGTAGCTTCTCTTATTATGAAACAGCCATTATAAATGAAGTGTTAGGTGAAGATGAAAGAGCAGCCGTAAAAAAAAATTATGGTCATTTTTCCTCTTATTCTGACCAGAAAATCAGAGTTCTAACTTTTTACTCGCTGCTCTTTCATATTCACTTAAAACTTCATTTAAAATTGCTGTTTCATAATAATAGAAGCCATCAGTCCATCAGAAGAAAATGAAGTAATGGAAATGCCGGGGGCGACACAAAATTCTGAAAAAGCAGAATTCCTGTTTTCTAGTTTTTCATTTTCATTTTTTACTAGAGAAGAATCCTATGTGCTTTATTACCATAACCTTATTTAATAGTTCATCCCATAATGTTAAAAAATTACACCGTATACACTGTAAAAAAATCTGTAAGGTTACTAAAGTTTTTCCCGGAAACTGGTATTCCTAGAACTTTTTATGTAACGACAACAAGAAAAATTCCTGTAACAGACGCTGTTACAGGAATTTTTTTTGTTAACGTTACATTTTAGGAATCCCAGTTACCTAGAAAAACTTTAGTAACTTTAAAGACTTTTTTTTTTTTTTTTTTACAATGTAACAGCATAAAAGCCTAATTATGTCTAATAAAAATATGGAATTAAAATTACCCGGTTTTACATTTGAAAGTGACAGTGCAAAATTCTTCCAGGAAATTGTGCAATGTGTAGTTCAAACAGAAAAAATTACATTAAGGTACTTACACTTAAACATCCAACATCTTTTAGGATATTATTTATTAATGCAGTTATATAATTGAAGTTAATAATAATAATAATAATAATAATAATAATAATAATAATAATAATAATAAACGCGTAACACAGTTGCTGTAGAAAATATAATACAAGTATATTCAAATATTAAAAGTTTTCTAAATAATTAATTATTCTATATTATATTATTAATAACGAAGTTCAATGAATATTTTCATTTTCTTTCGCAAAAATATATATTTTTGATATTATTACGCAAAACAGTTTCGTATTTAACTTTTTATGAAATCGGAATAGCTTAATTAAGGTAAAAAATTAAAATATGTAGAGTATACATTTTATAACATTAATCCTATTAATTTCAGATTAAATAAAAAATCATTATTATGGCAAACACTGAAACACGTTTAAAATTTTTTTAGTTATCTTTATAAACATTATAAATATTTTTTTATTCAAACTTTCGATAAGCAGATTATGTTGAGTTATGAAGATTTAAACTGACTGAAAAGAAAAAACATTACTTAGCTTATATCGCTTCCTGCTATTTGACATGTAAGAGTTTTTTAATTGACAGTAAATAGGTTCTTGGCTGAAAGCTTTAATTTACAGTTTTGTAACGAAAGTGTAACTTTCGGTGTGTTCACTTGCATACACTTATACATAATCACTGACATATATACTTTTAAAATTTTTAGAACCTTAATTTATGGATTTAATCACATTAACTGCAATTGCAAGTTAAAATATTATAAGCTGATACTTTTGATACATTTATATTAATAATTTTTTTTTTTCAAAAGTATCAATAAAAGAAATTTCATGAAAAGTTTGACATGTCAGCTCAGTGTTCGCTATTATGGAATTGAAATGGATTCTTGATTTAAATTTTCAATTAAATATATCTATTTTCAGCTATTTATATTTTAACAAAGGAAAATCGCTTGTCAGATTACATCAATAAATCTGCCACATTAGATTCATTGTTTAAAAAAAATAAACAAATGTTGTTTCTTTGTCTACCACTCATATAGGGAAATGTTTCTCAAGAATGCTTTACTGTATTAATCAGTTTTCACAACGCGGAATATATTTTTGTATGATATCAAGCAAACATTTACTAAATTAAATATATCCATATTCATAAAATATGTTTTCCAGACAAACTTGAAAAATTTAGGGCAAGACTGATAATAAATTTTATTTGATTTTATTAAACTTGCATGTGCGTATACAGTTACGCTACGAAAATTTATTATTTGAAATTTGGTAGCATTCTACACAGTAAAAAATATCTGTAAAGTTACTAAAGTTTTTCTAGGAAATTGGGATTCCTAGAATTTTTTATGTAACGGGAACAAGAAAAAGTCCGGTAACAGACGCTGTTACAGGAATTTTT
The DNA here is from genome assembly GCA_963932465.1 of Maratus speciosus. NCBI lineage: Eukaryota > Metazoa > Arthropoda > Arachnida > Araneae > Salticidae > Maratus > Maratus speciosus. The sequence continues at coordinate 59,583,304 of OZ010789.1, forward strand.
GTTGTTGCCGTTACATAAAAAGTTCTAGGAACCCCAGTTTAAAGAAAAACTTTAGTAACTTTACAGATTTTTTTTACAGTGTAGAAGACAATATTCCGATTTGAGAGACCGGAATATTTCGGTTTCTTTTGATACCATTAAAATAATTTGGAAAAGTTTCTGAGAATTAGTGGCAGTATTAGAATTATACTTTAGGGCACAAAAAATGTGGTTTTAAAGTTTCTAAAGATAATGAACGATTCTCTAAATCTTACGTAACGCTTAAAAGGTCATTGTATTATTTCGTTTTTGTTATCTATACTAATTTTATAAAGAATTAACGTTTGTTTGTTTATTTATACGGAGTACTATGTAACTACCTAACCGATTTCAGTAGTAATGGTGACGAATTAATGGTGATAATCCCTACTCCAACATTGCCTCTATTATATGTAGGTGGCCCAACGAAATGAGGGAGCAAAAAAACGTTCTAAAAACTAGAGTTATGAATTAATAAAGGGCTAGAAACTTAAAATTTGACATGGTAGTTAATTATAAGATATAAGCGGTCTCTTAGGTTCCTAAAAAAAGTCGATATTTAAAAGAGGTGAAAATGCGTAAAAAGCGTTCTAAAAATGTTCTAAATTACGATTTCTAGACAATATCAGAAATACCAAACGGATCTCAAATGTAATGGCTGCAAATTGATGGTGATAGTTCCTGCTCCAATATATGCTATATTTTAAATCGGCGCCACTACCAACTGAGTGTTACAGGATTAAAACTTTTTCTAAATAGCGATTTTTTCACACTGAAGTAGCTAAAACTTGAAATTTGGCATGGTAGTTACTTTTAAGATGTAAATACTCTCTCAGACCAGTCGAAATAAAATCGAAATTTAAAAAGTGGGAAAATGCGCGAAAAGCGTTCTGAAATATTATTTCTATGCAATCTCGTGAAACACCAAACTGATTTCAACAGTAATGGTTCCAAATTGATGCTGACAGTCCCTTCTCCAACATAGGCTGTATTTTATGTTTTTGCTACTACTACCTGGGGGTGTCAGAAGCAAAAAACTTTATAAATTGCGATTTTTGTGATACTGACACAGATCTCTAGGAATATTTCGAAAAAAACTTAATGGTAATTCCTTTTTTAAAAAAAGAAAATTCAATCTCGTTGGTCTACGCGATAATTTACCAGTAATTTTTCATTAACTTATTTAACATGTTTCCTATTATTTTTCGAAAACTATGTCTCTAATCTGAGTTAGCTCGGTCGTCCAATGTGTTAAACGCCCATCACTCCCACACATGCCTCTCGATGCGTTTAACTTAACGAAGATCACTTCTAAAGTTATATGGTGATTTGTTTCCGTGATCTGATCTACCTCTATCCTAACATTGTTGTTCGAAAGGGCTCGCGACACCGATTTTCCTAAGCTAACAGCGTTCAGAACATTAGTCAGATATTTATGATTTTATAGACGTATGTGCATAGCCAAATTATAGAAGAAAGTGATGACGTATAGAAAATTTTTTACTGTTGTTATCACTACTACAAAATAATTTTCATTTTGAAATATTTTTCTTACTATGTTAAAGAAATTTACCCGGACGATTATTGACAGGAGTTACTTATAGGAATAATTTCTCCTGAACTCCCCGAACCCTGTTATGTCAATTACTGATAGTAATCATAATTTTGAAGAAATACGCAGGTAGATCCTACGTGGACTGCGTGCAAGGTGAATTTATAATAAAGAACTGACTTCAACAACATACATATTCTCACAATGCAGCAAACTCACATTGTAAAAAGACTTGAAGGAAAATCTATTTATTACTACATTTTCATATTTGATTTACGTCAACAATTGTGCAATACTCTTACGCAATGTAATTTTTTTAAAGAATTCTCCCAGAAAAAAAAAAAAAAAAAAAAAAAAAAAAAAGACAGTAACTTCTTGATATTTTAATTGGAAGACATTTTAATTGGATAGAGCATATATCTAAGACAAAAATTTAATGTTATCTTAAAAAAAACATAATTTTCTTATCAGTTCATTATTAAACGAATGAATTAATTACTTAGATATAAAAAATTATATTGTGAAAGAAAATCTCTTTAACTGCTATAATGAGGAATAAATGTTAATTGTAATAATAATTATAGAAATAATTTTTAAAAATAAAAGTGGATTATCAATCATATAAAATTAATATTTTAAGAGATATTTTTTACATTCATGAAAGGAATATAGCTTCATGAAGAAACAACTCTCGACTCTCTTATCAAAAATTGCACTTTATCTGCGGTACGGAACCATTTAATTATGATTTACCCTTAGAAAAATTTATTTTGCTCTGGACTTTTTGCGAAATTACTTTATGAAAGAAGAATATGGTCTAATGATTGTATGATAATTTATGCACATAAATTGAAAACCTAATTAAGGATACGATTTAAATATTATTTTAAACGTTTGCGCAATTTTTTTATATTTTTATTTATAAAAATGATAGTTATTCTTTTTCTCCTCTTATAATTTTTTAAATAGAAGCATAACTTCAATTATTTATATCATCAACACTTTTTCCTTTCACATTTTTGTGTTATATTTTATTATTAGAAAGAATATACTTCTCAAACTTTATTATTTACACAATTATCACGGAATACGCTAATAACTATAACCTTCACTATCTTTTTAATAACTATTAAGTACTTATTTTATTAATGTCTTAAATCGTAAATGGTGTGAACTCTTTGATATAAAGGTATTAGCAAAAACATATTTATTATACTTGATATAATTGGACATGAGATTATTTTTCACATAAAGAAAGGAGTGAAAGAGGTATATATATAAAGAAATACGAAATAAATAAATAAAAATGTTTTATAAAACATTTAATAAAGATATCAATTCCAGAGGTCATTTTTTAAAACTATTATCAATAAACTAAATTTTAACATAAAGCATTATGATATTTTGCATTTTTCATATAAACCAGAATTTTTTAAAATCTTCACTATTATTATAAATAAATAACACCTGTTTGCAGGGGGTAAGTTCAGGAAGCACCGAACTGATTTTTAAAATAATGGGGGCAAATTGACTGTGATATCTGCTGTTCCAACATGGGCTTTATATTATGTCGGTGCCACTATCCCCCCCAAGGAGATGCAGCAGCAAAAAAGATCTAAAAATGTGATTTTTGCGTTACTGCAGGGCCTGTGAATTTGAAATTCCCCATGGCAGTTACTTAAAAGATACTAGGAAGACCCGCGGCTTTGCTTGTGTAGTATTTTAATATTGTCAAACAGTATTTGTGTGCCTATATATTTTTTTAATTTCACAATAAGGAATAATTAAAAATTACTAATAATGCGAAAATTCGACTAAATGTCATTATTGCACTGCACTAGGCGAAAATGAGACTCAAATTCTAAATAAATGGTAATTTAAAATTTTTAGCTTATTTAATTTTTTCTTTCAGGTTTTGAATTTTTACCGTTCTTAGCACGCATTTACTTTTAAAAAGTAACCATCATATCATCAACAGTCTACCAACCTTCTGATGGTTGTGGTACCAACATATAATATAGCATATATTGGAACAGGGACTGTCACTATGAATTTGGCAACGTTCCAAGCTTTTAGCCTAACATTCTACAACCCATCCTGGCGGTAGAGGCACAAACATATAATATAGCCTATGTTGGAATGAATAAATTCGCGAACACTAATTTTGAAATTGGCCTGATATTTCCTGATATTCTATAAAAATCGTAATTTAGAAATTTTTGAGAGGATTTTCATTTATTTTATCCATTTAAATTTAGACTCTTTTAGAAACAGTCATTAGAAAGAATGTACGTTTTTCCCTATCATGCCAAATGTTAGGTTTCTACCTATAACAATTCACGAAAAATCGTAATTTAGAACATTTTTAGAAAGCTTTTCGCTTATTTCAAACTTTTATAATTTCATTTTTTTTTCAACAGTCCGTAGAGAGAATTTACATCATCTAAGCAGCTACCGTACAAGTTGCTATTCCTGCTATATATGTTCCAAAAAATCGAAATTTAGAAATTTTTTAGAACGTTTTTGGCTCATTTCACATTTTTAAATTTTGATTTTTTTAGAAACTGTTCTTAGGGAGAATTTACATTTTATAAGTTACTACCATGCCAAATTTCAAGTTTCACAACCGTTCAATGACACAAAAAATTACAATTTTAGAATGTTTTTCGCTACTACACCGCTCTTTTGGTATTGACATCATCACACAATGTAGCCTACCTTGAAGCAGAGTCTATCACCATCAATGTATCACTAATCCTTTAAAAATCAGTCTTTTATTTCCTTAAATATCGTAATTTAGCAAGTTTTTAGAACGCTTTTTGCACATTTCACCTTTTTAAATTTTGAAATTGTTAGTAACTGCCTTAGAGATCATTCATATCTTATGTATCTACTACGCCAAACTTCAATTCTCTATCTTTAACAATTGCATAGAAATTGCAATTTAGAACGCTGTTAGCGCATTGTCACACTTTTTAAATTTCGAACATTTTTCACCTGTTCTTAAAGGAAATTATATATTATAATAAACTATCATACCAAATTTCAAGTTTCCAGCTCCTTCAGGATCACAAAGATCATTTAATAATTTTTTTTTGCTCCTGTTCCCCTTTGGAGGTAGTGGCACTGTCATAAAATATAGGCTATGTTAGAACAGTGACTATCAACATACATTTACAATCAACTCTTTTCAAATAGGTTTATTATTTTCTGAGATTTTATAAATATTGTAATTTAGAGTATTTTCAGAACGCTGTTCGCTCATTTCATTCTTTTAAATTTCGAGTTATTTGGAAACTGTTTTTAGATTGCATTTGCATCTTATATATATCTACCACGTCAAAGTTCAAGTTTGTATTTTTAGCAATTGTATAAAAAACGTAATTTAGTTTTAGAGTATTTTTCGCGCATTTTAACGCCTTTGAAAATTTGGTGGTTTTTTAGTTCTTATATAGGGCACACATCTTATATGTAACTACCATGTTAAATTTAAAGTTGTTAGCCACTTTTTTATCACAAAAATCAGACTTTAGAAAGTTTTTTGCTTCTGCCACCTCCACATGGTAGAGCCCTCGACATAAAATATAGCATATGTTGGAGCAGGAACTGTACCATCCGTTTGCAACCATTATTTTACAAATCGTTTTGGTATTTCATGAGATTGCATAGCAATGGTAATTTAGAACGTTTTTAGAACGCTATTCGCGCATTTCAACCCCTTTTATATTTCGAATTTTGTTCGACCATTAATATGAAGTATTTAAATTTCAAAAGTAACTACCATGTCAAATTTTAAGTTGTTAGTCACTTCAGTATCACAAAAATCACAATTTAGACTGTTTTTTCTCCTGCTAACACCAGGTGGTAGTCACACTGACATAAAATATAACTTATGTAGGAGCAAGGACAGTTACCATCAATTTGCAACCATTACTTTTGAAATAGGTTTGGTATTTCCTGAGATTGCATAGAAATCGCAATTTAGGACGTTTTTAGAACGCCTTTCGTGCATTCCCCCTCTTTTAAATGTAGATTCTTTTAGAAAATTTCCTTATTGTGCATTTATATCTTTTAAGTAACTGCCATGCCAATTTTCATGTTTCTAGCCCTTTCAGTAACACAAAAATCGCATTTTTAGAATGTTTTTTACTCCTAATTCCGCTTGAGGTTTGTATCATCGTAATACAATATAGCCTATGTTAGAACAGGGTCTATCATCATTAATGTGCTACTATTATTTTTGAAATCGGTTCGGTAGTTCCAGAGATTATTCCTTTCAAATAAGCAAACACTCAATCTTTACTTCTTTAAAATATTAGTATAGATAAATTCGAACTAAGAACAGTTTTTAAAAAATAGAAATTTAAAGGGCAGGAAAAACCGCGAAAAGCGTCCTAAAAGCGTTCTAAATTACAATTAACATGCGATATCAAGAAATACAATAAAACGGTTCAACTGTTATGATTTTTAATTTTTGTTGACAGTCCTTGCTTAAACATAGGGAATATGTGTTATATCGGTACCAGAACCTCAAGTGGGTTTAAGTAGCAAAAAGCATTCTAAATTATTATTTTTGTGATACGGAAGGAGCTATAACTTAAATTTTTTCATGGCAGTTACTTATAAGATGTAAATACTCTCTTAGGACAGTCGAGAAGAAAATTCGTAGTTTAAAAGGGTTGAAAATGAGAAAAAAAGCTTTTGAAAACGTTCTACAATACGATTTCTATGCAATCTCAGGGAATACCAAATTAATTTCAACAGTAAGCGATCCAAACGTATGGTGACAGTCGCTTCACCAACATAGGCTATATTTTTATGTTTTTTTCCAAAACCACCTGCAGAAGCAAAAATCGTTCTAAATTGTGATTTTTTTGTGATACTCAAGCAACTTCGAATTTGTTATGTTAATTACTTATAAGATGTAAATGCTCTTTAAGAGCTGTTTCTAAAAAATTCTAATTTAAAAAGGTGAAATGAGTGAAAAGCGTTCTAAAAATTCTATAAATTTCCATTTTTATGGAATTGTTAAAGATAGAAACTTTAAATTTGGCTTGATAGATACTTAAAAGATGTAAATGCTCTCTAGAAACAGTTTCTTAAATATTCGAAATTTAAAGGGTTAAAATGAGTGAACAACCTTTTAAAAAATTTATAAATTTCGATTTCTATGTATTCTGAGGAAATACCCAAACCGATTTCAAAATGAATCTTGGAAAATTTCTAAAGACAAAATGTTATAGGCTATGTTTTATATTTGTGCCCCTGACAACCGAGGGTGTGGGTTATAGAGCGTTAAACTAGAAGCTTGGAATATGACTTGATGGTTACTTTTAAGATATAAATGGGTGCTAAAAACGGTTTCTAAAACATTCAAAACTTCAAATAAAAACTGAAATGATTGTAAAAGCTATAAACTGCATTCTAAATTAATCATTTATTTAAAATGTGTTTTAGTTCTTCTCATTATTTTAAGTCTCAGTTTCGCGGAATACAGTGTAATAATAAAGCTTAGTCGGACTTGCTTAATTAGTAATTTTTTAATTATACGCAGCAGTATAATTTCTTCTAATAAAACTCAAAGCCGCGAGTTTTGCTTCTATTATATATTCGTAGATTCATAAATGTATATATATATTTACAGTGCCTCGATTGTGATCATATATATATATATATATATATATTACAAAAACCACATACCATACTTCTAATCCCAAAACTCCTTAACAACAGAGAAAAATTAACAAAATAACCATCGAAAATTTCTACTAACAAAACTATTAAATAATGAACACAACCATTTGCAGACAGGCTGCAAGGCTAAAGACTTGCATGCAGGGTTATACCGGTAATTACTCATGTAATTTCCCATGCCTGTCGCAACCATACTGACAATAGAAAGCATCAAACTGACCACAGAAAGCATTAGACCAAATTCAAAAGAGCTACACACCCAGACATAACTCCTTATAAAACCTACAATTATTTGGCGAACTTTTTAATCGCCAAAAGGACAGTATAACGTTAATCCTTATTTTTCATGAAATTGTTTGTCAAACTATTTAACAAACTAATAGGATAATTCTGATCCACTGCGTTATGATAGAGATTTATAATGTCATTTATTGTATCATTATGATTAGAATTTAACATTTCTATCCTTATTAAACTATTTATAAATATATTTCAGAAAATAGAAATATGTACTTTGGAGTTGAAATTTAATATCTTTATTGTTTCAAAGTTGTAGCCCTTTCTCTTACCATAAATGCAAGTACTCAAGCCACCCCTCTGGATGTCGATAGTAAGATCCAAATAATTTACATGTTTTTCGTCATATGAAGTTTTCTTTAATATAAAAACTTGAGGATAATAATCTATATTTAAATCGCTATTGGAATCGTTAATCCTTACCAACAAAACATCATGAATATATCTGAAACTTTAAATATCATTATTTAATGTTTCGTTAACCTCGTATAAAAATAAATATGTATCTGCAAGTACTGAGCTGCAACTACCCATAGGTATACACCTTATCTGCTGAAACACATGCTTACCATCGAATAAATAATTTTCATTAATTACAAATTTAAATAAATTTGTTAAATGATCCAAATATTTAAACAGAGTATTGTACCGCTTAAGAAAATCAAAAATTTTATTTTTATGATCAATTAAATCAATACTATTGCATAAATCTTCGAAATCATAAACATCTAAGCCTCTTTTATATTACTCAATCTTTTCAATCCATTAAGTCAAAACTATTTTCTTATTATACATGTGTTATTTTGTTTTAATGCCACTTTAAATAAACCCTGCAAAATGTGTAAAAACGTTTTATTAGCTATTTCTAAATAAATGCCAAAACCACATGTAATTGTACGAAAGGCCACGGGGTCGTTATAAAACTTAGGAACCAAAACCGTATAAGGTAATTCCTAACCAAGTTGTGAGTTTTTTAACTTTTTGTAAAAAGTACCAAAATTACTCTTCTCTTTTACATTGGTATTTAGTAACCTGTAATTATGTTTATTGTTATAACACTGACTTGGTTACTGTATAGCTTTTTACAAATAATTGCAAAATTTCTATTGGCCTTATCTATATATGTTATAACAAAATTACTTTGTAAATCCTTAATAGAATGTTTTAATGATTTATAATCTATTATCGAACCCCCGCCCCCCGTTTTACCGCAGTAAATTGAACTCAATTCCTTCAATACATTATATTTCCATTCCAGAAAAGTTATTTCTGGTAAACAAACTTTGTTCATTAGTTTATGTACAAACATGTCAACGTTGAGTTTTAATCGTTTTTTTTAATAAAATCCTTAGTGTTTAAACTTCTTAAACAAAACTTTGTACCGTATTGCATGCAATTCCCTAAATTTCCAGTCAATACGTGACCGTGACACACATCCAAATAATCACTATAACTTGGGTCATGACAATGACACAAATTATTATCATTGTTTCTACCTATTTCTTTTGCAAAATTATTATAGTTAAAAAACATAAGACCTAAATGTTTATCGTATCTAAAAACCTTGACAATTTTTATGTCCTTATCTGGGAGCAAATCATTGTATTTGTTCAATTCCTTACCCATATTTATACCACGTTTTTAAACTTCTATGTAATTTATTACGAAATACATTCTATTAACTAATTTATTTTTAATTTTGTTATTGCATCTCCCCAGATATTCCTCCAAATGTTGTGATCTAATCCTTAACCTCAAAATATCCAAAGCCAAATCTATATTATCTCTCTCTCTCTCTCTCTCTCTCTCTCTCTCTCTATATATATATATATATATATATATATATATATATATATATACTAGGGGACTCTGACCCCTGCCAGCTACTCTCGCCAAACCTCCGTTTAGACACCACAGAATCTAAAACCATGCTAATTTGATTGGTTTAAAAAAGATTAGAGAAGATTGAATTATAATGAAAAAACAATAACGATCAACTTGTAAACGGGTTTTCATTCAATTCCCTTTGATTGCGAAAATTTAAGGCCAAATCAGTTGCTGTTAAGACATCCAATGGCTGTTTTCGTGTTTGATTAAAGAAGATCAGTTACGCATTTGAAAAGAAGCTAAAATAAAATGAATTAGGAAAACAGAGTCTTTGGCTCCCGGTATTTTTTAACAACGTTATAAAACAAATTGACATAATACAGTTTACTACAATTACTATAATTTACTGCTTTAACCCCCTCAAGAGTGGTGGTTCATTTTTGAACCACTTAATTTTTATTCTTAAATTCCACATTGTTACCAGAATATTCGAATGAAAATTTTCCTTTTATTAAGTAAGTGAACAACAGCATTTTCAGATTTCGAAATTTGTAAATTCTGGTGCCATTCACTGATTTCAACATATTACGAATAGACATTGCCCCTGAAAGTGTTAAACGCATATTTTAAAGTTCCCTTTCTCTTTTAATAATCACGTTTAAATGCAATTTTCAAGAAATAACCTTTAATATTTTTCTGCTTTTAACACGTACTCATTTAACAGTAATTTTACAGTTTTTTTCTGTTTTTAATAGTCATGTGTAAATGTGTTACATGGCACTTTTTATATTCCAGGTGGCCATTTTGGTACTTTAATGTTAGCCAGCCACAGGTGATAAGTCGCCAAATATTCTATCGCCATCATTTCACTTATATTATTATAGTCCAAGTCATGTAACTGTCATAAACATTTACGGGCTTATCCCTTCTCTTGATTAAAGAGTCAATGTTATTTTCTCGAATAAAACTACATAAAAGTTGCCATGATCACAAAGAATTCTTGGTACTTTTATGTTAGCCGGGTGCAAATCTCGCCAATAGCTTTTTTTTTTTTTTTTTTTTTTTTTTTAACTCGCCAGTTAGCATTTTTTTTATTTTTCGATTGGTAAATTAAAACGGTACCACTTGGTTATCCCATCGACCAAAAATCTACCGCCAGACTATAAGATTAAATGGCAATAATGTTTGATTGTAAATGTCACATTCACTTGAACGTAAGGAAGTTATACATTTTACGCCATCAAGTGATTTTTATTTCGACGTTTTATTTGTATTTTTATTAATGTTATGCTAATTTATTTGTTCTTTCGCTACTTAAAATAAAAATTATGTCAATTTGTATAATTTGGTGAGGGGTTGGCAATTTATATAATTTGGAGAAATTGATCGACGGGATAACTAAGTAACACCATTAAAACATTGCTTTAAATTTGAAATTAAATGTCATGATTTTTTGCATTATTTAATCGGGTTCGGTGTGATTTTTTTTTCGACAACTAGGAGGGTTCTGCCCTCCTGCTCGCTATGCTCCCCAATCCCCCGTGTAAAAGCTTTGCGATTCTATTATGGGTATCGCAAAGCAAACCCTATTTTCTAGCCAAATTCAGAAGAAATTATTTCGCGTCTGGATCTCTTCCTGATTAATCATTTTCTATGCATTCAATTTTTAGATTCCGCTTAGTTATAAATGCGCACCTCCCCAACTCCTCGCGATTTTATTTACTTATCTCCAAGCAGGTAATCATTAGAGCTTACAGAGTTTCATAATTAAAAGAATTATTAAATGTAAAATCATTAAAAAAATGTAAAATTTATAATTTATTTGAATAATTACAAATTAAATAAAAATTATATATATAGCGTTACAAGTATTGTAAATAAGTAGTGTTTGTGCTTAAAAATAAAATAAATGGATCAATTAAGCTCTATTCATAAGCTAAAATTAGTTTTTGTTGTATTGAAATTTCTCAATTTTTGATTTTCTGCAAGCAAGTAAACCCTATTGGATTTCAATAGGAGTTTATGAAAATTTGGCGAAATACTGGAAATAGCGCCAAGTTGGCTTCACTTTTGGCGACTAATTTTGGTCGCCAAATTTGGCGATATATCGCCAAGTTGGCTACAAAATCGGCGATGTTAGGCGACAGTGCCGGGACCCCTCCCTTGGTATAGCGTCAGAAAGCACTGACAAATCAGCTGCGTTTCGCAGTATCTACGCAGATTTTCATTGGTTCATTTCCAAAGCATTACTTTTTTTATATATATAGAAGGATTTGACGAAAACCTTGTTTTTGAATAACAGTTAATAAGGCAAAGCTAGGAGAGTCTGCGCGCATTTCAAATGAATAATAATAAAAAATCTAAATATTATTTTTTTGCTAAACTATGCATGAATAATTTTGACTTCATTTATTTTTATGCATTTCCATTGTTATTTTGTTGCTATGCTTTAATTTAATAGAACAGCGGTAATAAAACCAAGAAAACTATTTTGCGCAATCTCTCCTTACGGGGTAGGAGAGATAGCGCACATGGGTAGGAGAGATTGCGCAGTTGGGTGGAAGAGATTGTTATTAATAATAACTACAATTAAATTGTAAACAATAATAATTACACATAAATGATATTGTTGTAATATTTTTGTGAGTAAATATCATTGTATTGGGAGTGAATATTTCAACCTAATGTTTAAATAATAAGAAAAGAAAGAATTTTAATTTAAGAAGAAGATTGAAATATCAGTAAAAGCAAGCCCTATTAAGATTACAAAACAACATTATTCTATTTCATAACATGTTTCACTTGAAAGTTACATCATTATTATTTCCACGGTGTCGATGTATTTTGTTTGCTAAACGAAGTTGTCGTTGTCCACAATCGATGTACTTATTGTTGTAAATCATAAAGCTTCCGTACAATCACCTGCCACAAGTAATACATTGAATCCAGTCAGTGATCGAAGTTGTCTCCTGGTACAGTTCCAGACATTCAATACGCTCATCCTCATTGACCTTCGTTTTTTTCAATCAGTTTTTTTATCCCACTTTTTCTGGAAGCAAGCATCTTACCTTAAGCTTTTTTTTTTTTTTTTTTTTTTTTTTTTTTTTTTTTTGTAGCGGCATCCATCTTAAGGATGTTCTCAAATTCAAAATGGTAACTTTTAACGTAAGTTTTAAGAAAATATCTGGTGGTGTTGTTCAGAAACTATGTAATTGAGATATTTTTTCCTTTTTTTTTTTTTTGAAAACGCAATAGATCTTTCAGAAAGAGTGTCAAAGTGGGCGTTTTGAACTGAATATCCTCGCGAAGGAAGAAAGAGCACTGAAGAGCGTGCGAGAAACGTGTTTGTCACGTGATCAAATTCGCTTATAACTGAATAGGTAATTGATGGATCAAAAAATGGAAAAAGCAATTCAATTCCAAATCGCTTCCATGGCCAGGCTTTCCAATTTCATACCTTTCACTGATTTCAAAATGAATTTGTAAATGTGTCAAAACGTTTTGCGCTTGTTGATCAGAGCAGTTAAGAACAGTCTTAAGTCTTTTTTCATGTATATTTTGTGCATCAGTAACATTAGTTGCACTCTGTTTCCTTTTTATTTCGATGGCACTAAATTACTTGCAATGGGTGAAATCTTTTCCAAGCATTGTAGGTGTTATTACTTTATTAGCAAATCAATTATTCATAAATTAAATATATATATATATATATATATATATAAACATATTTAATTAACTTATTTACAAATATATTATTAATTTATTAACAAAAATAATTACATAAAATTAATTAAATAACAACTGTATTAGTAATTTATTAATAAAATCTGTATCTACAAAGTTTTTTTTTTTCTGCAATTTGTTGCCAAATTGAGTTTTGATAATTATGTGATTTTCCGAAGTTATTTCAAAATTGATTCATCCATATGTTTTGTACGTATTTTGCAATTCATGCAAATTTACCAATAATATACGTAATCTCTCCTAGTGCTGAAACTTAATTGGAAATGCGTCATCTCTTAGGAGCAGTTGCGCGAACTCTCCTATTTTAGTAGGAGAGATTTCGAGCCCTTTTATTTAAACATTGCCAGTTCTAAAACGAATTGTTTGTGTTCGCATCCTTAGTCTAGGTTAGTAGTATATATGAAACCGTTTAAGTTCAAAATATTTTGCAGTACTGACATTCTACAAAAATTATGACGAACAGTTATGAAGATTCAAGCACTTACTTTGGAAAAATAAAACAAAATAGCAATGCTTTATCCAAGACGCTAAGAACAATCAATGTACATATTCATGTAGACACTGCACAAGTGTCGCTGTACAACTACCTGGAGTAGCTGCGCGCGCACTCTACTCCTTCCAGTCGAATTTCTTGGTGTGCGATCTTGCCTACCGCACGAACTCTCTTAGCTTTACCTTATTTATTTTAAAATTTTAGTGTATTATTTTTTAAATGAAATAACAATAAATAAAATATTAATAACTATAGAACAAAAGAATTTATAACATTTTATATATAAAAAAATAATTGTAAATAAATATTTATTAATAAATATTAAAAATAACCGGGTTACCATGCCAAGCAAAATAACGCTATTTTGGCGCCAATTAGGTACCCCGGTGCGTATATGACATCTGCGCCTAAAATTTATTTTTTTGTTTCGCTTAAAAAAAAAGAAAGAAGTGAAAGCCATTAATTTTAAATGAAAGTTTTATATTAAATAAAATGATAATGAAATACAAAAAAAAAAAAAAAAAAAAAAAAAAAAAGCATTGTTCTTAGCGTACATTTAAGAAAGGCCAAACTGGTCGTCAAATTAGTTTAAAATAATAACGTTTTCTAAAATATGAAAAAAAATATGTGTTATGATTAAAATTTGAGCTGCCATCATTAGAAAAATGTATTTAAAATTAGAAAAAAAAATAATATTTCGAAAATTAATCCGAATTAAAAAATTCTAGTACCAATTTTGAGATCTGCGGTTCAATACGGATTTTTAGTGTTAATTTCATCGCAAAATATTCCTTTTTTTAGGAGAAATCACCGTGAAACATAATCAGTTGTTTAATCAGTCGTTTCATGGAATCCTTTCATAAATTCGTTACATTTCTGTCGTTTCCTAAATTCGTTTCATTAGGATTTTATATATACACTGTTCAAAACAATTAAAGGATATTGCAGTTTTAGGTGGATTTTGTATCTGGTAAACTGTTTAGCTGATTGATACATGGTCGACAGACATAGTAGGTTATATGAGAATAAATTACACATGTTTGGCAGAAAAAAATGCATTTTATTGCGCATTTGTGTACTAAAGGAAAAAAACACAATTTGTGCGTATGAGAAAAAAAGAATAAGAAGAGGTGTTTTCTTCAAAGAAAATCATTTTCAGTAGGGCGTATGGTTTCCACGGGCGGCCAGCAACGTTGAACACCTTCGAGGCATGGACTCAATGAGGCTATTAATGACGAGTTGGGGTATTCTGCCCCACTTTTCCAGAAGAGCACTTTCCAGTTCTTGGAGAGTTTGTGGGGGTTGTTGGCGGCCAGAAACTCGTCTTCCTAGAGCGTCCCAAATGTGCTCGATTGGATTCATGTCTGGAGAACACGCTGGCCATTCCATTCGAACGATTCCTTCCTCGAAAATGAAATCCTCCACCAAGTTTGCACGATGTGGCCTGCAGTTATCGTCCATTAAAATGAAGTTATCTCCGATTGCTGCAGCGTAAGGGACTACAATAGGTCTGAGGATCTCATCCCTATATCGGCGACCAGTCAGAGCTCCATCTCGAATGAGGTAGAGGTCAGTGCGCCCGTCAATGGAGATGCCACCATACACCAACACTCCTCTACCGCCAAATCTGACACTTTCGTGCACGAACGCAGGATTATTCCTACTGCCACGGTCCCTCCAGATGAAAATACGCCTATTATCCGGATGCACAGAAAAACGGGACTCGTCAGAAAACAGAATATTGCTCCATTCATTTCTCCTCCAGTGGACATGCTCGGTTGCCCACTCCCTGCGGTCGCGACGATGCCTTGATATTAATCTAACACATACCATCGGTCGGCGAGCATACAGACCTACAGCATGGAGCCGGTTTCGGACAGTCTGAGTTGAAATCGTGGTGCCTGTAGCCGAGCGAAGGTGTTGTTGGAGAAGAGTAGCGTTCATGGTTCGGTGTCTCCGAGCTGTTAACGCTAAATACCGATCTTCATTGGGCTTTGTTGCCCGTCTACGACCTTGCCCTGGTCTTCGGCATGCACATCCACTCTCCAAAAAACGGTTCCAGATCCTGGAAATGACACTTTGTGACACTCCAATGGCTTGCGCTACTTCCGCTTGAGTTTGGCCCCTTCTAACCTACCAACAATTCTCAAAGCTTCTGAATCTGTCAAATAACTTCGCTGAGACATCGTACTCATCGAAACAAAGCAATCACTGAATGCCGATAATATTTGTCTTCATTCTCTTTTATCCAGTTGAAAGTCAAATTTTACTCGCTGCCGCTGAAGCGACGTTTTTGACGTCGAACTGAAAATTTGTATACTCCACAGTTTGAAAACCAGAAAAATTTGCATTTGTGATTCTCTTCTTCTATTTTCGGCAAAAAAAAATTTCGTTTATATCTTTATTTTATATAAAACTTCAAATATCCTTTAATTGTTTTGAGAAGTGTATATAGGGTAGTTATATCTATACTTACTTCCTATTATAAAGAGGAAAAAATTGTTTATTTGTCGGAGGTAAGCTCTGGAACTACCGAACCGATTCTAAAAGTAATGGTATCAAAATGATGGTGTTAGTCCAACTTAGAATATAGGCTGTATCTTATGCCGGTGCCACTACCACAAAGGGGGTGTAGGAGCAAAAAACGTTCTAAAAATGCGATTTTAGCGTTACTGAAGGGCCTAGAAATATGAAATTTGGAATATTAGTTACTTATAAGATATAAATGATGTCTAAGAACAGTTCTTAAACAATTCGAAATTTGAAAGGGGTGAAAATGCACAAAAAGCGTTCTAAAAAACGTTCTAAATGGTAGTTTCTACACAATCTCAGGAAATACCAAACCGATTTAAAAAATATTGGTGTCAAAATGATGGTGACAATGCTTGCTCCAAGATAGGCTATATTTTATGTCGGTGTCACTACCCCAAAGGGGGTGTAGGAGCAAAAAACGTTCTAAAAATGCGATTTTGGTGTTAAGAAGGGCCTAGAATTATGAAACTTGGAATATTAGTTATTTATAAGATATAAATGATGTCTAAGAACAGTTCTTAAACAATTCGAAATTTAAAAGGGGTGAAAATGCACAAAAAGCGTTCTAAAAAACGTTCTAAATGGTAGTTTCTACACAATCACAGGAAATACCAAACCGATTTAAAAAATATTGGTGTCAAAATGATGGTGATAACTCTTGCTCCAAGATAGGCTATGTTTTATGTCGGTGTCACTACCCCAAAGAGGATGTAGGAGCAAAAAACGTTCTAAAAATGAGATTTTAGCGTTACTGAAGGGCCTAGAAATATGAAATTTTGAATATTAGTTACATATAAGATATAAATTATGTCTAAGAATGGTTCTTAAACAATTCGAAATTTGAAAGGGGTGAAAATGCACAAAAAGCGTTGTAAAAAACATTCTAAATGGTAGTTTCTACACAATCTCAGGAAAAACCAAACCGATTTAAAAAATATTGGTGTCAAAATGATGGTGACAATGCTTGCTCCAATATAGGCTATGTTTTATGTCGGTGTCACTACCCCAAAGGGGGTGTAGGAGCAAAAAACGTTCTAAAAATGCGATTTTGGTGTTAAGAAGGGCCTAGAATTATGAAATTTGGAATATTAGTTATTTATAAGATATAAATGATGTCTAAGAACAGTTCTTAAACAATTCGAAATTTGAAAGGGGTGAAAATGCACAAAATGCGTTCTAAAAACGTTCTAAATGGTAGTTTCTACACAATCTCAGGAAATACTAAACCCATTAAAAAATATTGGTGTCATAATGATGGTGACAACGCTTGCTCCAAGATAGGCTATGTTTTATATCGGTGTCACTACCCCAGAGGGGGTGTAGGAGCAAAAAACGTTCTAAAAATGCGATTTTAGCGTCACTGAAGGGCCTAGAAATATGAAATTTTTAATATTAGTTACTTATGAAAAATGATAAGTTACTTATGATATATAAACGATGTCTAAGAACAGTTCTTAAACAATTCGAAATTTGAAATGGGTGAAAATGCGCAAAAAGCGTTCTAAAAAACGTTCTAAATGGTAGTTTCTACACAATCTCAGGAAATAACAAACCGATTTAAAAAATATTGGTGTCAAAATGATGGTGATAACTCTTGCTCCAAGATAGGCTATGTTTTATGTCGGTGTCACTACCCCAAAAGGGGTGTAGGAGCAAAAAACTTTCTAAAAATGCGATTTTAGCATTACTCAAGGGCCTAGAAATATTAAATTTTGAAAATTAGTTACTTATAAGATATAAATGATGTCTAAGAACAGTTCTTAAACAATTCGAAATTTGAAAGGGGTGAAAATGCACAAAATGCGTTCTAAAAACGTTCTAAATGGTAGTTTCTACACAATCACAGGAAATACCAAACCGATTTAAAAAATATTGGTGTCAAAATGATGGTGATAACGCTTGCTCCAAGATAGGCTATGTTTTATGTCGGTGTCACTACCCCAAAGAGGATGTAGGAGCAAAAAACGTTCTAAAAATGAGATTTTAGCGTTACTGAAGGGCCTAGAAATATGAAATTTTGAATATTAGTTACATATAAGATATAAATTATGTCTAAGAATGGTTCTTAAACAATTCGAAATTTGAAAGGGGTGAAAATGCACAAAAAGCGTTCTAAAAAACGTTCTAAATGGTAGTTTCTACACAATCTCAGGAAATAACAAACCGATTTAAAAAATATTGGTGTCATAATGATGGTGACAACGCTTGCTCAATGATAGGCTATGTTGCATGTCGGTGTCACTACCCCAAAGGGGGGAGTCGGAGCAAAAAACTTTCTAAAAATGCGATTTTAGCGTTACTGAAGGACCTAGAAATATGAAATTTTGAATATTAATTACATATAAGATATAAATGATGTCTAAGAACAGTTCTTAAACAATTCGAAATTTGAAAGGGGTGAAAATGCGCAAAAAGCATTCTAAAAATTTCTAAATGGTAGTTTCTACACAATCTTAGGAAATACCAAACCGATCTAAAAAAAAAATGCCGTCAAAATGAAGGTGACAATGCTTGCTCCAAGATAGGCTATGTTTTATGTCGGTGTCACTATCCCAAAGGGGGTGTAGGAGCAAAAAACGTTCTAAAAATGCGATTTTGGTGTTAAGAAGGGCCTAGAATTATGAAATTTGGAATATTAGTTATTTATAATATATAAATGATGTCTAAGAACAGTTCTTAAACAATTCGAAATTTGAAAGGGGTGAAAATGCACAAAATGCGTTCTAAAAACGTTCTAAATGGTAGTTTCTACACAATCTCAGGAAATACTAAACCCATTAAAAAATATTGGTGTCATAATGATGGTGACAACGCTTGCTCCAAGATAGGCTATGTTTTATATCGGTGTTACTACCCCAGAGGGGGTGTAGGACAAAAAACGTTCTAAAAATGCGATTTTAGCGTCACTGAAGGGCCTAGAAATATGAAATTTTGAATATTAGTTACTTATGAAAAATGATAAGTTACTTATGATATATAAATGATGTCTAAGAACAGTTCTTAAACAATTCGAAATTTGAAATGGGTGAAAATGCGCAAAAAGCGTTCTAAAAAACGTTCTAAATGGTAGTTTCTACACAATCTCAGGAAATAACAAACCGATTTAAAAAATATTGGTGTCATAATGATGGTGACAACGCTTGCTCAATGATAGGCTATGTTGCATGTCGGTGTCACTACCCCAAAGGGGGGGTCGGAGCAAAAAACTTTCTAAAAATGCGATTTTAGCGTTACTGAAGGACCTAGAAATATGAAATTTTGAATATTAATTACATATAAGATATAAAAGATGTCTAAGAACAGTTCTTAAACAATTCGAAATTTGAAAGGGGTGAAAATGCGCAAAAAGCATTCTAAAAATTTCTAAATGGTAGTTTCTACACAATCTTAGGAAATACCAAACCGATCTAAAAAAAAAAATGCCGTCAAAATGAAGGTGACAACTCCTCAACATAGGCGATGTTTTTTGTCGGTGCCACTACCCCAATGGGGGTGCAGGAGAAAAACGTTCTAAACTGCGGCTTTAGCGTTACGGAAGGGCCTAGAATCGTGAAATTTGGAATGGTAGTTAGTTATAAGATACCAACGATCTCTAAGGACATTTCATAAAAAAATTGAAATTTAAAAGGGGGTCAAAATGCGCAAAAATCGTTGTAAAAAATAATTCTAAATTGCGATTTCTATGCAATCTCAGGAAGTACTGAACCGATTTCAAATATAATGGTGTAAAACTGATGGTGACTGATCTTGCTCCAAGATAGGCTATATTTTATATCTGTTTCCACTACCCCATAGGAGATGCAGGAGCAAAATGCGCAAAAAGCGTTCTAAAAACGTTTTAAATGCCGATTTGTCGGCAATATTTCAGGAAGAATGAACCTTATTTCAAAAGTAATAGTAGGAAATTGATGCTGACAGCCTCTGCTCTAACATAGACGCTATTTTGTGTCGGTTTCACTATCACCAAGACGTCGCAGGAGCTAAAAAGCGTTCTAAATTTCGATTTTTGTGATCGGTAGGGGCTAGCAAATTAAAATTAGGCAAGGTGCATATTTATTAGGTATAAATGATTTTTAAGAACTGTTTCGAAAAAATTGGAAATTTAAAAAGGGGTGAAAATGCGCGAAAACGACCTAGAAACGTTCTAAATTGCGATTTCTACTCAATCTAAGGAAATACCAAAGCTATTTCGAAAGTAATGGTTGCAAATCAATGGTGACAGTCCCTGCTATAACATAGATTATATTTTATGTTGCTGCCACTACCATCTGAGGGTTGCAAAAGCAAAACATGTTCTAATTAGCGTTTTTTGCACAACTGAGGGGTCTAACACTTTGAAGTATGGCATGGTATTTACTTACAAGATGCAACGGCTTTCTAAGAACAGTCAAAAGAAAATTCCAAACTTAAAAAATGAAGTGAGTGAAAAGCGTTATAAATTACAATTTTTAAGCAAACTTATAAATTACCAAACCGATTAAAAAAATAATGATGACAAATTTTTGTGATAGAACCTGCTCAAACATAAGCTATATTTTATGTCTGTTCCACTACCACCAGAGGGTTGCAGGAGCTAAAAACTTTCTAAATTGCGATTTCTGTGATACTGAAAAGGCTAGAAACTTTAAATATGACACGGTAGTTACTTATGAAATATAAATGCCCTCGAAGTAACGTCAAATATAAATTCGAATTAAAAAGGGTTGAAGCGGAGGGGAAGTGCGAAAAGCATTCTAAAAAAGTTCTAAATTACGATTCTATCCAATTTCAGGGAATATAAACCGATTATAAAAGTAATAGTGCGAATCAGTGGTAACAGTCTCTGATCCTACACAGGCTATATTTTATGCCGGTGATTCTACCACCTGGGGTTCACAGGAACAACAAACTTTCTTAAAAAGGGCTTTAAAAGCTTTTTAAATTACGTTTCTGAGGAATATTAGGAAATAACAAACCGATTTCAAATTAATTTTGGCAAATTAATGGTGACAGTTCATGTTTCAACATAGCCCTTTATGTCGAGAGAGGTGGTAGGGCTTGGAATTTGACGTGATGGTTAATTTTAAGATGTAAGATGATGTTTTCTAAAAAATTCAAAACTTCAAATGAATACTGAAATGAGCGTATTAATTGAGCATAAAAGTTTCAAAATATTTTCTAAATTATCATTTATTTAGTTTTATTTCATTTTATTAATTGAAGTCTCATTTCTGCCTAATGCAGTGTAATAATGATGTTTAATCAAACTGTGTTTTAAATAGTAATTTTTGAATTATTCCTAAAAGTAATAAGTACATTTAAATAGAAAAAACTTAATAAAGTTAAATATTACCTTTTAATAAAATAAAAATTTAGTTAGTACCTTTTAATAAAAATTAGACATATACATATTACTTGGCATATTTCAAATATTACGCGAGCAAAGCCGCGGGGTTTGCTAGTATATATATATATATATATATATATAAAGGGACATTTGATTTATAACTACGTTGCTAATACACATTTTATAATGGATATTGATTCGATACTTTTATATGTATAATGGTGTAGTTATTATATATTTATCAATTCATATTTAATTTATTCATATTCATTAATATATAATAAAGTTAAAGATTAACTTGTATTTAAATTTTAGCCTACTCAGGACAATATCATATTAATTTCTAATAGTATGCTATTTTAAATGAGAATTAAATGCATAATGAGTGTATTTGTTATACCTAATTCTATGACTGTATAGATTTTAATTTGGTAATTTGATTTTTTTTTATTTATCCTTTATCCTTTTTTATCCTGTTTCATTTTAAAGTTAATTGGATTTATTTCACGGTTTTCTGTGTGTGGTAGTCTCAAATTCATATTGATTAGCTAATTTATGGCTAATATGAAGATGAAATCACACATTTTATTTGTGGAACTGAAGGCATTTCGGACCCGATGATTCTGTCAAAATTCTACGAGTTCCCATCATTCCATTTCTGTTATTTAATTTCTGCTATTTTTTACTATGTTTTTGGAATCTATGTTAAGTGTGTTGGGGGGAACTGTATTTGTTAATGTCATTTTATTCATAATTTCACAGTTTTTGTTGGTGGTCAGTATTGTTTATTTAATGATTATCTATATCTATATCTATATCTATCTATCTATCTATCTATCTATCTGTCTATCTATCTATCTATATTACAGTGTCTAGGAGTATTTCAAGGGTTATTAAATGATACCCATTTAAATAAACGAGACATGTTGAAAAACGTCTTTGATGTGTGGAAATATATGTATACTTTGATATATAGTTTTCACTTTTCTATATTAAAGAGCTAAAATTCAAGAATGTAATTACAGTAAATCTAACTGAAATTTCAAATAAAAAGAAGGTATTTAAGTTATTTTTGCAATTAATTTTTTTGCAATTTTTTAATCAATTACGTATGTACGAACTTTTATCAAAAATAGACAATGTAGATCAAAATCCAGCTCAGATTTTATTTATTGTAGAATGGTTCAATGTTTGCCGAACTATTCTAAATTTTATTAAATAAAAAAAAAAAGAAAAAGAAAATAAGAAACTGATAACACTCACATGCACATATAAAATAAAATAATATATTTGTTTACTATTTTTTTACAAACATTTCATTTTTTATAAATATATTACATTTTCATTTAAGTTAAAAAAAATATTACATTATTAAAAATATACCATTATATATATAGAAAATAAAATTAATATATAATCATTTGTCATGTCTATGGACTTTCATCATAATTTAAAAATTACAAATTTTAAATGTCAAATAAAAATTATATAAACAGACTTGGTAATAAAAAAATATATATAAATGTTTTTAAACTACATGAAACGCTTACACTATGATAAATTGTAAACTTTCCACATACACTTTAAAATATATTAGCCAAAAATATTCATATGTGTTGGGATTCTGAAACTAAAGTTAGTTCCAGAAATTACGTTCCGTCCATTAAAACTTTACATGGAGATACAAAATGCAGTCCAGTTTGAGAACTAAAGTCATATACCTTAAGGAATGGTTTAGATTAAATTTTCCTAATACGAGTTAATCTCAGAAAGACATAAACTACGTTTAGAATAATTAATATAATGTTGAGAAATAAACTTAATGTTTCGTGAAAACAGTGTATTCTTCATATAACAAACCAAAAAGTATAATAGGGGGATTCTTAAAAGGTGGGATCATTAAACGTTAAATATATGTAATTTTTAAATTTTTCAAATTTAAGGCCAATTTTTTTAATAGTATAGTATTTTGTCCATAAATATAATATATAAATATTCTTAATAGTATGTCTACAAAATTATACACAAACATTAAAAGACAGCAACTATTCTGGAAAATTAATGATTAAAGCATTTAATTAGCACTTTTGTACGTTACAAATTTTAGACATTTTTTCGCACGTACGTTACAGATTTTGGACGTTGCGCTTAGTATTTAAAAAATTCTTAAGACTAAGAATGTAGTAAATGTGTCCTATAATTGTATGTGTATACATATATATATATATGTATAATTAACTTTTTGTTATCAAGTAATAATAATAATAAAATCAAATGCTTTGTTGCGTACGTTACTTTCGGACATAACAAAATATAAAAAAAATCTTTATAGAAAAGTCCTTCTATCTTAAAAAAGCAATAAATCAGCCTGCCATCTCTTAACGAAATTATCAAAAAATCATCCGTTTCCTTTATGCATTCGTTGTTTACCATTAGAACCACCTGGTAAAAAGTTAAAACTATTTTTCTTGGTGGTACATTGGAGCAGTTAACGTTATGAATGTCCGAAATTGGCCTCTTTAGCATAAAATAATAAAATTTTAAGATATTTATACAAAGCTTTTACAATAAATTATGTCATTTTGTGTCTCTGAATAGAATTAAAAACTCAGTGTAAAAAAACAAAATAAAGTCAATGATAATTAAAGTTATGTTTGATAGGCTTAAAGTTATGACGTGTGTCCAGTGCCCACCTTTTGAGAATCGCCGAATAACCATTACTGCTCTTTCGAATTAAGTGCAGACAAGAGATTTAAGATCTGGGAAAGAAGAATACTTTATGATAATTTGCCATTTATGAAAGAGGTAGAAAAAGAAATATATTAAAAATGTTTTGAATTTGCAATTTTTTTATTATAAATGCCTTTCCACCTTTTCTTTGAGTAGTTTCATCTGAAACCAGTGAATCAAACAGTGCGTTAAAATATATGTAATTTCCAAATCTTGGATAAATAGTTTATTTTTGTTCAATTTAAGTGTATTGCAAAGTCCCGAACTAACAAGTTTAAATTATATCAGTTTTGAAGGAAAACTTTAATTTTGCTTTGTTTATAAAAGAGCAAACGAATTATTTTTTTATAAAGCATATATTGGACAAGAATAATAGAAAAAAAAGTTGTCAATATAAACAAATTAGTTCGTCACTTAATAAGATATTTCGTGTACGGTAAAAAAAAAAAGAAAAAAAATGGTTTTGCGAAAATTGCGTTTAAAGGTTTACAAATACCGCTCGCTCGAACATTGTGCAACAAGAATCTCTATGTATTCTAAATATGTTAATTTTTTTTTTTAAATGGCTTGAAGAGAACATTTATGAAATGTCGCTCACTCAGAAAAGGCTATAGAGCAATAGAAGTTCTGTAGATCAATTTAATTTTTTAAGCCGAAAAGTCCTGATGCATTTAATATGAGTCACTAAATAAATGAAACTCAAAAGGATTTGCATTATTCAAACAATGTTACTATGAATGCCAAAACTAATTGTTAACACCATAATGAAATTCCCATGTTCAATAGAGTATATACAGCACATTTGTTTTTAGTATATTTAAAATTAAATGACAGTGAAGCTTAACATATAACGCATGTTTCTCTCTCCCTACACCTTAAAACACACTGTATGTTCTAGAGAAATATTTGATTAAAATTGTATCATAGATATCACTCAGTATCAAATATTGATTTCTTTTCTGCCTGAAAAAGATGATGCGTTTAACAAGAAGCTGATTAACTTTTCAAAGAAATGTATTTAAAAAAAATATTCCATATATTTTGATATCATGGTTATTTTTACAAAATTATTTCTATAGCTTTATTACACTTCTAAAACATTTCACCCTATGAATACTGTCATTTGCTCAACAGCAATCTAGTAATTCGACAGTATATTTACATGAAGATTACTTAACCATAATTATGAGTGTTCTGTTACATGACCGCAAAATATACATTTTATCGTATATTTAGAATATGCTTACGTAACGTGTTGTAAGTATATCAGAAAATTTTTGCGTCATAAAAATATATACGATTATAACGAAGGTATAGGTTAATCCAAACTTATCAAACTTAGATGGACAGCATTTTGCTTTTTGTAAATTAAGAGGCCCATATTCGTGAGACAATTTATTAAGCATATTGGTGAGGGAGCTGGGATAAAGCTAAAAGGGTGGAGGCGAGCGAGCAAGTGAGAGAGTGACAAATACATTACATATTTCTTCTTACATTCTCACCAAATAAATTGCCAAAAAAGGTTACAGCTCGTTTTCTGATAGGGAGATCTTCATATAAAGATTGGCGTGTTATCGCCTTTATCCTTGAATTCATTTCACAGACAAAACAATGGGGCTTATGACGATAACTTTCGTACTTGGATTGTAGATCTAAATGCCAAATAAGTATATGATTAAGGTTTTTGTTAAGCTTGCATTTCTCTCGGCGAAGATGGCCTGTGATCAATAATCATATATGGTCATGAAAAAGTTCCGATAGCATCAATCGAAACTAAGTTCGCATCTGGTTTTAAAACGGTTATTTTGGAAGGGGTTTTATAACTATTGCGAATTTTAAAGATAGGGATTGTATTAAAATAAAAGCGGTTCTTTTAAAGGTTTATTAAGATATCCTTTAATGATTTAAATGGAGCTGGAAGTTAGAATAAAATGACTAGTGAAAATTTTAAGAATTAAAAAGGAGGAAAGGGATTTTGATGGGAGAATTTTAAGATTTAAAAGTAGGAAAGGGGAGATTATATTAATATATGATTTTGATATCATAAAGATCATCTCACAAAATATTTATATAGTGGATATCAAAATATGGTTGAGTATACTTAAACATTTTTTTATTTATTATGTCATGATCATAAGGTATTTATAAATGATGTGTGATTGGACTGTTTGTTGCATTTTTCTACCGTGCAGTTAATTTTATATCACGAATCTTTTCCCAGATTCCCATAGCTTTATTAGAATAACGTTAGTAAGAAAATAATATTATTTATAAACAAAAAACTCATTAAATTCAACATAAATTCTAAAGCAAATATATTTTCAGTGGCTATGCAAGAAAAAAGTCATCGACGCTCTCGTTACCAACCGATGTTATTTTCAAATATAAAAAAATGTAAATCAAATTTAAATGTTTTAGTGAATGTAATTTTTCAGAAAATAAAAGTTCCTCAAAATAAAAGTGAACTTTATCCAGTGGGTAAAAATAAATATTTTTTTGTTTTCTTTTCAAAGCACTAAATTATTTAGAGAAGATAAACAGTTAATCTAGATGTTTAATTACTAATTAACATACATTTTTGAAGAAGGATAGTAAAAGTTCAATACCTGGGGATATATGAAAGATGACTGAAATTCATTGTTTAGTATTAGGTTGAGCAATAAGTTCTGAGAAATGTTTAATCTAATAGTTACCAGAATTTGTATCGTAGGGAATTTGTATCGTAGAATTTGTATAGGAGTACTAGTGGTACAGTCCTGACGTGGTTCCATCTGATTATGGCCTCTTTCGATCAATGCAACACTTTTACAAGGGTCGCTTATTTGAATCCTTTAATAAAGTTAAAGAGCATGTCAATAGTTTTTCGATTCCAAGGAGCCGTCATGGTACTTCCAGCAAATCCGGAATCTGGAAGAACGATGGCAGAAAGTCGTGAACTATGATGGTCTCTACTTTGAAGAATAGTCCTTGTTGCTTTTGTTGTTAATTTGCACATAACAACGCATTTGTCACAAATTTCCCATAACATTTTGCTCAACCTAGTATAAAAAGATTTTTGTATAAAAAGACAAAAAAGATATTGGTTGTTCTAAAATTGATTCAACATTTTTTCTTAAATTCGAGTGAACGGTTAGAAACTTTTAAGTTATTTCTGCAGGTCACAGTATGTGACGTCAGAGATGTCGTCTGTAGGCAGTAAATCCCGACTCAACAAGACACCCACTACACTTGACATCAAGCAAAAACTCCAAAAAATTGTAGACGTGATCGAATCTTCGACGTGTCCTCTTACAAGGACATATTTGATAACGAGATGGTGGACACTCAAAGAGAAGAATCCACAATAAAGCCTAACATAGATCACCACTTCCACTCCCAGCTAGCTTTATCAATCGATCACTAAAAATATAGTTTAAAACTAATGATTTCATTGCACTACAACAACAATAGTCATACTTACACGTTTATCAGAAATAGTTTCATACACTGTCTTACCCCTTTCCCTCCCTTACTCTAATATTTGTCACGGACACTTCCACATGTAGCTACTCAAATCCAAATATGCATCTTCATGCGGACGCGAAATTGGCGATCAAGTTACAGCGTCACAATCATATTTTCACTGTACTCTAACAAGACAGTGAAATCTGATGTACATTCTGATACACAATTTTGGGCGAGCCTAAGACATTTGGTAGATATCCCCACGTTGCTGAACATGATAAAAATTGACTGGCAGATATCCTCACAAGCCGAATTTAAGGAAGAAACTCAAATACAAATATCACCACTTAACCTACCTCTTGAATTTTAAGTATGAGCCCGTTTCTGGGTTCACGCCTTGTGATATATCTACCCCCTGTTGATCGCAGAGTTTTACTCTTGCAGAAAAAACACCTTGTGACAAGGGAGATTCTCTTGTATGCCACTTGCTCCTACCACCAACATGTTTTTTACCAGTTTTACGTGGGAAATCTGTTTTCAGGCAGCTAGGGCCCGCACCTGTAAAAGCCTTAAACTGCCCAACGCCTTACTTACCTAAATAAATTCAATTTCTTGTCTTGCGGTGGGATACTGTTGGGATACAAGTAGCCCTCAGGCCAAGTTTGTTTCATTCTAACATTTATCTGACTACAGCCCATTGTCGGCTTTTTTGGTGAATTCACATCCGGCTGAATACAGCAATTTTATTTTAAGATCTCCATAAACGGGACTAAAAGGGACACTGTGCTTTTAAGGCGTTGTTTCGCCGCCTCAGCAGTATCTTTCAGATAGTAAAAAAAAAAAAAATCTCGTTACACCATCACAATTCACAGAGCAAAAACTAAATCTGTTTAAAATTAATTGAAACATCTCCACTGATGGTAAAGCTATGAACGCAAATCAAGTTTGGCTTCGAATACAATACCACGGATTTTATAACGAATATGCGGATGCAACACACGTTTTCTTCGCATAAATTGTTTATCTAGATGTGAACTATCATTCACTTATTTTGTAAATACAGTTTACGAAAATATCGAATTTCCAAGATATTTAATCTTGCTCATCTATACAGCTTCCTTTACATTTTGAAGGGCCTATCACAGGGGTACTTCAAATAAATTCTGCTGTTAAAGCTGATAGAAGAGAGGAACTGTGTTCGAACACAGGTCTTGCTCCTTGGCCTAACCGAATAGCAATTTTAGCCCCCTTATGCTATTTCTTTCTTCCAGCAATTAAAGTGCCATCTCCAAAAATAACGCTTCTTCGTAAAAGCCAGCCGTAAAACAAAGAAGATATATCATTGTACGTAATAATATCTACTGCAATTTTTTACACTTCTAAGCATAGCACATTTTAAATTTTTATACCGTCGTATTGGGAAAAAAAATACTTTTAAATGCAATTTGCTTCAAAATTGCATCTGCATAAATTTTTGAGATATTAATTTTTTATATTGTTTCTAGCACCATTTGTTTAATTTTGGTAACTCAAATACACAATTTCTGTAGAAAGTAAAGGAAAAATAGTTGGAAAATAACAATTACATTTTTTTGTTTCCATTTTCTCATAAAAAAATGAAAGTAAAATGTAATTAAAATACGTGCTATTTTGAAAAAAAATATAAATGAATGATTTCTGGTAAAACATGGAGCTATTATAAACTAAATTTAATTTTAAATATCTATATTAATATTACAAACAAATGAAGGCATATGAATCATGAGATAGCCGATTTTTCTTGTCGAGTTTCTTGAATGACGAAATCTCTCTTTTTAGGTGCGTTCGTAATTATATAAATACGTAGCACCTATAATCGTCGTTCAGTCCGTCCGTCCGTCTGTCCGTCCGTCTGTCCGTCCGTCCGTCTGTCCGTCCGTCTGTCCGTCCGTCCGTCTGTCCGCATGTAACAGAGCAAAAACTACCCAACCGAATCGTCTGAAATTTCAAATATATGATTGTTGCAAAATTTTGTCGAGCCATTTCAAATTTTATGAAAATCGGATGTATAGTTTAATTACAGGGACAGTCAAAAGTTTTTCTTTACATTACGGTCAATGGGAAAAATTATTGCAAGTGCATTTTAATGACATTAGAGCCTTCCGAATGATCTGAAATTTTAAAGATATAACTGTTGCAAAATTTTGTCGAGCCCTTTCAAATTTTAGGAAAATCGGATGTATAGTTTAATTACAGGGACAGTCAAAAGTTTTTCCTTACATTACGGCCAATGAGAAAAATTATTGCAAGTGCATTTTAATGATATTAGAGCCTTCCGAATGATCTGAAATTTTAGAGATATAACTGTTGCAAAATTTTGTCGAGCCCTTTCAAATTTTAGGAAAATCGGATGTATAGTTTAATTACAGGGACAGTCAAAAGTTTTTCTTTACATTACGGCCAATGGGAAAAATTATTGCAAGTGGATTTTAATGATATTAGAGCCTTCCGAATGATCTGAAATTTTAAAGATATAACTGTTGCAAAATTTTGTCGAGCCCTTTCAAATTTTAGGAAAATCGGATGTATAGTTTAATTACAGGGACAGTAAAAAGTTTTTCTTTACATTACGGCCAATGGGAAAAATTATTGCAAGTGCATTTTAATGATATTACAGCCTTTCGAATGGTCTGAAATTTTAAAGATATAATTGTTGCAAAATTTTGATGAGCTATTTCAAATTTTAGGAAAATCGGATGTATAGTTTAATTACAGGGTCTGTCAAAAGTCTTCCGTTACATTACGGGGAATGGGAAAAAAATATTGGAAGTGCATTTTAATGATGTATCAGACTATGCGCTTTATGAAGTGCAAAAAATTATACATTCAGTACAATATGGGGTGCAAAAAATAATTATAAAACTAGTTATAGTACGAACGCACCCCATTTGCCACGTTTGACGAGCAATTTCCAACTTGTTTTTTTTGGATTAGTGTATTATTCAGCTATTGTCATGTCCTATACGTATTTTACTGTATATGTTGTTTAAGACTGGCTCGTAAATGAGGAATTTTTCAGTGGATGATGATGACGTCATGTTATATAAAATAAAATAAAAGCGTGTGTTTTAAGTCTTAAAACTGAACTATCTCTCTCTATATGTATATATTTGATCGGGGGCAACATTAATTCGGAAATAGCAGAATTCTCGTTTTCTGTGATTGTCTTTGACCGTGCTAAACGCTGCGTAAATACTGGTTTGTTAACTTTAAAAAGTCATTCAGGAAGAACAATACATTCAGCATAGATTCATCGGGTAGACATTCAGGCTTTAAAACACCAATCAACGAACTGTTACACTTTACTAATCAGTGTTTCCTGAGGATATATTCAAATAATAATTAATACATGCTTATTATTTTTTTGCAGATTCATTTATTTATTTTAATTGATCAGTTAACTTTAATAGAAAGGGTAAAATAAGACACTAAGTTTCAAATAAATTTAAAATACAAATTATCTTACAATAAAAAAGTTAAAATATAGTTTTATTAAGATCCTTCCAAAAAATACATTTATATATTTATTCATTTCCATTGAACAATTTAATATTAAAACGTTATTTATAATACGTAAAAATTCATTTGATCATAAATATTTAATTACACGCTATATACAAAAAATATAAATGCGTTAAATGTTACCTTAAATTTTTAAAACATGATCAAAGCAAAATAATTTTAATCAATGGATTTAATGTAATATAAAATTGTGATTTCATAATCACATTTTTGTTTTGATTAGTAAATTTTAATTAGTTTAGCTTTGCTGGATGTAAACACGTAGATAAATTATTAATTTGTATTTTAATTCATTAAAAGCTTAATTGAAAAAGCGCGGAAAATTAAATTTCTAATTGCAATCACAAAACTGATAACATAAAAAAAAAAAAAAAAAAAAAAACCATTTGCTTAAATCTACTTCTGAAAGATTTTAATTATATAATATGTAAGCTAACACTTCCCAAAATGGAAATAAATTTAGCAATTTTTAATGAAAAATGATTTTGCTTTGGTATATGTTTTTATAAACAGAAACTTTTTATTTCAAATCTTGCTTTTTCCAGTCTAGTAGTTGAAAAATACATTTTTGTAGCATAAAATTTATAATTAATTAAGGATAATTAATTTTCTTTTAATTTAGTTTTTAATTGATAGTTATACTTTTAAATTGAATTCCGAATAATTAAATAATTGTAAGTTCGCTTAATAAAGCTACTGGAGAAATATTTCGTATAAAACATGTGTTAAAAATTCACTCTCAAATGTAATAATAAAAGAAAAAAATATATAATTGTGTTTCTGTACTTAATGTCTTCGACCTTTTTGTGGATTTGTGAATATTTTTTCATCGGCAGTTGCTTAAATTTCTTCGTTCATTTGCAGATGTCTCAAAACACAACGCACAGAAGCGATGAATAATTAAAAAGTCTGCGACTGCTGAAAGTCTGTAAATGTGTTGAAAGTTGTCCATCGAACAAAAAAAAAAAACAAAACAAAAAATCTTGCTTCGACGGAGAGAGAAAAATGTACGTTGAGTCATCCTGCATGATAATTTTATTTCTCTCTCTTCTTGCCGGGAAAAAAACGAAGGTGTTTGGCGGACTTTGTAGCGGGATCCTGCTGCAAGGCGATGCATGGATTTTCTAATGACCACCAGGGAATCTGCATCAAAACTAAGGCAGAAGGATGAAAATTAGAATCCAGTTGCTAGGCGAGAAAAGAAAATTATTTCTTTTCTTTTAAATGCAGTGCGCTGCGGTTAAAATGTTACAGATACAGAAAAATGATTGCTTAATTTATGAAGGGAAAAGAGCGCTAAAAACAGATTGAATCCAAATGCAGACAGATGATTAAATTTTAAGAATTAAAAAAAAATGTAATTTTAAAGGGGGGAAAGGAGAAAGGTATTAATATTAATATGCGAAGGTATGCGCCTTAACACATGAATGTGGTCAAAGTTGGCTAACACAAAATATATTAATTACTGTATAATAAATTACATAGTTAATTTTGTCTACAGTTTGAGATCATTTATAAAACATTTTAGATAATTTTCTAACTACATTATTTCTTACAGAGAAACCGATGAGTGAGCTTATTTTCCCGAAAAGCATGCCCAAAGCATTTAGAACACAAAGCACCGATATGTAAAAGTGTTTTAAACATATGAAGAACACATTGTTATTCCGAGTTATAAAAGCAATCCACGAATGGTTTTTCTTAAGGGGTCTCAGGACTCTTAAAATTGGAGAAAGTAAAAAAAAAAAGACCTTTTTCAACTTTTAATATCTTAAAATGTATTCGATTTTCAGACACAATTTTAATTGGGTTGGTTGGTTGTATTTATGTCGGCCAATTATCTGCACGTGGGATATGGTCCCTAAGGGGGGAGTGCCTTCCGTGGAGGTCTTTCTAAGGGAACCTAACCCGTATTAACGCTTGGAGAACCAAGGTTCGAAGAAAACCACGAAAACTCCGAACGATTAGGCCGACGGGCGCGATTGGGATCGAACCCAGCACCACCCGTCTACCAGCTTCGAGAGAAGAACCTCTCGGCCACTGGTGGGGCTCAATTTTAATTGGGAATGGAAGATATAAGTATGTTCTTTCATTAAAATATTTTAAAAATTGCAAGATTCTGAATTAGCCTTTACAGGGGAGGGAGGCTCCAAACTGTCAGACACTTGACGAGCTGAAAATCGGCATAACAGATTACGCACATGGCTACAAAATAAATTTTGCAGCTAGAAAGTAAATTTAGGTGCCTACTTATACTTCGGATTGTAATAATTACCCCGAATGTAAATAAATTTGTATTTCAAGCATTTTCATATTTTTAATATAAAGTTGTATTTAGGTAATGTAAAATTTATAAAATTTCAACAATATAATCACCTTTTTATATATATATATATATATATATTTTAACAATATAAAGTAAATTTTAGGTTTAGTTTATACAGACTAACCTGAAACATAGGTTTTAAAATTTTCATAAAAAAATACAGAAGTTTTTGAGATAGCGTGCGCGTTATGCCCAAAAACGTGATTAGGAGAAAAATGATTTCAAAGTTTCGGAAACGTCGCTTCAGCCATTGAACGGGTATAATTCTAAGAGCTATAACTTCTTATCTAATTGAAACTTCCAGGAAATATATTCAGAATTAATAATAATTATGTTCAGAAAATATGGAAGTTTAACACCTAAAAAAAATAAAATTTCGAAAATTTTAAAGATTTAAGATTATTGAGACCCCTTAATTGCAGACATTTTATCATTGTATAGCACATTTTTATTTTGAAATGAATCTTCAAGATACGTAAGTTTGGACTGAGTTTGGCAGATTGTGGACTTTTAAAAATAAAACTCTGTATTTTAATGCTGTTTCAGAATATTTTGTTTCTATTTAATGTTAGCACTTCGCAGAAATAGCTGTTTTTTGCTGCATCAACTGATGCAAAAGAATGTGCTAATCTGTAGATGAGCTTACATACCGGGTACGCCATAAATTCGTTTAAACTTTAAAATATCATTAAAAAAGAACAAACGATGCTAAAAAACTGCGGTTTGCATTAATGAGTTTAGACGCAGATCGTATGTATATTTTAAAGGTCAAACATGTGCGTGCGTAACACTGGCGTCCTTTTGAAATTGGAAAAATCAAATGATAAAATTTCGCTTTTGCTGCAATTTTTTTTTTTATCTTCTAAATATCACACATTTCCCGTTTTTGTACTGTGTAATAGAGAAAAATGTATCTTCAAATTCTATTTGTTTGAAAAATGTATCACAATTTCTTTGAAAACAGTCCCACAATTTACTGATTTTTTTATGGTTTTTAAAATAATTTTCGACTATTATATATATATATTTAATTTATCTGTAACCCGTGCAGACGATTAAGAAATATAAGTCCGTTTGCACTTAAATTAATATAAATATCTCCGCAATTGTATACATCTAACATTCCATAACGAAATCAAATTTTCTTCAATAAAAAAATATAAACGAAATACAACATTAAAGCATGTAATCGAAGTACGTGGACTGCTGTAAACTACTGGAATGATCAGAATTAAATAAGCTGTTGCAATTTGTGATGCTTGGCGACTTTTTTGGGATGTTAAATTCTGACACGAGGCAAATACGAAAGTTTCGGTTTTAATAAATTTCAAAAAACTTTATGAATACATAATTGCTATTTTTATCTAAAAATGATTTTTGGTATTGTTAGCGCGGTATCTAAAAAATATATGCTAATTAAATTATTAAAATAAAATATAATTATAATAATAAAAATTATAATAAAACTAAATATATATTAACAATTATAATAAAATATAATTATAATTATGATATTTATTAAAATAAAATATAAATTAAACACAGCATTTAATCGAAATACAGTCTTAAACTACTGAAATGATCATAATTAAATAAGCTGCTGTAATTAGTGATGTTAGGAGATTTTTTTCAGCTGTTAAATTCTGACACGAAGCAAGTACAAAAGTTTCGGTTTTAATAAATATAAAAATAATATCAATACATAATTGCTATTTTTATATAAAAACGATTTTTGGTATTGTTAGCGGGGAATCTAGAAAAATATGTTAATTGTAAGAAAACGTAATGGAGTTTTCAATTTAAAAAAAAAAAAAAAAAAAGCGTTTTCGGCTATATTCTTTAATCCGGGAAAACCAGGTTCGATCCCCAAATTTTTTAACAACATGAAAAGTTGTGGTTAAAACAATTACCACTATATGGTGCATAATCGGAAGCACATGTATGCAAATTAGGCTTGTGATAAAAGACTCGTTTCTTCAAAGCGGCTGGCAAAGCTTCAATAACCAAGTTCATGGGACTACAATTTTCACATCTTCAATACTTTTTCAATGCTGATTATTCTCAATGCGCTTGTTGATGATTCCTTGTTCGTGTAAAAATGCTTGACCGACAACGCTTGATCTGGTAACGATAACAAACTGCTTGCATTAAAGTGGGCCGAGGCGTTTTTATGACAACCTGATTTGCATAAATTTGCTTCATATTATATATGGCAGAGTCAACTAAAAGAATTTTTTAAACCACGCTTTTTTTTATTATTACAAAAATTCCAAGCTCCTACTAATACCATTCCTGCTAACCCCGATTTCTTTTAGCAAAAAATGTTCGTTTTAATGAATTTTTAATTCTTTTCAAATTTAGAACCCATTTCGTATTTGTAGGCCTACGATTCTAGTTCTATCTAAACTTAGAATTTCAGTCCTGATCTCTGTGAGGTGATATTTATTTGCAGCCGCAGCCCGCACTATAGTGGAAAGCAATGGGGAAAATAACTGACACTTTATTTTTTCGAGCAATTTTGCTAAATCTTCTAAAAAAATGAAAAGAAATGCATTGTTCCTTTTATGAAATAAATATATATTTTTAAAAATACATAGTGCAGAGTAATTCAGTCGTTGTAGTGCATGTACTCAAAATTAGTTCACAGCATATACATTATTGAATAGAAAAAAAATAAGTGCATTGAAGATCGTTTGATTTTTTTACCTCTGTTAGTTAAATAAATAGGCGATATCTTATAAGGAGTAGAAGGTCTTCTGAAAATAACTAGTTGATAAGTTAAATACGTTTAAGTTTGAAAAAAGGGGGAAAATAAAACGGAAAAGTGTATTAAAATTTCTCCTCAGGGAATTGATTTTAAATCTATTTTGAAATTGAAAGTCTATATAGTCTTATGGGACGAAAGATAAGATATCGCATAAAATAAAGCAATTTAGCATGAGATTCTTTTTTCATTGAAAATGTTTGATAAAAAACATTTCCGTAAAACTGGGCAATAGTGGTATATAAAATACCATACATTCGTAACATAGACAAAATAAATTATTGAATGTTTTGAAAACTTGATAAAAAGTAAGCAATTTTAGAATCACGTAGGAAAAAGTAGAGTAAATCCTTATAGGCAGGCGTAAGCGGATATCTTAATTTTGGTTCAATTTGAGCAGTTAAAAAATTCTAATGGTTGAAATAATTTTAGGCTGGACGATGAAGTGGCCAGTATGATATCTCTGTAATGGAATTTATGAGTAGCTTGGTATAGTCTCTGTGTTTAAATATTTATTTTACCATTTTTCATTTATTTTTTTATAGGATTCAAAATTAAAAAAACTGGAACCATGAAGTTACAGAAACATTTATAAAGCATGTGTACAGCATTTAAAGAGACCGAATTATTTGACCGGAATAGGATTGTTGCTAACTTAGTATGTGCACGTTTACGACTTGCTTTCGGATCCAAATTCTCTTACTATAAAATCGTAAGTACTACATGGATAAAATTATATTTAAAAACCATAATTAAAATGCTCTTAAAACAATTTTGAAGCGAAGGTAGCCAAAATTGGATGGAAAATAGTAATTAATACTTTTATGTAGGTAGTGAAGAGGTGAAGAGGTTTCTGCAGTTTCTCAAACCTTTATGAATATACGTATCCTTTTGTCATTACCAAATAAAAAAAAATAGTCATAACTGAAATATTATCAGTTTTGTTCCTTTGTTAAAATTGTAAAATAAAATATATTTCTTTTTTTTTTCTGGAAAAAGTCTAAACATTTTATTCCCTGTAAGATTCATAGATACACTCACATATGATTCACATATGATTTATATACGTATTTTTAGCATAGTATGTCATGATCCCTAAGATTTTACATTGATATGTTGACATAAATTACGTTGATATGTGATCATACAACTTATGTTAAAATGGCCTCTATACAATATTTTATAAAATGAATTACTGCTATAAAAATACTTTGACGAAATTAAATAAATTGATATTAATTTTAACTAGTATGTTTAACTAGTATGTCTCAAGACATTACATCAATTTAGAACCAAATCATATCAAAGTATATCTGAATTTTAAGTATGATAAAAATTCGTGCATTAGTTCTTGAGATACACCTATAGTGAAAATTCTGAACAATATAACATAGTAACGCCAACTATTGAGTGATTTACACCAAACTATACAAAATTTTAATTCATGTCAAGGACTAACTGATTCTGAAGTTTGATGAAAATTCGTGCATTATTTCTTGAGATACAGCTATAGTGGTAATTATGAAAAATGAGGCATAGCAGCGTCACCTGTTGAGCGAATTGCACCAAAACATAAACAGCACTAATTCATATCAAGGTATACCTGAATCTGAAGTTTGTTGAAAATCCAAGCATCAATTGTTCAAATAGAGCTATTGCGAAATCGTAAAAAAATGTTGTATAGCAACGTCACCTATTGAGCGATTAACACCATAATGTACAAAACTTCAATTCAAGTCAAGGACTAATCGAATCTGAAATTTGATGAAATTCGGTGCAATAGTTCTGGAGATTGAGCTATTGGTGATATACTGAAAAATGCTGCCCAGCAGCGCCATCTGTTGAGCGATTTATGCCAAAAACTAATCAGCGCCAATTTATATCAGGGACTAATTGACTATAAATTTTTATTAAATTCCGTGATTAGTTCTTGGGATAGAGCGCCCGCTAGGTTTGTGTCACACACACACAGACAAACGACAGACTCACAGACAGACATTTTGTAAAAAACAGGTTTTTTGGAATCTCCGACACCTAAAACGTGTAAATACGTCGAAAACCAAAAGTCGAAAATTTCCACGAATCCAATACTTTCTTTTTGTAAAGATAGAAGAAAGGGAAAAAAAATGAAAAATATTTCACAGGCATTATACAATTTCTTTAAATATCTCAATAACATTATTAATTCTACTACACTGTTAAAAATTTGCAGCATTCTGGCAGGTCATTTGGCCGTTTTTTCCGAAAACGGTCACATAACCCGTAATTTAACACTATTCTGACCATATTATTGGCCATTTTATGGCCAGAATATAGTTAAATTATCGTTATGAAACCGTTTTTTCAAAAAACTGTCGAATGACCTGCCAGAATGCTGCAAAATTTTTAACAGTGTAGCTGACCCGTGAGATGTTGTCTGGGGCCCGGTATAATAACCTTAAACAAAACTTAAGCTTGTATGATTTTATATCTTTTTAAAATCTTTTAAATGAATCTTGAGCCCCATCGACTTCCGCGACGTCTAGTATGTTCCCAACAAACCTCTTTTTGGACGAACGGGATTTAGGTCCTCACTTTCTGCCTAAAACAGCAAGCACCGGAAGTGCTCCGCACGTGCTGGAGACAGTCAAAAATCAAATTCAGAGAGCCAAACCTCGTAGCAATCAAATCTATAGAGCCCGAAAAAAGAATGCACTATTAATGTTCGAAAATGTTGGTAACTAAAGTCTAAGATAAAATTTCATAATACAGAATTTAGCCGAATTTTCATCTAAGTTGAATGAACCAAATCCCATTGAAATAGGCCTTTAGAACCCGAAGAAAGACTTCAACCCCAGTGGTGGCAGGAACTCCCTCCTGTAAATGTCACTATAAAGTTACCTTTAAAGTAACACAATTTTTAATTCACGGTTGTGGTGAGTAAACGTATGTTTTTGCTGAAAAAGAAAATTAATGTTTGAAAAAGGTGGTAGCTGAGGTAAAAAGAAGGACCGGGTCTTGGGGGCCAGGATCTTAACTGGAATATAGTTGGTAGTTTTAAAGTGGCTGGAGGATGCTAAAACAATGTTAGAGGAAATTGTAATAAAATTGGATAGTTTCTTAAGAAACTGCAACAAAGCCCCAAGATAAGGAGATCAATATTCAAAATTGGCGGTAGCTGAAGTCTGAGAAATATATTGGTCGTGCATGTAGTAGCTGGAGGACCTAAGAAATTGCTAGAAAAAAATAGTAAATTGGACCATTTTGAAGGCAGCTATAACAAAGGACCCAAAGAGGCCAACTGATAGTTAAGAATAGGTTCCTAACCGGAAAATATATTAAATGGTCTTAGTTCTTAGACAATTAGTTCTTCAATTACTCAATATTAAGCATAGGTAAGAATTAATCATCAGAAGGAAATTTTAAAGAAAGGCGCCAAAAATAGAGGGGAGTGGTTAAAACATAACCATAGGCCCCAGTAAAAATATAAGGACGTTGGCGTGGGGAGAGGAATCCAAAAGTGTACTTTAAAATTTTGCGTTGAGAATGCGGGAAAATTTGTAGATGAAAATTTCCTGCCGCATTACAAAGTTCAAGGGGCCCCGGATCGGTCCCTATGTAATTCTAGGCAACCCCAGGATTTTAACTGGAATCTAGAAACGGGAGAATAAATAAATAAAAAGTGATTCCAAAAATGAAGATCGGATTAAGAGGGGTACATTTATTAACAATTTATGATGCAAAAACTTCAAGGGGCGGTACCGGGCCCCAAGGTGCCAAGAATTTAACTGGCGTGTAATTAGGTATTAAGATATTTTAATAATCGGCGGACGCTAGGTGTTGGTGTTATATATGATCTGCACGAGGGATATAGGCCCTAGGGAGAGTATCGTGGGTATCTTTCTAAGTGGACCTAACCCGTATTTACGCAAGGTTTCCCAAGGTTCGAGGAAAACCCTGAAAACTCCGAACGATTAGGCCGATGGCCCGATTAGGTTCGAACCCATTACCTCCTATCTACCAGCTTCGAGAGCAGAACCTCTCAGTCACTGGTGGGACCAGCGGACGATAGGACTATGTTAAAGATAACTGCATGGAATTCGGATCATTTTTTAAAAAGCTACACCAAGGGCCCCAAAAAGGCAAATCATATTCAAAATTGGTGGTAGCTGAAGTCTGATTTTTTTTTTTTTTTTTTTTTTTTTGTCGTTTATGTAATAGCTAGAAGATCTAGGAAGTTGTTAGAAGAAAAAAGCTAGATAATTGGACCATTTTAATGGAGCTACAATAGGGTGCCCAAACTTGCCCAAATGATTGTTGAAAACAGGGTCCTAATATGTCAACATGTTAAAACGTCTTCGTACTTAACACTTTAAGATCTACAATTAGTCAAAATTAAGCATAGGGTATGAATTATTTGATAGAATAATATTTTAAAGTATTGCATAAAAAATTGAGTAAATCCTTTTAAAATGCCCTAAGGCCCAAATAAAAATATGAGGATGTTGGTTCTAAAAGAACAGACCAAAACAAAATTTTTAAATTATGCACTGAGAAGGTGGGAAAATTCGGGGGTGAAATTTGCATGGCGCACAAAATGGTCAAGGGCCGTGCACTGGGCCCCACGGGACTATGGAGACCCCAGGGTCTTAACTGTAATGTAGGAACGTCAGAAAAACTAGTTCAGTGCTGAGTTTTTGTCTTACTTTTCTACCTTGACTCTCCTTGTTCTTTATGTCCAACGAATTCGTCTTTGGAAGTGGATGACAATCTCACTATTGCGCAGTATCCTACTGATAGTGATATTTTAAGCAGCGTTATGAACAATGATGGTGAGTTTGGCGATGAGCATGAAAACGAAAGCGTACAACAAGAGAAAGAACCATCACGCAGTGAAATGATGAGATCTTTGGTCTTATAAGGAGAGGACTTTAAATAGAGGAAAATGTTCCCGATACAGTTTTTCATTCCTTGCTAAAGTGTGAACATTTTTCCGAGAGTCTAATAATTTTGAAATCAAAACAGCGAAAAATTACAGATTTCTCCATCTATAATTAATGTAAGTTTTCCTTATGTGATTTTTATCATGCTTTAAAATAAATGTCTTCTCTTTTTTGAAACTTTTTATATAATTAGGAAATACAATATTAGGTTAATATTTACAGTTGAATACTTCAAATTCATAACTAAACACCTCAAAAATAATTTTTGTTCAAAATTTACACATGAAATAGGAATTTTAAACCATTACCCATATAACGAATTTCTCTATATAACGAATATTTTACTGGAACAATGGATTTCGTTATACAGAAACTCGACTGTACTAAATATTTTACGATATGGCTTTCCTGAGTAAATCCATTTTATCATTTCAAATTAAATAGTGCCCGGTTTTAGTTTTAATTTAATTTAATTTAATTTAATTTAATTTTTATTTTATTTTTTTACAAAAAAATTAAAGAAAAATATTTCTATAACTTTCATGAGAAGAATCAATTTAAAATTTATTAAAATATGTTAAAACTGATAATAAATTAAGTAGATGTAAGCAAAAATCTTTTAGACATGTTTTTCCTTTATAATCCTATGTAGCTTTATTCAACAAAATATATGTAAATTGAAGATATTTAATCTAAAAATAAAGCACAAAATATGCATGTTCTTCCTTTCTTTTTTTTTTTTTTTTTTTTTTTTTTTTTTTTTTAAAGATATTTTTTTGTCTTTTTTTTTTGCTAGATAAATATATATATATTTCACCCTAATATTTATAAGCAGATTCAGTAAAAAAATAATTAGCTATGAGCAGTAATAAACTATGTTGAAGTGAGTACTTCTCTAGTATTAGCATCCATATTAGTAGGGTACGTTTACGTTACATATTTTTACATTGTCTATACTTTCTATGTTACATTTGTTATTTTGTT
Organism: Maratus speciosus; assembly: GCA_963932465.1. Classification (NCBI taxonomy): domain Eukaryota; kingdom Metazoa; phylum Arthropoda; class Arachnida; order Araneae; family Salticidae; genus Maratus; species Maratus speciosus. The sequence continues at coordinate 59,625,518 of OZ010789.1, forward strand.
ACTCGTATTTTAATTACTTTGTTACGCGATAAAAAGTTACAAATAATTACCTTATAAAGTAAAAAAAAAAAAAAAAAAAATCAAACTAGGATGTTTTTGTTATGCAATTAATTGCTTTCTTATTATTTTGGAAATTGCGTTTAGGGACTGCGATTATTTTAATACCATCTATTTTTTTCTTTATCAATTAAATTGAAAAACAATATTTATTAACCATTTGGAAATGGTTGCTGTTTCCGGTCAAGGATGGGGCCAAATGATGCTCGCATTTTATTTTTTTTAACGAAGTTCAACAATGTTCTTTACTTTTAGAAGAATTTTTGTTTGAATAGGTAATAGAAAGGCATAAAATTGTTAAAAATTGTTTGAATAGGTAATCGAAAGGCATAAAATCTTTAAAAATTGAAAAAGTTACAAAATGGGTAGGAGGAAATTATCAGACATGGGAAAATCCAAAGCCAAAGAGCGACGCCGAAATGAAAATCGTCTTGCAAAACAAAAATCGAGGTCTTCAACTCATTATGTAGGCCATGAAAATCGAGGTCTTCAACTGATTATGTAGCACATGAAAATCGATTACAGAATAAAAGACGAACGCGAAAAAGAAAACAATCTATTGTTTAATCGATTGATAGTAAAAGGCCATGTCTCGAGGGGCTCCAATCCACTAGCCACGGCGTTTTACAATCTGCCGATTCTAACCGGGAAGAATTGATCTCAACGTAGGTAATTTGTCGCAATCTGTGGATGATTCGGTGTAACTGCTTTCGATTTGTAAACTGTTTTTTCTTCTCGAAACGGGACTTGGAGAGTTTATGGATGAAGGTTTTGGCCGTCAGAAGTTTGATATTTGCGATCTGTTGTTGAAGAGGATGCGACGGAATTTGGTGGACGAAATTTAGAATTTTTCGGTTAAATTTTGTTACGAAAGTGAATTGTCGGGATCTGTGGGGGATTCGGTGGAACTGCTTTCGATTTTTAACCTCTTATCTTTCTCGGATTCTCTTGTCGAAATGCCCCAAAATTAAAACTATGTAACTATTACGTCAAAAAAAAAATCCAAATGGTCGTTGTAATCAATTAAATTACAATTTATTTTATTGTTGTTTGCAATTTGATGTTTAAATGTATATTAATTATTTGTGTAATAATATGAAGTTATGCGAGTGTAGATCTTACAAAAGTGTTTATCAATCTCTACTGTTAAACATTGAAAATTTTTCGAATTTCCCAAAGTGTATGCAGTCGACCAAAAAATAAGAAAGACAAGATGTGACTGCCGCATACCAACAGAAATGTAAGTTACTAGAAAACAGTAATTTTGTTTTTTCAGATTTTAGTGTCGGAAATCATACTTTTATATTTTTTCAAAATAGCACGTATTAATTTTTTCTTCAGTTTTTATGAGAAAATGGCAACAAAAATATATAATTACTATTTTTCAACCATTTTTTCTTTTAATTTCTACAGAAATGGCGTACTTGAGTTACCAAAATTAAACAAATGTTTTGAAAAACTACAAAAATTTAATATCTCAATAATAAATGGAGAAAAGTGCTTTAAAAGTACTTTTAAAAGCACTTTATTTTTCCAATACGACTTTATAAAACTTGAAAATGTGCGATGCTTAGAATTAAAAAAAAATATTGAAATAGAGATTATTCAGTACAATGATACATATGCATTTTTTTACGGCTGGTTTATACAACGGAATGTTATTTTTTAGGAGACGACATTTTAATTACTAGGAGGAAGAAATAGCACACCAGGAGCAAAAAATAGTAATGTTTCTGTGTTTTTTACACGTTCAACGGAAAAGCGCGGTCTACTAAAGAGGTGTTACTCGCATTGCTGTCGATAACCAAACTACTGACTGCAAGTTGCAACCAAGTGACAGAGTCCAGAAACAAAAGCTGATATCAAAGACTCTACCACGCGTTTAACAAAAATTTCAACGGAAACAATCAGAGGTCCGCTTAATTCTCGATTAAAGTGTATTTGACACACTAACTTCACGCTGACGTTATTCTACAGAATATCAGAACTGGTATACCTCTAACCCAATTATGATACAAATCTCAATAATAGTAATACATGCAATTTTCCATTATTACACTTGTACCTAATCTGTGACACTAAGAACCGTAATTAAAATTTTGACAACTGATAAAGTCTTACACACATTGAGACATTAATATAATAGGCTTAATCTATTAAATTTACTAAAACTTATACTGTCCTTGAAACTCCACCACAATTAACAAACACATATACACAAGGTTTTATCGGCTCGCATATTTCAACCAAGATACTTATTGTGTAACATACATATAGAAAAACCTTAACCATGAAAAAAGAGCTTTTGCACTCTGACTCTTATAAATAGAATACTTGCTTACTATGTACTTTACTGATGCTTTGCCTACACTTAATATCACAAACATATTTTTAAATGCTATATATGTATTTCAATCAATATGTACAAATACTTTATCAAATGTTTACAAATTCTTGAAAAATTTTTTATGTAATACCGTGTGTACATTTAATTACTAAACTGAAATATTTAGAAATACATTGATCAAAATTCATTTACTCTACATACAATTTAACAGATTATTTAACCTAAATGAATAAATAATTTAGATACTGTGTTTGACATTTTCTGTAAATTTTACCTTAGAATACTGACCTTTAAGTCACTCGCTAAGCTAGTTCAAGAATAATGAAAGTTTACATTTTGTATCTCTAAACGTTGAATTCATTTTAAATCATTGGAAAACAGACTGCAATGCATATATTTTTAAAAGCTTAACTTAAAAATCAGGTTGCGAAATGAACTGCGATTTTTGGTTCCAGTATTTGGAGCTTCTTGTAATTGATTTTCATTAAAGGATTAATTGGTTACAATTCATTTCTCTTTCGACCATTAATTAATATATATATATATATATATATAAACATATATAAAAAATATATTTAAAAGTATATTTATCGATATTATTTTCGAAAATGTATTTCGAAAAAATATATGAATTGTAACTAACAAATATTTTAACAGCAGTTGAATTCTAGAATCTTCATACAATGTGTCCAGTGAATAAGAACCTGATTTCAAAATTAAATATGTCAAAAGAAAGATCAATAGAATTATGCAGTAAACGGATTGTTTATTAGCTAAGCTGTAAAAATGTTATACAGATGTTTCAAAATTTAGTTTAATTTTATTTTGTCAATACAGATTACAAAAATTACGAAGTGCCCTTAAAACTTTTCCAGCCGCTGAAGCCATGTAAAATTATATAGCTACTGCAACACGCATTTTATATATGTTATATATGCTTAGAGATAAAAAATAATACGCTAAATCTTTCATTTAGGTTTAAATTCATTGAGTTTTAGGCATTTAAACACTTATCTAAGAAGCATTTAAATATCTTGCGTTTGGGAAGGAAATGTGTTGGCTAGCCAAATAGCGTGGAACGTTTGTCTTTTTGCGCCAAGTACTCGAATATATTTATTTTTTTCTTTTTTCAGATTTTTACTGAGATTCCGTCGCCAAATTTGACTGCTGTTTTACTACATACATGAGTAGCTTTATAAGCATTTTTTTTATCAAAATAATTTTAGTATACTCTTTAAGGAGACCGTCCTTGTGAGTAACAATTTTTTTTATTTGTTCTTTTTTATTTTTAACTCCTCCATCATGTGACTTACAGACGAAACTAGCAGATGTAATTGTAAAAATGATTCTACTTATGATTTACATGTTATATGTTTATTTATGATTTTGAGTTTCCTTTTGTCGCCAAACAGTTTGATTTTATGCCAAAAAGATGTAAGTATGACATAGGTTCAAGCGATGTTTTCAATAAAGGTGATTTCGCAAGTGTACGAAAGTAATTTATTAAAATTCAAACGTACAATATATAAATAGCAATTAATATTTAAAAAATTGAGTCAAATATTTTAATTTCAGTATAAATGTCCCCCACACACGCACATACATATTGTAAAATAATTTAATTTCAGAAGTTTAAAAAAATTCTCACCATGCTTTACTGCGAAAAAATGTCGGTTTGTTTTCCCCAAATTTGTGACTTTTATAACCTCGAAGCCAGATTAGCTACTATTTTCCACTTTTTTTTTTTTTTTTTTTTTTTTTTTAATAAAAAAACATATTTCCAATTTCCCTTATAGGGGCGTACAATGATTGTAATATTAAGTAGTAAAGATTATTATTAAGAAAACGTAAGCAATTATGCGTTATTACTATCACGAAAGAAAACATTTTGCAACAAAAATTGCTTTCTGAAATCCCTTTTTGATATTCCATTTAATTCGTCATTTTTTTTCCATATCCACCCTTCTTTTAGAAATGTTATAATCAACCAACCTACAGTTGGCGAATTTAATATATAATGATAGAAGATTCGTTATATTTGAAAGGAACCGCCGACGGTAAAACCGATTTCAGAAGATTACGCGAAATTTGTACTTAGCGATTAGTAATTTTTTGTTTTTTTATTATGGATCAAACGGACAAAAGAATATTTAATATTATATACAGGGTGTCTCAGAAGTAATTGGACAAACATTAAGGGGTGATAAGGGACATCACAAGAATTCAGATTTGCATGACAACCCAGGGTCGGAAACGCTTTACTGGCGCGGTAGTGACGACTCAAAACACAAGAAAGACAGGATACGAATAAGAGGAGAAAACATGTTTACTATCCTTAGTACATCAAAAAACTAAGAAGAAAGAACATTAAAGGGACAACGGTCGTCATCAAAGTAGGTGCTCGAAATTACGACCCAGAGCCGTGATGCATGGAAGCGCATCTCCGGCGTATGGAAGATCAAATGTTCTCGAAAATACTGGGAGTGTACCGGACTTCCCCAGCAGCTGCCACGATGCGTGCTACAAGTTCCTCAACACTTTACAGCATTTTCGCGGCATTTTTGCAGTACTAAGAATAATAAACATGTTTTCTCTCCATGTTCGTGTCCTTTATTTCTTGTATTTTGTGTCGTCACTACCGCGACAGGAAAGCGTTTCCGACCCTGTGTTGCTATGCAAATCTCAATCCTTGTGATGTCCCCTACCTCCCCTTAAAGTTTATCCCATTACTTCTGGGACACCCTGTATTTTTCATCTGCTGTTATTTTACTATCACGAAAAAAACATCACTTTGACTGCACAAAAAAAAAAAAAAAATAAAAAAAAAAAAAAAAAAAATAAATGCCAAAGGTGGCCAATGGAACAATATCTATTCATTTAGTCTAGGTTTTAAAAAATATGTACCTCAGGTTCAAATAAAATTTCAGTCATTACAAAGCAATTTTGGATGATACACAGACCGAGCAGCTGATCGTAGTCACAAATTAACGTTTTTAGCTTTATTTAGGATGACATATGAATAATGACGCCTTAAAAATACAAAGCATGTTTATTTCTCCGTCTTATTACGCTCATTAGATAAATGCCAGAAAATCTTCGGTTTGCCAAAAAGATCCTAGCTAAAAATTTTGCATAACTAACTTTATTTATCATTCGCAAAGAGTTTTAATAGTGAAAGATCTAAAATTCTACCAACAGCAATTTGACATTATTAAATGGAATGTCGTTTGGCACGTAATTAACTCTGTTTTTTAGCTAACTCTAGTACATTTGTAGCCGTACCGTTACGAACATTTTTAACGTTTCACATCAAACGTGGTTGTGGATCTGATTACGGATGATTGGGAAGATTTTATTGAATTTAAAACTAGAGATTTAGTTTTCTATTTGAATCAGCTATCGAGGTTATTTTCCTAGGTTAATAGTTGCATTATTAAAACTGGTATATAAAAAGAAACGGCTGTTAAAATGACATTGTTTTAATTTTATTCACACAATTGAGCTTTAAATATCCACTTTTAAATGATTCATATTTTGAAAATATAAAATTTGTAAACTATTTTGGCTGTATTTTCTCTACTGGAATTCGGAGTTAAGAAACTGTAGAAAACCTGCCAAAAGAAGACGTATATCTCCAAATATAATGTAACGTAGAGAGAGATTGTATTTATGTTATCAGATCTACACATAGCACCAAGCTGAGAAACCCGGAGTAAAAGAACTAACAAACGAAATTGAATAACCCGAACGTTCTTTAATTTAAATGGTCAATCTTGGCAATCATTGTAATTCTCTCTTTTTTAGTAGCGTGGTGATTAGAGAACATTTCTGATGATTGAAAAGACCAAATTTTCCTCCCAAACTCTATATGATGTACTAAAGAGTTGCTTCTGAACTACCCGAATTTCGTCTAACGCATCAGTTAATATAATAGCGCAATGACGTCCGATGCGTATTCAGAAAATGCGGAAGGACTTTCCAGGTGAAGTTCCATATTAATTTAAAATACAGGGTCAAATTCTCCATTTTCTTTGATTGAAGGTTTATTTGAAAAATAGACCTGCGCAGCGGGCTCAGCCATCTAGTTCCATAAATTAAAAAAATTATGATGTATCAAATTTTCTGTCATCCGAGCAAGTTCTCTGGAAAGTTCTTCCCCCTCGTTCCCCAAATTTGGAGGATTCTAGGAGAGAGGTGTCGGGCAGTTCAAATACCACTTAAACGGTACTATTGGTGTTATGAAATTAACTCTTGAAGAATTTTTTACTATTACAACGCAAATTGAAGGTATTCTCAATTTGTGCCCTCTTTCCCCAATATCTTCTAAATTAGAAGACTATGAAGTTTTGACCCCCGGTCATTTCCTGATTGGGAGCCCAATCAATGCTCTTCCTGAGCCAAATTTGATTAATGAAAGAGAAAACCTGACCGACCGATGGCAGAAAACTCGAAGAATCGTGCAAATAATATGGAAAAATTGGACCAATTCTTATTTAAGCCATTTACAGCAAAGGACCAAATGGCTCTTTAAAAAAACAAAATGTTGCAACAGGTATGATGGTTCTTGTAAAGAATGAAGACCTACCAGTTTGTAAATGGATAGTAGGTCGTATTTCAGAAATCATCACGGGAAATGATGACAATGTTCGAATAGTAATAGTCCGGACTCCATTCGAAACTTACAAAAGAAGTGTCTCTAACATTTGTGATTTACCTATTGTAGATAATGATAATATCAGATAAGTTTAACCTCTATCTATTGAATTTCTTATTTCTTATTATCGTATTTATATTTAGTGCGTTATATCTAACTATTAATTAGTAATATCATCTGTAAGTTGTATATTTACTTGTTGTATACCATTGAACTATTAGAATACTTCAATGGGGGCCGGCATGTGCACTCGTGCCGGTATGTGGGGGGAAAAGTTTGATTAAGAGATCAGTGCCACCTACCTTATAAAAAATGTAACCATTCCGTTGAGCTTCGTTGTCACCGAAACAACGCGCCTGTCAAAGAGCGCCCTCGCTCTCAAATGAGAAGCTCATTTCAACATTGCAATTATCCCCTTGGCAATATTAAATAAAAACCTATGGTAAATAATTCACAGTCCACTGTCCTGATTGCTCCCGACAGTCCTCATTATAATTTAATATCCATCTATTATTATCAAAATTATTAACTTTACATGTAAATATAACACCTTCTTTCGTAGAAGAAGAGTACTTCGTTAAACAATGCTATTGAATATAACGTAATTTAAAAAATAAATAAAATATTGATTTTCCGATGCTTACACCTAACTATTTAGTCTCGTGTTCCCAATTGCTTTTTGTAAATTTTTGTTTGATACTCGAAAATGAAATAACTTGCTTATTTATTTTTTAAACACATAAATTAACACTAAAAATGCTTTCCTAGCGTCATAAAATAAATTTTCGATCTTAATTTTCTTCTGTTTTATATCGAAACACATGCATAATGTAATAATTCCAACTATTATTATTTTTCAACGATATACTCGCATACACTGCTAAAAATTTGCAGCATTCTGGCAGGTCATTTGACCGTTTTTTTCCGAAAACGGTTACACAACCGTTAATTTAACACTATTTTGACAATATTATTGGCCATTTTATGGTTAGAATATAGTTAAATTATGGTTATGAAACCGTTTTTTCAAAAAACGGTCGAATGACCTGCCAGAATGCTGCAAAATTTTTAACAGTGTACTATTGAAGCAAATCTAATTTAAAAAATTCTATCTTACTTACTGATTTTCTTCAATTTTGTCTTATTTTGATTTCGTTTGCTATTTTTCCAATAAAAAAATCGTTTCCAGATTATAAGAATAATATAAAATGAATGAAAGTTCAAATAGTACGTGATTCACAACAGAATACGACTTATAAAATTACTTTTTATAAACGTAAAAGTCACATTGATGCCGATCTTTAATTTCTTTAAGTTGAACATAAAACAAACATTCAACATCACGTAATAATTGTAGGAAATTCCTTTCGAAATCCTGACTTTTATAAAAGAAATGCGTTTTCCAGAAAATCTTAAAGCTTTTATCAAATTTCAATTTTGTAAGATTAAATTCAAGGTATTGCAGTTTAAACAGCTCTTTGAAAAACGAAAAATTAAAAAAATATAATAATTACAAAGTGAATTTCACAATTAGAAAAATACCTTTCATACTGAAGATTTTAAAAGATTTTTATGATAAACTGACACATTTTTAATGTTAGTTATAATAATAATAAGCGGTACCTGAATATGTTTGTCTATATCTTCTTGTATATATATTGCATATACTTTCTTGTCTATATTATTCCAAAATGATTTTTTTTCTGAATGTTTTACTAACAAATTATCCTTGATTAAACCTTTTTAGAAATAATTCTCGTTTACATTTTAATTGAAAAGTCTTTAAAATTAAGGTAAAGGAATTGTATTTGATTCGTTGAATATTAACCCGTTTTAAGTTGGAGGATCATACAAGAAAGGAAATCGATTTTGCCACATTCGTTGAGTTATTTTATTTCGGTTGCATGATCATGCTTGTCTTTTAACGGGTCTCAGAACTGTTACGATTGAAAATTTTCGAAATTTTATCTTTTTAGATGTTAATCTTCTATCTTTTCTGAACAATTTAATATAATTATTTTCTTGAAATTATCATTAGAACAGAATTTATGGCTATTAGAATTATACACGGTCAACAGCTGAAGCGGAGCTTCTGAAACTTTGAAGTCATGTTTCTCCAAATGATGTTTTGGAGTATAATGCGCAAGATATCTTTACAAATTCTGAATATTTTATCATGAAATTTTCAACATGTTTGTCTGTATAATCTGAACTTAAAATTTCCTTTTTATTGTTCCAAAAAAAAAAAAAAAAAAATCTAAGGTGATTTTATTGTTGAAATTTTCACAATTTTGTATTAGTTAAATAGCTGACTTTGTATTAAAAACATAAAAATGAATTAAATACAAATTTATATAGGTTCAGGGTAAGTATTATAATTTGAAGTATAAGCAGGCACCAAAGTTTTCATTCTCGTTGCAATATTTATTTTGTAATCCGGAGCGTAAGCTCTGGTACCAATTTTCTGCTCGTCAAATGTCTGACTGTTTGCAGCCTCCTATGAATACTAATTCTGCATCCAGCAATTATTTAAATACATGAAATGAAAGAATATATTTATATGTTTCATCCCAATAAAAATTGTGTTTAAAATCATATACATATTAAATGTTGAAAATGGCCTTTTTTCTCATTTTTTCCTACTGTAACTTGTACCGAGACCCTTAAGAGCACGTTGAGAAAAATGACATTATAAACTTTACTATAGAACTCAATTTAGAAGTTTGCAAAAAATAAAAAATGATTTTTCAAAAAAAGATTTTCAAAAAAAAAAAAAAAAAAAATACTTTCCATTTGTTTAGATAGAACAACATCAAACTTCAGATTCAGTTAGTCCCTGATATAAACTGATCCTGATACGTTTTTGGTGTAAATTGCCCAAGTGGTTCCTCTGCAACTCAGAACTTTTCACGATTTCCGTAATAGCTCTATCTCAAAAACTAATGCACGAATTTTCACCAAACTTCAAATTCAGTTAGAAGTTCACGAAAGTTGTCCTTTATTAGATTTTGGTATAAATCGCCTAACCGGTGGCGCTGCTGTGCTGCATTTATCAGGAAGTATTGACATGTATGAGATAGACGAAAGTTTTTGGATTGACACATCCGACTAGTTTAATATCATCTTAATTCCTTTATAATGAACTTAATTCGTTACTGACAATAAAAGAAATGCATATTTAAACTTCATTTGGCATTTCAGAAAACTAAATTCAGCATAGTAATAACCTTCCTTTCTACAGTTCATATAAAACAAAACATTCATTCAAAGTTTACATTTGGCATTGAGCTAAGCGCGTTTCGAAAGGGGGTCACAAATTTACAACGCCGCCTTGGTCCTTGCCGCGTTTTACAGATAGGTTTTTAATTAACTTTTAAAGCCACTCAAGGCGTATTGAAAGAGCCATTCAATGCAAATTGTCGCGAATCCCGTAGTATGTATGTAATTCATTCTAGTTAAGGGGTTTCAGATATCTCAAAAATTGAAAAAAATAGACCATTTTCAACATTTAATACCTTAAAATGTACATGATTTTAAAACACAATTTTAATTGGGATGAAAGATATAAGTATATTCTTTCATTTGATGTATTTAAAAAATTACAAGATACAGAATTAGTATTTACAGGTGGCTCGAAACTGTTAGACATCTGTCGAACAAAAAATTGTCGTAACAGTTTATGCGCATGATTTCAAAATAAATATTGCAACTAGAATGAAAATTTTGATGCTTACTTATACTTCAGGCTGTAATAATTCCCCTGAACTTAAATAAATTTGTATTTAAAGCATTTTTATATTTTTAATGCAATGTTGCATTTAGTTAATACAAAATTTTGAAAATTTCCACAGCGTAATCACTTAAAAAAATTTTTTTGAACAATAAAAAGGAAATTTCAAATTCTGTTTATACAGATTATCATAAAACGTATGTTTTGAAAATTTGATGAAAAAATATTCAAATGTTTTTGAGATACCGTGCGCGTTATGCCCAAAAAGTCAATTGGAGAAAAATGACTTAATAGTTTCGAAAATGCCACTTAAGCTATTGAGCCGGTATAATTATAAAAGCCATAACTTCTGTTCTAATGAGAATTTGAAAGAAACAATTATATTAAAATGTTCAGAAAAAAGGATGATTAACATCTAAAAAAATTAAGAGTCCTGAGACCCCTTGAATTAGTCTGTTTATAACAATTTGACGTTTATTGCTTTTATACTGTTACTGGCCATTTCATTACACTCATATATCATTAAAAGTTGTAATCTAGGCTTTAAAAGCCGATGGTACGTAGTTTACGCCGCCCCTGTCATTATGTATGTCCAAACAGTCCATATCTTTAAGGGTTCATATCTCGTCTAATCACTGACAGTTTTTTTTTTTCGAAAATCATGATCAACAATGCTTTTATACTTCTGCTACGACAGGTATCTCCAGCGCTGATCAACAGTTTTGCTGAATGCCCGTAAATCGAAATTTGTGTGTAACGGAAAAATGCGCTTTTCTCAAAAACTATGTGACCTAAGGTAATCGCATTAATTTTCCTGCAAGTTTTAAATGAATGTCTACTCCCTCTAATTTTTTCATAATTTTAGTTTCCATAGATTCGGAAATAGATGGGGGGGAGGGGAATATATTTTTGCGCTACATTTTCGTCTATATCTTTGAAAATGTAATACCTAAAATTAAAAGAAATGTATTTTTGAATTCAGCGTTACGAAATCTTCCACACGATATACAAAGATTTTTTTTTTCAAGTAACTGAATTTGCTCCTATACATGTTTACTAAATATATTTATAAATGTTTAATAATCTGAAAATATGTGGGTCAACAGTCTTTATTAGTTCCCCGAATTTGAATTTTCCACGTTCCATAGTTTACGAGTAAAGTGGCTGTGACAGACTGACAGACAGACGAATGGATAGACGGACAGACACAAGAGTGATCTTATAATGGTTCCGTTTTTACTTTTTAAGTACGAGACCCTAAAAATATACATTGTTTTAAATAACTAATGAACAAATATTTAAAATGTACCTAACTATTATGTATTACAAGATTATACTATATTAAAAATTACTTTAAACATTGTAAACTTTCAGCGCTTCAGTGTCAGTCATCGTGGCAATCAACTTGTTATAAGTTGTAAAGATTCAAAATACCGATTTAATTGAGAAAAAGGGAGTAGCGTCAAACCCGGGCCGTCCAGTTGTCAAGCGAGCACTCAGCATCAACCCACGAGCGACTGGCTGAAACGCCAAACTAACGGGTTTTTGAAACGCATGCTGAACATTACCCCTTATTTCTGAAAATGTAGGGTCTATTTGGAGAAATCCCGTCACATGAATATTTAGGGTTAAGGACTCCACAAAATACCTTAAATTCAACAAAATCGGTGAGCACCATGTTTGGCGGTCCCCTTGTAAGTAAAAAACAACTTTTAAATGTTCTTTCCTTTGCAGTAAATCTTAAATAAAGTTTTATATTTGTTGAGGAAGCTTGGATATATTTTTAAATTATTTTAGTGTAGTCATAGAATGAGGTCACAGTGGAATAAACATTTCACAGCAACTACGCCTTTAAAAGGATTTATTTATTTTTAAAATTCATTTATTTTGATAATGATTATAAATATAGATTGCTTTTATGAGGGCGGAAACGGCGTGGCGGTAGTAAATTTTACAAACAATGTACTGCACATATGCCTTATTTTTACATTAATTTTCTAAGCGTGCGGAAGTATTTTTGCATATATGTTTGAATATTCATAAAATAATAACTATGAAAAGTATTCGTACCAGGATTTTTCATTTAATTTTCTGGCATATTTATTTATAATGTTCAATGGAGAAAATTAATATTAATATTTAATATTTTTGAAGCATCCTTTTACTTAATGAATTACATGACGGTTAAGCTTAGAACGCTCAATTAGTAGATCTACCCCAAAATAGTTAAAATTTTTTGATCATAAGAAAACTTTCTGTAAGACATGTTTTATATACAGTGTTGTTTAAGTTATTATAAAAAATGCAATTATTTAGAAATGTTAGGTTTACCAAAGCTATCATTTTATCAGAGAATAATCAGTGCTAGATGTATGTTATGACATTTTATTGGAACATCAATAATAACATTATATAAGTACACTGTAAAAAAAAAATCTGTAGTTCTACAGATGTAAAGTTACATACTTACTAAACTTTCACCTGTAACTGTACGAAAAAAGCTGCAAATCTACAAAACTAGTTTTTGTAAAGCTACAAAAATCTGTAACTTTACAAATGAATCTGCTAAAATTTCAGTAATCTTACTAAACTTTTATTTGTAACCCTGGCTGCAGTTACATGAAAAGTTCTCAGAATCCCAGTTTCCAAAAAAATTCTTAGTAACCTTACAGATTTTTTGATTTTCGGCGCAAAAGTGTGTCTGTTACATGAAATTTTGTTGTTGCCGTTACATGAAAAGTTCTAGGAATCCAAGTTTCCTAGAAAAACTTTAGTAACTTCACAGATTTTTTTTTTACAGTGTAGAAATGTTTCATCAGATCTAACAAGATATATTTAAATTCTGAATTTAAGACCTGTTTTGGGACCACATGCTTTTATATAATTATTATTTAAACAAAAATTTAGAAAAAACATATCATTTAAGTGGAAATTTGATCATTGTAGATAAAAGATGTGGGATAATTGCATTAAAAATAATGGCCTCCTTGTTATTTACAAAAACTCTGCAAACACAAAGAGTTCACAACATCCAACTGAATACAAAACCATAATAGCTATTACCTTACTATTTTGTAAAGTAATCTTTAAATTTTTCTATAAATTATTACCATCGATAAACGTGAGCTTTTATGCTACGTTTATTAAAATTACTGCCTGCTATTTTTATACACTGTTTCATCGTTATAGTGATGTTGTGTTTCACATATTAGCAATTATATCCTTATTTGAGAGAATTTTTCTGAATTTAATGCTTATATTATTCTTCTACATAGTCACTGAATATACAATAGGTCACAGAACGTAATCGAAATGAACAAAGTTTCAGGTTACATACGCTACATTTCTGTGTTCTTTTTTGTTTGTTACTCTAAACAGAGACTGTAGCCTACAGTGTTCATCTCTCGCCGTGCACTTAAAACATTTCCATGTACGTAAAAAACACAAACAACGTATGTAACACTGTTTCATAGTTAAAATGGCGCTGTAGTATACTCTCGAGCTTCCATATTCATCTACAACTGTATACTTTCTTGTTCGCAAATCGCCGAATTAGAGTGATATGATTATTAAGGTGTTCCACAGAGCCATCCAGTAGGAAAAAAACGGTATTTTTATGTAATTTTGCAACACACATAGTCATGCGGTAGAAAAAAGTAATCAGCTTTTTTTTTTTTTTTTGCATCAAGCAATTTTTTACATTTATTTTTACATATATATTTTTTTTACCCGAATATTTACAAATAATTTTAATACATATATAAAAAAATAAATGTAGCCGAAATTATTTGCGTTGTTATGATAGGAATTTTTTGTGCCTTCTTTTGCATATTGTACTATATTATGTTTGTCTTTTCTGAAATTAATATCATTAGTGGTTTTGAAATAAAAAAGTATCATTCTTTTCTGTGGTATAAGCTAAATTAAAAACGTTTAGATTTCTTATAAATGAATAATGAAGGAAAACGGTCCAATATTTATGGAGAAAAATGGTCGCTCAGTTTGAAAAAGTAGACGAGCAACTGATGAATGAGATGATGAATCATTTTCAATGAGCAAAAAATATTATAAGGAAATGAAGTAGCACAAAACGACATCATGGAAACAATCTACACATTTTAGTAATGCAACAAGTGTAAAAAAATAAAAACCCAAATAAGTTTAATCTCATCTTAATAAAATAAAAATTCTAATGTGTATTACAAGAATATTAATAAAAATATATTCCACATTAAACGATAAAAAAAATAATAAATAAAAAAATAATCATCCGTTTCATAATTATTTGAAACATATTTCTTAACCAAATATGAGAACCAAATTCTTAACAAAATATTTGAATAACAGATTACTAAAAATGCATATATTGTACCACTATATTTTTAATTTAAGTCTTTATTTCAAAGTGCCTACATAAATCACTGAAAAATAATAAAATCATAACAGCTTTGAAATACTTATTCGATAGAGAAGTTTTTCTATGACGATAATGACATTTCAAAAAGGATGCTAAAAGTTTTTCAATAAATGAAAAAATATGAATTTATCTGTAAAAAAGAACAATGACAAAAGCCTTTTTCAGGATTTCCTTTATTTCCTACTTTCCAACTGAAAAGTATTTTTGATAGCACTAAAGCGTAAACACTCTTCAAACACATAATAATTGATAAAATAGTTTGATCATTTATTTCACTTTGTTTTACATGTTTTCTTAAAGAATTGAGAGCATTTTTAGGATTTGAGAGAGCAAATATGCACAGTAAGAATTAGAATTATCAGCAGAAAAAATGTTTTCTTTCGTTAAATGTCTATTGAAAACACTATGCTTTGTCCTCTCATTCTTGCTATTGTTCCGTAAGGTTTAAAAATTATTGAATAAAGTTTACTTTTAATACTTATTAGATAACAATTTTCTAGCGTTTTGTTTAAACGTTAATGAAACGAAAGTTCTTAAGATATACGATTATTTTTTTTTTCAATTTTGAAAATTATCAGCGTTTTTGAACACCACATGTTTAAAATTCGAAACTTTTTTGTTGGATATTCAGAAAAAAAACTCCTCTCGATTCGGCCTACAGGTGGAGGTAGATTTCGAAGTTGAGCACTAATTTAACAACAAAAACTAAATCAAGATTAGAGAAAAAACACAGTTTAACAATTTTATCTGGCCGCTTTTGACGAGATTTTAATTTCATTTTTCTGTTAGAGCTAGTTTTAGTAGAATCATGTAAATGAGGTATTAAAAAAAATTCCTGCCCGCTCGGAGCAGGCGGAGGTAGATATCCCAGTTAAATACTAAATTCACCAACAAAACTTTAATCAAGATTAGAGATAAACCCAGTTTCTTCACTGAGAATGAGCTCTAGGGAGCTAAACTTTTTGTGAAAGTTCTAATATACATGAATACACACGAATCTGTATATGGAATAGGTTTTAAAAATGGCTAAAGCAAATTCAGAGAACGTCAAAGTGTTAAAATATATTAATATTCCCATAGACGGGTTTTTTTCATGTTTTAATACGTTTCTTCAAACTAACATGACGTTACATATTCGCTTTCTGAGGTCCATTATATTTCCAATATGACGCAATACTTTGTTGGGGTTTTTTTTTTTTTCATTCGTCAAACTGTTTATTCCATTTTGAGTTTTAATGCGGAAATCTTGCTGTAGAAAACTTATGACGTAATATTCAATTTGTTTTCAATTCGTCAAACTATTTATTTAATTTAATTTTTCACGTGAAAATCTCGAAATAGAAAAGTATTTGTTATGGTGATAATTTTATTATTTTTTTTTAATTGGTGGCAACTGCTACAACGAAAAACGTTTGCTTTTTCCTGTCATTGTTGTGTAAGAGCTGTTTTTTTTTTCAGAATCACGTTAGGATGGTATTCAACAATTTTAATACTCCCCATTTCTACCCCCTTGGGACGATCTTGCTCAATTGCAATCTCCACCGAGATATTAGCCATCTCAATGTTGATGACGAGTTTGAAGACGATCCGTGCATAATTGCGACTTTTATCGTGTGGACAAAATTTAGTACATACAAACTAGGGTGGAGCGATTTTTTTTTAATCAAAAACGGTTAGGTGCCAAAAGTTGTCTTTATACTGTGCATCAACTGCGTGAAATTTTACCGCTGAAAAAAAATGGCTTGAGTCTGTGCTTTTGGTCCAAAAGTCCAAATTTTGGGTAAAATTTGACATTTTTGCAAAAAAAAACTCAAAAATTCCTATAGAGATGGTTATTATTTAGAAGTGTTATTTAAACCTTTATTATTAATGACTTAACATATTTAAATGATAAAAAGATATCTTTATTTTGTATAACTGGAGCAAAAATGACAACTTTTTCTAAAAAAAGACGTTGCCACCCTGTTGTGTCATACAACTAATTGTTGTTCAGACTACAATTCTAACCTAGTTGTTTTGAAAACTACTCGGGAGGTACCACGTGGAGGTGGCTGCATTTGAAGTCACAACAGACCACACTACAATTTGAGCATAATGTTTTATTTTTAGTATGAATTGCGATTTTCTTATCAAAGACTAGTATAAGTTTTCTAGTCCATCTCATCTTTGTATCCACAGAATTTGGATGCTGCTGCTGTTATCTCCTTCGCGTATTTTCTATTCATTTTGTAAGAGAAGGCAAACGATATAATGCAGTGGCAGTGTGGATGACATTAATGTAATCTATTCAGCCGTCTGTTATCTCCACCACGATTGCACCAGATAAATGCATATTGATTAGGGATTCTCTTACCACAAAATTTTTCCATTCAATTAGATTTATATAATTACTAGCTGTTACCCGTGACTTCGTTCACTTAAGATTTAAAGAAGAATAAATTCATCAATTAAGTGAAAAATTTCGATAATTAATAGCATATGTAATTAACCTTTTATCATATTTTATAGTACAAAAGCTTCTAATGATCCAAATTTGCTTATTTTTGTTTATATATATAGGATCATTTAAATTTCTTTCGGTGGCTTCAAATTTCATACTCGTTTTCTAAGATTAAGTGAAGAATAAACTTACATATTTGTTATTCTATTTTATTATTTATATTTATTCTATTTTATACTTATTCCGTTCATGGATATTGATTTATGTTTTTGTGACAAAGAATATTATTTAAAGAGATACATTAGTAAATAGTGATTATTAACAGATCACTTCAGACGCGTCTTTAAATCGATTAGAATAATCGAAAAATCAGCATATAACATTATGTTTCTATTCCAAAAAATTACATCTTGGAAAAGAAAAAAAGGATAAATGGTATTCAAAAAATCAGACGTGGTGAAGCATCAAAAGTCAAAAATAAATAATAAAAGTATGAGAAATTTCTTTAACTTTCAAATATTTATTACATTTTTATTTCATGGTATCACATTTTTAACAGCTGTAGATCTACCAATAATATCAAAATGTTTATCACGCTCCGAATGCCTCATGCCTAAATGCTTATTATTTAAGCAATAGAGTTGCTTATTGCTTTCAATCACGTAAGAAATCTATTTATGGGAAAAGCAGTCCAGTTACGGCTAAATGTTTTCATATCGATTGTTGTGTTGTAATTTTGGATTATGGAGGCTTGGCTATTTGTAGGCATATGCTCCAATATTGCTAAGCTTTCTTACATGAAATTTCTGGGAGATTTTAAGGTAAAAGGATGTTAATCCTGTATTTTCTGGAAAGTCTGTGGAAATCAAAACATTTGGTATAAGTGATATAAAAATGCTAATATTTTCTGAAAGAAAACTGGTCAATGATTTAAAATATGATGACGTCACTTGGTTAGTTTTTCGTACGGAATAATACTTGTCGAGATAATATATATATTCTTTCACTTCATAAATCATGTAAAACTATGGCATTTCACTTAATTAAAACATTTAATCGCTTAATGAAGTCCTATATTATTGTACATGTACATTTAGAAAAAAATATTGAAATTCATTTTTAATAAATTTAAAATTTCAGGTAAGATAAATTGTAGGATAAATTGGGTGAAGATGACTTTATTATTAGTTAGTGACTTTATTGTTTTAAAAATCACCTGTTATTTTTATTTGTTATTCATTGTTGCTTTTAGAAGTTTGCACCCTTATGTATCATTTAAAACCTTATTTCATTTTATAGATATTATATAAAGCATAAAAAAATTTGTTTTTGTAAGCACTTGCATTTCGGCATCTTACCCATACCTATGAGTAAGATGGCCAACTATCTAGGGGTAAGATGTCTTGTGGAGTTTCAATGTAAACAATACTTTTGTGAAGCAGTATAAAACATAATCGGAGGAATAAAAGTAATTTTAAAATTTTAGACATACTAAAGTTGTTAACTTACTTGCTATTAAAAAATTACAAAAATATGAATGTAACAAAAGTTGGCAATTTAATAAAAGGACAAACTAATATTTGAAAAAAAAGTTATGTTCTATTTAACATTTAAAATAATTATGGCTCTTAAGTATGCCTATTTTTAAATATTATAATAAGTTTAAATACGATAAAGCCACTGTGAGTAAGTGCTTTAGAGTGCAGATTTTTTGTTGGTGCTTTTCATATGGCCCTTTGTTCTTTTAAGCTATAATTCTGATGTGACACAGACTGCACATTTCTTTAGGCACTTTGAGGAACTTGTATAACCAACAGTTTCACTGAATGCATTTGATCCAATCACATTTTTCGGAGGTTTTGTTGCACTTTGCTATACACTCTTAACACTGATTCTCACTCACTTCACTTAAAAAAAAATCCTCATCTTCTGAATGTTGGTGGAAAATTTAATCCGTTATCTTTTCAAAGCAGATCAAATTAATGTGTTTTTAGAGTCTGTGGTATTTGGATTGAGGTTGGCGAGCGTAGCTCGTAGGGGGCAGCAGACCCTAGTTATCTAAAACTATATTATATACTACCGATATTTATATTTATTAAAATTATTTATAACTGCATTTAACATCAAAGTTTCAACAATGATTAAAATTAAAAATTATGAAATAATTATTTATAAGGCCAATAAAGTTTATTTATAACTCAGAATACATATAGAAATCGTTCAACTTATATTCACCTTAGATTTTAATGTTTATTTATGTCATTTTAAACATTTACAAAATTTATAATTTTGACTAATGCTTTTTTTAATCAGTTGATTAAAATCACAATTTAATCATTGATTTAAAGTATCTGATTAAAATTGTTGACAAATTAGTTAATATACAAGAGTAATTCATACAATGAAGACACAACCAGGCATTTGACTGCAACGGAAAATAACCGGCATCTTACCCCCAAAAATTTTCGTAGACTTACCCAAAGTATTGGGTAAGACTCCGGCGTACCCCACTGACGTGAAGAAGCGGGAACTGGCCACCATTTATGCTTTGTAGAAAGGCCAGGTATCAGTACTTTCTAAAAACATGAGATTTATTTTTCTGGTGTTTAAACTAAGACTTATATAAGCAAATATAGAAGTCACGTAAATGATTTTTGACACTTACCAGAAGTGTTTTGACGAATATCAGTAAAAAAGTACCAGTTAATTTTTTAAAAGAGCGCAAACAGAAATTTAAATATCAATAGGGAACCATCTTCCTTACAATTGAGCGGCGTTTCCCTACAGCGCCTGTGCATATGAAAACTACATTATTCGGCATCTTGTATAACACGGCGTCTCACGTCAAGTTACCCTATTTAAAATGTAAGCTAAGGTTGCATTTTGAAATAATGCGACTTTTGATGCAAAACATTATTTTTGAAATGTATATTGTTATGTAATGGTTTCATTTTTAACTTCGAAGCTTGTGAAATGAAAATGACATCAATTAGATGAAATTAAAATAAATATATACAAAAGTTTTCTAAATAAAATTAATACTTTAATTGAAAAAATATTACATCATTTTTATCCGATAAAACCTTTTACTAAATTCGCCTTTGTGATATGTTTTAATTGCCATTTGTTAAAATTAATTAATTAAAATAGCATACGATTTTTTAAAATTCAATTCGTAAGGGCAATAACAATCCACTTAAATGTACTGAAGTTTAATTTACATCCTTGTTTTAAATGCCAATATGCTCAGACGATTTTTGCGTCTGTGGAATAAATTCATTCATAAAGCTTCAATGTGTGAAAATATGTTTTTTGTTTTAGGAAAATTTACTTTAAACATGTTTTTGTGCCATCTATACAAATTGAAATTAAATTCTTTTTAATTTTAAAGAGAAAATAGCGTAAAAAGATATATTAATCAATTTTATTTACCTTTTTTCCCTCAAATAATGTCTTCTACTGATAATCATAACATGAATTTTGAATGCAAACTCTCATTTGTATGTAACTTATATTTAAACTTATTAATCAGTATTAGTAAAAAATATTTCTCATTCATTTTAAATATGACGTCATTTTTTATCTATTTTCATTAGTTTATGATGTTCATGCTCCTTGTATTATTAACGAATACTTGAAAATACCTGTTTTATTTCAAGTATGACGTCATATTTTTGAAAGTTAAATATTTTATCAATAATATATTCTTTTTCGTTCTTTTTCCTTCTAATTATATCGCCATTTTTGACTGAAAAACCCTTATTAAATTAACCGATATCCATGTTTTATATATAATAAAATATACTTCATTTTTTTCTTCATTTCAAATATGACGTCATATATATTTTCTTTTTATTCTCATTTTTTACGCAGAAATTTTTCAGTTAAAAATTAATTGCCGAGGAGAAATTTTTATACCAGACTTTGATTTTCTTGGCAACGAGAAAGAAATATGGTTAAATTTATCGGGAAAATGTCAATTGATTCTGAATGAAAATGAATGAAATTTTGAATTATTAAGCAAAATATTTGAATAAAATAAATTAAACATAGCCTATGTTCATTTACGGGTTGCAATCCATCTATATTCAAAAAATACAAAAGCATTAATTCATCCGTTTAGACGCTGACTTCATTCAAACATTCGGACACACATTGACATTTATAATATTATAAGGATACGCTTCAAAGATGATTGTCGACATTTCAGATTTGCGTTTGCCATCATTTACTCTCATATTTCAACTATTATGTGCTGAGCAGCTAGCTCTTTAATGTGATGGCCATCGTCAGAGAGCATTTAAATCAGAATTTCCTCTGAGTATGAAAAGTAACCATTGTCCTTAATAACTCTTTTTAATATTTGTTTTATTCCGTTTTGTGTGTTGTTTAGTAGCCGAGTATTTTCCCATGAGTTTTTAGACCCCTTCATTAGATGTTGATTAGATTTGATAGTAAACCATCCTAGGGCCAAACTTGGATTGCATAGTACTTTTTGGGTGAACTTAGAGACTCTGATTGCAGTGGGTTTTCATTTAAAGAGCGCAGAATTCTGTTCGTCGTTGCCTTGCATTCTGCGTGGGTTATGTTTATAATGAACCATTACAATGGGTCATATGCTATCTCCAAGTCCAGTAAATTCCCTCTGCATCATTTATTAGACAATATTGTTGGCAAAATTTAGATTCTAACCCACAGAACCCACAGGGATTCACCGGACCAATAGGAAAATCTTGCCATGTGCTATTAGCCTTCTTATTTAAATTTTTGAAGCCATAGAGAGTAATTTTAAAATATTATTTCCAGAAATCAAGAAAAGGGTACTTGACCCAGACTAGAAATACCTGCTAGACATTTGCAGAGTTATTTCACCAAGATATTGCACAGAAGATCTAGCGAACAGGAACCCAAGAAGCTTGGTCTACGCAAGATGGCTCACAAAGGCGAATAATATTTTTCGCCTTTATGCAAGCACTGATCACGCATCAGAGTCTGTAAGTTCACACACAAAGTGTGTAATCCAAGTTTATGCCACAGGACGGATTACACCAAATGTATTCCACATCTAAAAAATGGATCTAAAAACTTATGAGAAATAACTCGGCTGCTAAGCATCACATAAAACGGCATAAAACAAATACTAAAAAAATTATTTAGAACAATGTTTATTTTGCACATCGAGAGCAAATTATTATTGCAAAGCTCTCTGATAATCGCCATCACATAATGATGGCATATGAGTAAATGATGGCATACTCAAAGAGAAAATAGCTAAATGTTGTAGAATGTTGTAGTAACAGAACTCTCAATCACTATGCATTAACTGGATGCAATTTTGGTAAAGATAATAGACGGCTGAATAAATTCCATTAATTCCAATGCATTGAGTTGCTTCCCTTATCATACACAAGCAGTAGAAAATATACGTCAACGACTGTCACAGCAGCAGCATCCAACGTCTGTGGATACAAAGAAGAGTTAGACTGGGTTGATACATAGAATAATTATTCCAGTCTTTGATGAAAAAAATCACAATTCAGCCTATAAATAAAACATTGTACTCAGATAGTAAGATGCTCGAGCTATGCACTGTTGTGACATGAAATGCTACCATCTACACGTTGTACCTACTGGGTAGTTTTGAAAGCAACCAGGTTAGTCTAAATAACAATTGGTCTAAATAACAATTCCGTCTCAAAAGCTTATACACTCTTCAAATATGGTTAAAAATAATTGAAGAAGATAATATATGAAGTCAATTTACAATAAATATTCGATATTTAATCAAAATCAAATCAAATAAGCAGTTTTTGTTGGTTAAAATAAAAATTACGTTAATTTTTATTTATTTTACTTTTTTCCTGGAAGAAACACTGTCTCAAACGTTTAAGCACTTTATGCAAATTTTTGTAGAAACACGGAATTGAATGGGTGTAATGAGGTCGTATGACGTCATTTTCGAATTTTATGAAAATATAAAAGTGAAAAAAATCATTTCCTCTCGTTTTAAAAATGCCGAAGGGCAAAGAATTTACAAAAGGCGAGATTTTAAAATTTTTTAAATTGAAATCACAAAATAAAACTGTTTCTTAAATTTCAAAAATTTTAAATTGATCAAAGCAATGTATCTATATCAATTACTCTCTAGAAATGATAATTTCAGCTGGAAATCAGGATGTGGACGACCACGTATGACGTTTGTTGAGACGGGTCGGATAATACGGTGATTCTTGTTAAGACGATAAAATATGGATAAACGATAAAATATAATGATAAATTATGCCCATACAGCAAATTAAAAATAATCTCTGTGCACAGGTGTTCAAAGATACTATACATACACGTATTAAAGAATGTAATTATATCACACTAAAGAAAATGGCTTACAAAACATGCCTCAAACTACACCACTAACAAGCAAGAATGAACTGGGCTAAAAAGCACATGTCCTGCGGGGGACAAGTGACTTACTCTTTTACTCAGTGATGGTAAAAAATGGAGCTTAGATGACCCTGATTGATGGAATATGTATTGGCATGATCTCCGAAAGCGACCAAGGAATTTTTCCATCAGGCAGCAAGGCCGTAAGCCTGTTATGGTTTGGGGCATATTTGGTTTCAACAGCCTGCCCTCTCTGAATTTTCTAAACGGAAGACTAAATTCCAAAAATATCAAGAGACGCTGAACTAACATTTCATTCCATTCGGTGACATTTTGGGGGGCCTGAATGGATCTTTGAACAACTTAATGCCTCAATGTACATATTACATACTACATAACCGTCGCTTTCGCAGATTTTTTTTTTTTTTTTAATTCTTGACTCGCCAACTTTAAGTGCTCGCATAAACCTGATTGACAATGTTTAAGGCATTTTAATCCGTCATGTTTACAGCAATGGAAAACAGTATGACTCGCTTGAAGAATGCAAAGTGGCCATAGAGAAATCATTGTACTCTTTGCCACCAGAATCCCTACAAAAATTAAAAATTCCGATATACAAGCATCATCTATCGCCGAGCATATGAGCATCGATTTGAACTAATCCGAAATCACGGAAGAATAATTTGTATGTAACAGTTTTGTAAAAGTGATAAATGTAGTTGTTTTTGCCATTGTGCATAAACTTTTGAGACAGTTTTTTTTTTCTTTTTAACTTTAAATTATATTTTTTACAAATATGTAATTTAAATTTTTCTACTTTTGATATCATTTATTTAAATGAAGATACGAAACACACATATATGTGGGAATTTCGTAAGAACACTTGAATCAGACTGAATGCCTTTGGTTGTTGTATTCTGTTTTCGAGATTAAAAAGGAAAAGGAGCCTTAACGAAGCTGTGTGAAGTGAAAATGAAGAAGAAGTAAATAGAATGAAAATGAGTTCGACGACGAAGGTTTTGTTAAAAGGAACATAACACTTTTCGGCGAAATATGATAGAACGTTTAAACGACGTAAGAGAATCTTAAAAATATTCGCGGTGCTAAATAAATGAACCCTAAGTTGATGCTTTTTAAGTTAAATATAGATAGAAAAAAGTGCTTTTTAACTGTATTTTTGTTTTGTCTTCGTCTTAATAAATGTCAGTGTTCGTCTCAGAAGTGAGTTATAATTTATGAATAGAGTCGCATCCCATAAAGTTGTGTTCAGAAGTGACAGTTAACCCACCAATATTATTAATTAGAATTATTCATCTTACGGATTCAAGCCGGATATTATTCTAACGGTGAGTTCATTGTTATTATTTTATTATGAAGTTAGTTGAAATATCAGAACTGGAACTTGCATTTAAAAACGAACGAACAAATAAAATTAAATTACTACATAAATTCCTATTTGATGCTGACGGTGATTGCTCTAATAGAAAGAGAATACGTGATTTTACTGGTTTCGGTTTTCAGACCGACAGCACCGAGTTCAAAAATAAAATAACTAAAGTTCAAACTGATTTTTCATTAAATGATCGGATTACAGTGTGCAATCTACTTTGTATTGCTAACGAAGGATCTTTAAATGATCTTGCAACCCGATTAGTTACATACCTTTCAGACTTGACCTTACTACAAAATAATATTATACAAAATGAAAGTGACACTGACTCGGAACCCGAATTGCCTTCAAATAATATGACTTCAAATAATAACACTGAATTATCAAATTTTGACAAACAGAAGCAAGCTCAAAGTTTTGTGCCATTGTCTATTAATTTCCCTGATATTGAAAGTGTCGTACATCCTTTTGATGGAAGTTCTTTTAGTGATATAAATGTCTGGTTCAGTAATTTTGACGATGTCACTAATATGTTTAATTTATCTGACTTTCATAAATTCATATTTTGTAAAAGATCCTTACGAGTAAAAGCCCAGTTATTAGTACAGACAGAATTTCATATCAATACATATGGCAAACTTAAACAATTCTTAATTTCAGAATTCAGTACCACATATAATTCTGCCGAGTTACATGACATATTAAATAAACGAAAATTACAAGAAAAAGAATCGATAGAAGAATATTCTCTTATCATGAAACAAATATGCTCGCGTGGTAACATCGAGGATTCCGCATTAATGCAATACATCATAAATGGTATACCCGGCCCTGTTTTCAGAAAATCAATGTTATATGGATGCCAATCCATTGTAGAATTCAAGCAAAAGCTCAAAATTTATGACAAAATTCGACATGACTTTGAGAACAGCAAATTTCGTAAAGTCAAACCTGAAATGCCAGTGAAAGGCAAATCCTTTCGACCAAAATTACGCAATTTAATTTACAGCGCGTCCTTACAACTGCATCCGAATATGGTTTAGAACTGAATCTTAAAAAATGCCACTTTTTACAGAGATAAATTGATTTTTTGGGTTACCACATTAAAAATGGTCAAATGCACCCTTCTTCCTTAAAAACTAAAGCTGTCCTTAATTTCACAGAACCTAAAAGTATAAAAGAAGTACATTCATTTGTCGGACTAACTTCATATTTTCGTAAATTCATTCAAGATTACTCTTTAATAGCTAAGCCTTTAACAGATCTCCTTAGAAAGGACACTAAATTTCACTTTGGTAACCAGCAACGATATGCATTTAATCAGCTGAAACACATCCTTTCTTCAGGTCCTGTTTTAAGCATTTATAACCCTAGTAACGAAACAGAAGTTCACTGTGATGCATCTATTGACGGTTATGGGGCAGTCCTCCTTCAAAATTCTTCTATTGGCAACCAGATTCACCCTCTCTATTTTATGAGAAAAAAAAACACAGATGCCGAACGTAAATATTCAAGTTATGAATTAGAAGTTTTAGCTGTCATAGAAGCCCTTAAAAAATTTCGCGTTTACATTCTAGGTATTCCTTTCAAGATAGTTACAGATTGCAACGCATTTGTCCTTACTATGAATAAAAAAGATCTTTGCACAAAGATTGCTCGATGGGATTTAATGTTACCCGACTATAACTATACAATCGAGCACAGACAAGGTACACGCATGCGCCATGTCGATGCTTTAAGTAGAAATCAAATATGTATGATCATTCAAGATTCTTTTACTTCCAAAATCATACAATCACAGAACACTGACGAACATATACAGGCCATCAAAGAAATTTTGAAAACAAAGCCATATGACAATTACTTCCTTAAAAATAACGTTCTCTATAAAAATCATAAAGGTATCGATCTGGTAGTTGTGCCGGATGAAATGCAGATAAATGTCATTAAACACGTTCATGACAAAGGACATTTTGGCCGTAAACGCTGTGAAGAACTCCTTAACGAAGAATTTCTCATCCCTAATATGTCAAATAAAATTGATAAAATTATAGCAAATTGTGTAACATGCCTTTTGTATAATCGCAAACGTGGAAAACAAGAAGACGAATTACATCCCTTACGTAAAGAAGAGACTCCTATTCAAACCTATTACTTTGATCGTTTAGGCCCTCTTGAAACAACTAACAAAAATTATAAACATATTTTGTCTTTAATAGATGCATTCACTAAATTCGTCTGGTTGTATCCCTGTAAAACCATTTCTTCTACCGAAGTTATATCAAAACTACGACAACAAAGTCATACTTTTGGCAATCCTTCCACCATCATTAGCGATAAAAGTCCTGCTTTTAGAAGCACAGAATTTGCTGATTATTGCCAAGATGAAAATATAAAGCACGAGACAGTTACAACTGGTCTTCCCCGTGCCTATGGCCAAGTAGAGCGACTTAATTCCTCCATAATTTCTGTAATCTCTAAAAGACGAACCGACCAAATGGTTTAAACATGTTCCTAAAGTTCAACGAGTCATTAATTCAACTTACCAACGAAGCATTAAGAAAACACCGTTTGAAATATTAGTTGGTACAAAAATGAAACAGAAAGAAGAAAATTATTGACCTCTTAAACAGTGCACTCGAAGAACAATTCATGAAAGACAGAGAAGAGCTCCGTAAAGAAGCCAAGAAGAATATCCTGGAAATTCAACAAGAAAATCGCAAGCACTATAATTTACGACGTAAAAAACCCTGGAAGTACAAGCTTGATGACCTTGTAGCAATTAAGAGAACCCAGCAAGGACCAGGTTTAAAGTTGAAATCTAAATTCTTAGGTCCGTATAAAGTAATCAAAGTGAAGTCTAACGACACTTACGACGTAGCGAAAATCTCATCAACCGAAGGACCGATAAATACTAGCTCCTGTGTTGAATACATGAAACCTTGGCCTGACAGAAACTGAAACTTCAAAAAAAAATTTCTTCTTGTGTGTTATGAACATTTTATAAGTCAATACTTTTAAAGAAATTTTCATTTCATGTTACGCCACTTCAACTAGACTGACTGATCTTTCTGACGTGCAGATTAATTTTTTTTCTTCTTTTGCCCTAAGAACAGTTACTGGTTTTTGTTTTTGTTTCTTTTTCAGATTCTATTTTAGCACATGTCGCTGCGGCAGCTCCAGATGTTTTGTCGGCCGCGTGTGGGAATTTCGTAAGAACACTTCAATAAGAGTCACTTGAATAAGAGTAAATGCCTCCGACGTTGTATTCTATTTTTGAGATTATAAAGGAAAACTAGCCTTAACGAAGCTGTGTGAAATGAAAATGCAGAAAAAGTAAATAGAACGAAAATGAGTTCGACGACGCAGGTTTTGTTAAAAGGAACAGAACACTTTTCGGCGAAATAAGATAGAATATTTAAACGACGTAAGAGAATATTAGAAATATTCGACGTGCTAAATAAATGAACCCTAAGTTCATGCTTTTTAAGTTAAATATAGATCGAAAAGAGAGCTTTTTAACTGCATTTTTGTTTTGTCTTCGTCTTAATAAATGTCAGTGTTCGTCTCAGAAGTGAGTTATGATTTATGAATAGAGTCTCATCCCATATACAAAAAATGCTATTTATTTTAACTTTTTATTATTCATTAAAAATCAACAATTTATGCTTGTGCTTAAACTTTTGAGACAAACTATATGACACAGTAAAGTGGCAACGCCTTTTTTTAACAAAATTTGTCAATTTTGCTCCAATTATACAGAATAAAGCTATCATTTTATCGTTTAACTCTTTCGTTACCGAGGCTGAAATTATATAGGTCCTTCAGAAAACCAAAACGCCCGATATCTAGTTGAAATTTTTCATACCCCCCCCCCACCCCCACCTCTACTTAAGAGAAATGTTAACTTAGATTACATCAATCTTAAGAGTGGGAGGTAAAGAACGTAGAAAGGATTAGCGCTTTCACCTGCATGGGGAAAAGGGAAAAATTCCGACAGAATAGTACCTTTTTGCAAGGGGCAAAATTCCCGAGAGAGCTTTAGAACAAAAATGTAAACAGCTATTGCTACAAGTTATCCAGATTAAATGGAAATACCTTTACGATATGAATGTAAAACTTATTAGTACCGCTTTGTATTGAGTGAGACTTAAATTTTATGGTTTTATAAATATTTTGACATACAACCATTCTTTAACATTGCCATTATACTAGATTAATTTTAACACAATTATTCTAATTGGTAAATAAATCATATTAGATGTAAATTTCCAACTGGGCGAAAAACGTCCTGACCAGGATTCGAACCAGGGACCTCTTGGCTGAAGCCTCCAGTGCTCTGCCATCTGAACTATTCCGGACGAATCTAGTGGAATTTTTTACCCAGCTAACCTTAATGAGTATAGCATCTGGACTGAAACCGTTATGAAAAACTTATGACTACTGAAACCAGTTGCTATAATCATTAAGGTTAGCTGGGTGAAAAAGTTCCACTAGATTCGTCCGGGATAGCTCTGATGGCAGAGCACTGGCGGCTTCAGAATTAAACAAAAATGAAATTAAACAAAACTGTCTCAAAAGTTTATGCACAATGGCAAAAACAATGGCCCCTGGTTCAAATCCTGGTCCGTACATTTTTCGCCCAGTTGGAAATTTACATTTAATATTGCCATTATAGCATGAAATTAGAAATGTCCAAATGGTGCTGTCAATCCAGTAATGTATTTAAAAAATGTCTGAATTTATCAGACCTAGTAATGCAATCACTATTGAAATAAGTTTAACACCTCATGAATTGTCTCAAAAATTTAAGTTATAAAGAATGTTTTCCCTTAGCAGTTTGAAAGACAAATTTAACAGAGCAAATAAAAAACCGGTGTTAACCTAGGTATTAGACAGATACCCTCCTATAGGTATTTGAATGAAATATAATTTTCTGAAGAAGGAAAAAATGATACAAAATAAAATATTTCTCATTTATTATAAATCCGAATATAAATAAACATCTTACAAAAATAAATGAATAACAATTCCTTTTTTTTCTCTGCAGAGACATTTTTTATGTAATCCTGCAACATATATTATTATTATTATTAATTAAGATATTAAAAGTTGTTACTGTTAACCATGGATCTGGCGTGCACATAACTGCTCATAAATATTTAAAAATATTGACATTTATAATAGTTATGATATTTCTTATGCTCAAGGGGTCGGTCTCTTTCTAATAATTTAGACAGAAGAGCAAAAAATATCGCAATGAAATAAAATAATAATGAGTCGGATCAGTATTTTGAAGGAATTACAGCATGGATATCAATACTTAAAAGTTATCGCTGTGGAAATCCTGCTAAATAAAGTTTTTAAATACTAAAGAGTTATACCAATAATGAAATAAGCACTAATAAGATCTCTTAAATTTATTTTCGTTGCTAAAAAAAAAAGGGAAAAAAGAAACTTCATAGCGTATTCTTAAATTTATTTCCATCCCCATGTTCCTGAAAATTTCAGATATTCACATTAAAATGTTTAAGAAATAAACAGAATTTTTTTTTATCTTGTGTGTGCGAATAGTGTGATCTCGAAAACCTCGCGTATGGAAATCCGGTATCCCCCCCCCCTTCCGTCACCAGTGCCGTCTCTTTTTTACACTTTCAACTTACGGGTAAAAGGAAGATAGCAACCGTTTATGTATTAAAAATTCTTGATTGAAAGAAAAAGCAAATAAAATTGGCATCCATGTTTTGGAAATTACATGAGGAGAAATGACCTCAATTTATTAATTTTTTTTATTTTTTTTATTTATTATTTTTTTTTTTTTTGTAACGCAGAAAACAACAATTAGGGATTTTTTAAAATATTTTTTTTCTCACATAATTATCTCTTTGATAGAAATTAAATTATGACTAAAGACACCATTAAGAATATCGAAAGTACTTTTGATATCCTTTCAGATATCCGGAATTTAAAAAAAATCTCGCTTAGTCTCATCCGACGATGCCAGATTTTGAGAGTTATATTGTACACGTATATATTTCTATACTATATAAAGGGCTTAATATATCTTGAATTACAGTTCTTTGCTAATCAATTACGGTCGTTTTAATTTTCAAAAAATTATTACAAAACGCTAATTTTGACAATAATTTCTGAGGCATTCGCATCTATTATATGTATACGTATATATCATCGATAGATGGTAAAACCTTTTTGATTTTATAGTTTCTTAGTAGCAGCCCTACCAATCTTATGTGTGAACAAACAAAAATTAATCCAGGAACGTATAATGTGCTCCTTTACTTTACTTTTCTTATTATTCTACAGTATTTTTCAAAATTGTATTATAAAATTTCTACATGAGGAAATGGGACATAGGTTCAGGACACAACTTTATTAATATACATTTTTCTTTTCTACTTTATTCGAAAAAAATATTAGTATATTAAAATAACTCATATCTCTATTGTTAAATTTGTTTAATCATATTGTTGTGTAGTTAAACTTTAAAAAAATCTATAGTAGTATAATTTGGTTTGAAAAAATATATGTGTAATTTTTTTTGCAATTGCATCAGAACGATTTTTTTATTTTTATTTTGCACGCTACTTCACAGAGAGGAAAGGATCTAAAGGATCTTCTATCCAGGAAAAGAAATAAGCTACCGGATTATTGAAAGGGACAAAAAAAAAAAAAAAAAAAAAAAAGAGTTTTTATTCTTTTACGTATTCCCGTTAATGTAATTTCAGATTAAAATAGAATATTTTAGTTGAATTGACATGGTATGATTAATCCTCATGTAACTAATTAAAGATACATCATACTTTTATTTAGATACACCATAATGATTTTTATTTTTATTAGGTATATTTCGTGTAGTATTGCATAGGGCGTCAAGGAAACTTTATGGGAAAAAATATAGTATTTCCTATTACGGAAAGGTAAAAAGAGAGTGTTAATTGAAAGCATTGACAATTTGTAAATATTGTTTAATCAGTCTGGGATGAAAAATACATCTTTTACAACAGATAAACCGAAAATTATTAATATTAGCCTGCTATATATTTTACAACAGTAATACCATGAAAATTTAGTTTTTTTGAAGTAGACATATTAAAAGATCAATTATACATGTTAGTAGCAAAAATTAAATATTATATTTCACCAAAATTGGATAATAAAGCATTAGAAGTACAGTCGTGGAAAAAAAGTAAACACATCCTTCTAACTCTGCAAATAATTATTCTAGAAGAAAGTTACTGGTACCAATCAACTTGAAATAATGCCTACTTTTAAATGATGTATATAAAATTTGCTTAGAAGGGGAGCATCTACAAATCAAAGCCAGACCAAACTTTGTTTTTTTCAATGGCAACACCCAATTTTAACACCATATTTTAAATACTCGGTTCAAACTATTCCTAGAAACGAAATTTCTAGTCATGTGAATGATAAGTTTTTGAATTATAAACATTCAAAATTTAGAGCTTCTAATATTAAATTACATTTTCATATTTTCATTAATATCTACCGACAAATACAATAATTTTGTGTGTGCTTATTAAACTGAAAATCCCAAACATAAATGCATTGAATCTTTAAAAAAATTATAATATGAATTATGAAATTAATATGCGAAAAAAAATATAAATTGCAACGTACAATGTTTTTTTTTTTTTTTTTTTTTTTTTTTTTAATAGATTTATACCTATTATCTCCTTCTTTATGCGAATTCTCGAATTCAAATTTTTCTTTCAAGTAATTTTTGAATTATCATTGAAAAACGGAAAATGATGGCCTACGTTTCGATGATGTGCAGAAAAGCATAATTTGGAATTTTTTTTCCTCATTTTATTAAAATACTTAGGTGAGAATGTAATAGGTAATGTTTCTTACAAAATCTACCTAAAAAAACCAATAAGAAACTCAAGCCGAAATACTTTTTAAAGAGCACAAACACACTTCATTTTCCCTTATTTGGTTCCTAAAAAATCCCTTTTGTGAAATCAAGTTAACAAAGGGAAGATAATCCTGCAGACGCACCCCACAACGCGCGTTTTGACAGGAGCTCTGGGGACAAAAGAGGGGTTGAAATAATCGAGACGATTTCTGGCGTCTTCGGAATTTTGAATGACTGAGCGTTTGAGGCGCTTTGGTATTGAAAGAGTTAAATATGTTAAGTCAATAATAATAAAGGTTTAAATAACACATTTAAATAATTTTGATCTCTATTGGAATTTTTTAATTTTTTTGAAAAAAATGTCAAATTTTACCCAAAATTTCGACTTTTGGATCAAAAGCACAGACTCAAGCCATTTTTTTTTCAGCGGTAAAATTTCATGCAGTTGATGTACTAGTACAGCGTTTCTTAAATTTTGAGATCTCGCGGACCCCCTGTGATATGATATGCATTTCGGGGAACCCCCCTCCCCCAATAAATTTTTTCATAATGTAAGATAAAAAAAAAATATTTTAATGGTATAGGCTTCATTTATTTTTCATTACAGACAGATATTCTGTATTTAGTTGTTGAAAAAATCAGTTGCATTAATAAGAAAAATGACAGACATTGTTAGACAGTGAAAATATGCATACTAGTAGTTCCCATAAGAATGATGTTTTTTTTTTTTTTGTCTACGAGATGGACAATGTCTCGTTCGATGTTCGAAACATGCATTTGCAAGTCTGGTTCGACATTCAATCGAGATTTCTATATTTGTTTTCAAGTGCACAAGTCTAGAAAAAGTCTTTGCATACAAATATGTTGTACAGAAGGGAAATAAGTCCTTGATAGCTTTACCTGCTAATTCTTCATACGTTCATACGTATTTCACACTCACAACCAAAAAATTAAGAAGGCTATTCATTTGGAAAGCAATTTTCATGGAACCATCGCATTATAATTCTGCAAGTTGTTCCGGCTCTAAGAATGTTAAGGATTCCATTTCACTAATGTCTTGGAAAAGAAATGGATCCCTCATCCACTCATTTTCTGACTTTGAGGGAAGAAAATAAAGGTAAAAAACTTCTTTCAAGTTCTTCAGGTGTACCACAAAATTTTCAACTGTATCAGGAGAAATTGTACCACCAGAGGTTTTATGAAATCGAATAATGTTGGGAATGTTTCAAAAATATTATTTTCAAGTCGATTTGCCCACAAATCAGTTTTTGTTAATTGATGATTCTACTTTGACCTGGACTTTGAAAATATCTACCGATGTTCGTTAAATTCAGCTGATTCAGAAAACTAAAAATATCTGTCTAATATGGCATATTGATAAGCCAGGAGAAATCAGTGAAACATTGTAATTTGGAATCCAATAAAAATAGCCATACTTCATTAAGAAGTGCAAAAATGCGATTTCCAACTTTTCCTCGTAACTGCCACCTCATTTCTGTATGCAAAACTAACTGCTTGTGTTGACTTTCAATTTCTTTGCACATAATTTTAAAAAGTCTAGAATTCAATGGACGACCCTTGATTTAATTTACTACTGAAACAACTTCGTTGAATGTAGACTTGAAATCTTCTGGCATTTTTTCGTGATCAGTGATTCACGGTGAATAACAGTGCGTCCAAACTGCATGTGGTGTTTTATCTTTTACCAAGCTGATAAAACCATTAACCCTTTCAAGGCTGTTAGCTAGAGGGTCTAGCCACCTAATTTTAATTCCAAAGCTGACAAATGTCACCAAGAATATTTTAATAAAATTTTGCTATTGTAATTAAAGGGTAAAATAGCGAGTTTTTGTTTTCCAAGAAATTCGTTTGAATATCCTGATGTGAGTCAATCATTTCATCATTTTACGAACAGAAGTTTTCTTCCCCTGAAAGGGTTAATAGATCCACTCATAGCTTGTGTCTCAT
Organism: Maratus speciosus; assembly: GCA_963932465.1. Taxonomy (NCBI): domain Eukaryota; kingdom Metazoa; phylum Arthropoda; class Arachnida; order Araneae; family Salticidae; genus Maratus; species Maratus speciosus. The sequence continues at coordinate 59,660,799 of OZ010789.1, forward strand.
CTGTATTTATTCCGAAACATTTTGACCAGTTTATTTTTTTTTCTTGTATGAAACCGTCTAAACAGGTGAATTGCGCTGCACTTGTTGTGTGAGATGTAATGAATTTGTAAAACATAAAACCTCCTCATAACCTACCACAAAATTCATAACGAACAAAAGCTAACAAATTCACATTATTGGAAACGTCTAAACTCTCATCCACCTGTAAGGCGAAATAAGGACTTATTGTTATATGCAATTGGTTGATTCTGTTCCGAACAGTATCATTAGATAATGAAATTGAATTTAGATACTTTGCTGCTTTTTCTCCAAACATCGTTGTGACCATAGTTTTAGCAGCAGGTAGAATTAAATTCTCTGCAATTGTATGAGGTTTTGCAGACTTTGCTACCATCAAAGATACCACATACGAGGCAGAAACGGCCTTTTCTTATTTGAACCAGTTGCGATCTTTTCAATTAATTTCTGACTTGTTTTGAGTTCTTTGAACTTGCTTTTAAAAAAGCAGTTGGTTTGTTTAAATACTCTTTATGTTTTGTTTGTAAATGCCTATGGATTTTTGCTGGTTTCAAACATTCATTTGACAGTATATCCTGACAAATAACCCAAATAGGCTGTTCTTCATTATTAATATAGATGTTCGTAAATCATAGTGTTAAATAGTTATTCTTCAGTGTACTTACGTTTTTTTTCCATTGTGGTAATTTCTTCTCTATTAAATTGCGAGGTATTAAGTCATCATCATCTATATCTGACACTTTATGTTTTATTTTACCGGTCTTTAAACACTCATTCATATACTGAAATAAAAAAAAAATGCAAGTATGTAACAAGAGAGGCTAAAATGCGAGCAATGCACTGACAAATGATAATGGCTGAAAAACACGCATGGTCAGTGATTGATACTATAACAACGCGAAACAGAATGCAAATTTACAGCCCGCTGACGAAGAAAAAAATATTCGGTAAAAATGTTTGGCTTGCGCAGATATGAATTCAGACAGTGGAGAGGAAAAGGGTGTGAGTTTACTTCCTCAGCATTGAAATGTCTCCCTCAAAATATTTAGATTTAGGTGTTTATTTTATGCTTATTAATAGTCCTAAATTAGAAGTCCTAGTCCTTCATTTATCCACAACTACAGTTACAGACATTTCTGCCGAAGAAAAAAGGTCACAATTCAAAACTGGGCTTGAGGACACCCGTCTGTAAACTCGCGGACCACAGTTTAAGAAACGCTGTACTAGTACAAAGGCAACTTTTGGCACCTACCCTTTTTTGATAAGAAAAAAATATTTTTTTTCACTTTACCCGAATACATATATATATATATATATATATATATATATATATATATATATATATATATATAAATGTTTAAACTTTTTAGGTGGGGGTGGATTTGGATTCCTGGGGTCATATAATGAAAAGTTATGAAGGAATTTTTCAAAAGTCGCACCATGGTAACGACTGCAATAGGTAGTATTTCTTACGAAATCTATCTAACATATTTTCCCACGCTCAACAAATCAAAATTTTCTGACACACTTTCAAAATCATTTTTAAAAGTAAAAATATGAAACTTGCTGACTTCATCTTTTGCAAAGATTTATAAGCGACCTGTGTTTTTAGTTTTTGTTCAACTAATTAGAACTTAATTTACAAGCAGTTATTTTCCCAGTACAACCACTTTTTCAGTGTCCAGTACTATCGCTTCGGGAAATTGCTTCAAAATACTCACTTTGACAGCATTTTTGAAATATATTCGGCATTTATCAAAACATCAACCAATACGGCTCATTATAAAATTTCTGAATAAGAAAACCTGCCAATTAGATGCGTTTGAGGGGAAAAGGGGATTTAAAAATAAGTCAGAAAATAAGCAGTTTGGATTTGAGTACACCCTTAATACGAAAATGTTTTCTTCAACTCCAATGTTTAATTTGTTTTTGCTGTAAGAGTTGGTCCTATCAAAAACTTGTCACTATAAAAGTTGTAGATAATATTAAGAAGATTTATAATAAATTTAAGCGGATTGAAAATCTTGTGAATTATTGAAGTTATGAATTTTTTTCTACCTCAACCCTCCCTATTTTCGTTTTTATATTATTTTATTAGTTTTATTATTTTTTTTAAAGTAAGAGTTGGTCCTATCAAATACTTGTCAATATAAATGTTGTAGATAGTATTAAAAAGATTTATACTAAGTTTAATTGATATACTGAGAATTGGCGAAGTTAAGAATCTGCTTCTCTCTAAAACCCTATTTTTTTCGCCCCTTGAGCAGATTTTAAATTTTATCAAAAGTCTGTGATACATAAAATTTTGACCATTTTTCCAAAAGTAATAATAACTGTAAACTGAATGGATATGTATTATAATTAAGACGTTATGTGTTTTTTTCTGTTTTCACAAAGCCCTTCCTTATTTCGACCCCCTTTGTCCGATTTGGCAATTAACAAACTTGACCGATATATATATATACATCCTTTTATGAGTAACATTGTTAAAATATTCAGGTATTTAGACAAAATATATGAATGTTTTTTTACGCCTAAAAACCAAACCGTTTGATGTTTTGAGATTTTGGCTACGAATCTATAAAATAAATGCACCAATAGTGGGCAACCCTTAGACATTTATCTAGCTATTAATAAAACATTACTGAACTCCAAAGATGTATATTGCTTCAGACAAGTCGTACCTTTCATCTATCAGAAAAAAAAAAAAAAAAAAAAAAAAAAAAAAAAAAAAAAAAACATTCGAAGTTTCAAAATCTTTGGAAAAGAAGAAAAATTTAAAATGTTGGCTCCCTCTATGCTCTCTTCTGAAATCTTGAGTGTAGTAGGTAAAATACAGAAATTGCAATTTTTTCTACAGTTGTAGAATTAAATATACACACTAATGAAATTGTATATATAGAATATTAGACGGTTGCTATAAATAATTGCTCTAGTAAACCTGCATCTTAGAAGCCAAGACATCAGCCCTGCAAATCGTTTTATTTTTATCTCATTTTACATTACATGTAATGTCATACAAATTGCGATGTAATTCTTAGGTTATATACAGGGTGTCTTTTCTTTCTGATAACTAGCTTAAGATGTATAGTTCCAATTGCAGAAATACTCAAAATGCTGCTCTTCATGATATGAATTTACATATGTGTCAAGTTTGCTTCGTTTCTATAAGGTACGCAATGAAAATGTTTATACAGTTCCTGGGTCGTATAAATAATATTTAGAAAAACTTCTATAATAACAAGTTAACTATTAAAAATTCCCATCTTCTGTGATCATAACTCACCTATTTATCATGTATAGGAATTTATGAGTATCAGCGATTTTGACATTAAAAGTTTAAACAGATAAAGTATAAAAAATTCTTTCAAAAAAAAAAAAAAAAAAAAAAAAAAAAAAAACATTAGGCATAGCCTACAAAATTTAAAATTCTTAAATTACATTACATTTCCTCTACTATTTGTTAATTTCTGGTAAATTAAAAGAATCAATATAATTTTTTAATTCCTCCACTTTGTAATTTATGATTCTCTTTAGTGTTTCTAATCAGTCTTTATATTATGTAACATAGAACATTTTCTGTCTTATTTGTTACTTTGTAGTAATAATAAATAATAAATCAATACGGGAAGAGGGTGTGACAGAGGTTCTGTCACATATCACTTTTTCCTCAAAATTAATTTAAAACTTTTTTTTTTCATTTAAAAGTTGTTGTTCTCCAATTAAAATTTGTAATTTAATTCAGTGCTTAAATCCATACGGAATTCTTTCTGTTCGTTTTTTTCCTTTTCTCTAACCTCTTTTATTCAAAGCATTAATTTTCAGTTTATGATTTGTAACCTTTTCTCGCAAAAGCAATATTTTTTCCAATAACACTTGGGGAATTAAATAAAAGAAAAAGAGACAAATGCAGTCTTTAATGCTGTCTTTAATATTAGAATGGCAGTTATTTTTACATTTACGTTCGCCGACGCGGGAAATATTTCAGTCTTATTCACTGCTTAATTTTGAGCTGTTGCAAAAAATAATATATAAAAAAAAGTTAAAGATAATTATGCGGAAGCGGTCTTTAAAATCATTTTCATGTACGTTAACTTAATTTATGGGTAGTATAAAAACATTCGCATTTTCTCGGCATGGCGCAGTTATAAGTGGCGATTACTTAAGCTAATCATTTGAAGGTTTATAAACAAAGCCAGGTTTCCTGGCGTCGCTGTTAAGCAAATATAAAGAACCGTTATTTTGGCAACCTTTTTGCATTACGCGCTTTTCGTCGGGTAACTAGGTTATGTGGGGTAATCAATTATGTTCGCCAAAACCTTTGTTCACTGTTCGATCACGATTCTAATATTTTAAATTGGCGATGGATTGTAACGCCACGTTATCTAAACTGCTTGTAAAATGTTTCACTTCAATTCTGACTATGTACTAAAAAGGGTACTACTAACCGCACTTAGGTGCGTTGGTTAAATGGGGGGTCTCTCTCTCCATTATTACTAAAAATACAATCCCCCTGTTGTAATTGTAACTTTCTTTTAGAATTTTAATCTTTAAAACAAATTTTTGTTCCCGTATTTTCGAGTTGGAGTTTTCTTTTGCACATACACGACCTGTGCCACTGAACTTCGCCACAGAGGGGATAGGGTTATGAGCAAATCAAATCTTTTTCTCCATTTTTATTGTTTGAACATAGTTGAAAAATATCGCTGCCTCTCGAACTTTTTTAACGAAGCTATGGATAATATTCTTTCTTTGTGTTCGAGGTTAATAAGCTTGAGAATAACGTTCCCAACCGCGGTATTGAAAAGCACTGTGTTTTAAAAATTTATTATTATATTTTACGTTGAGTTTAAGATTTTTTTCAGGAGCAGATATGGCTTTTGCATGAATTCTTTTCTCTGTTTACATGCGCTACCATGTATATTTTTACGTTGTTTGTAAAATGTAAATTGTTTGTTTTAATTTAAAAGTATATACGCATTTCTAACATGTATTTACGAAATAGCAATTCGCACAAAATAAATCTAAAGTATTTTACGCATGCATTTACCTGTATTAATCTATATCAATGGATACATAAACAAATCTGCTAGCCACGATACTTTTAGACCATGTGATTTCCACTGCGTAGTTGCATGAACTGCGTCCATAAGTAAATCTTTTAATGTGTTATATTAATGCAAGAATTAAATTTCGTCATTAAATGGCTATCGCGTGTAATAATTTTAAAATTAAGGTTTTCTTTATTTTTAATATTCACGTGTAAGCATATTTTTTATGTCGAAAATTACCCGATTTCCTGCTTTAACACGTTATATTTTATTTATTTTAAATGTTTCTTTCATGTTTTTAATAGACACATGTAAATACATTTTTTTTTTATTGAAATGTGATATTAGTCTTTGCTCTGTTTTACAATTTGCCACATTTTAAACACATAATGTTTTTCTAAGTATGAAATAAATGTCCGTTTAAATAAAGAAAAATTTAACAACAACCTACAAAGACTCAAAATATTATTTAAATTACCAAAATAATTGCACATTGCACACCTCAAGATTATCAAGCATATCCTGAAAAGCATGATTAAACGGCTATTCATAGTTATTATTACTATAAAACTTTTTTAACGTAACAAAATTGATCGATTTTAAAATTAAATAATTCTTAAAATAATTCTTCGATTTAAAAACTCTCTGTACATCGTGTTTATCAAATATATATCTGTAGAGCTACCAATTTACTCATTTTTAAATGCAATGCATTTCCTAATATTAGTTTATAAAGACCCGCGGTTGCAAAAAAAAAAAAAAATTATTTACTGCTCTGGTGACAATGTTAGTTACTTTTTTAGAATACTTTTTTAGAATACTTTTTTAGAAAAAAAAAACAAATTTTGGATTCGATTTGATATGTATATGCTAAATTTTATATACATCATTTAAAAGAAGACTTTATTTACAATCTCTTGGTATCTACAAAATTCTTCTACGATAATTTGTTGCAGAATTAGCACGGGGTGTTTACTTTTTTTCCACGACTCACAGTGGATCAAACCTTAAGAAAATGCGAACATATAGCCAAAAAATAATCATTAAATAACTAATTTTTTGCAATGAAATGTTTGAAAAGAATACCTACAAAATACGGATATATGTTTATTTTTTTTTAATTATACAAAATTATATCGTATTTGTATAGCTCGGAATATACACCTTTCAGCAGAGGAATTTTTCTGCGAAATTTTAGTGACTTTTTGCTGTGCTCAGAAATGGAACCTAAGCAACCTCTACTAATAACTCATTTAAAATATCATTATTAATTTCTTAAAACACATGTTAAACCCCTACTGACTAAATTTCGATTGAATTTTATGTCTCATTGTACATTATGAAGAACATATACAAAATTAACAGTTGCATAAGCTTCAAAATTACGTAACTTAAATTGTTTAAAGTTGTTTGAAGTTTCAAACACATGTTGATATTCCTGAAAGCCCATACTTTAATGTGGTATAGAGAATGTTTGCGCAAACCTGTGTGTTTTCGAAATAAATAGACTTGGAGCGGCTATTGCGTAATTTTCCGTCTCCTGAAAACATGTTAAATTGGCTGTACACAAATATATTTTTTGAAGAAGATTATGCTGTAAGAAATTTACTGGATGAAATGATGTAAAAAATTAATTTAATATTAAACTGCGAAATTAAATTTAATATACTCGTACCTCGGGTTATATAAAGATTTACATGAAAATGCTGAAAATCACAAAGGCTCTCAGAGGGTTAAATGCACTCTAATAAATGGAAGCGCTGATATGTGAGTGATAAGGTGTTATAGTTTAAAATAAGTTTCCAATGCTTCTAGAAATTTTCTGTTCCTTTGAATGTTTTTTATTTTGTGTCTAATACTGGAAATCAAAGCGTCAGATGTTATTAGCAAATGGTGCAATAAGTCTTCGTTACATGCTCTTCGACTTATTTTTCTCCTGTGCGATTCCCGGTACTTTCGAATCTCTTTATTTCGAACTTCGCTAGCTTCTTCTAATAATTATCAATTGGAACAGCAAAATTTGTAATCATATCCTCTCCATGAGTTAGTAATTTATGTACAGAAGCTGGGATACAATACGAACCGTACTTTGAGGTACATTGTTTGGCGTTCCCAGTGCGATATTGCCAATTTTTTCCGCATTAATTACTTCGTCACAGGCGATCACTTGCATTATAATTGAAAAACTTTTAATAAGTTCTTTATCCAATCCAGTGATCTCAGCTGTCTTTTCAAACTCAGCAAAAAATGTCCTTGCAGTGTTTCCATCGTGTGTCAAACCGCTTCCATGTTTAGCAATATCTATTAGCAAACTATCTATTAGCAATTCAACGCTAATTCTTTCCTGAACTAGCGTTAAATTTTTCTCTTTGATTCTTTTAAATTTAGCTTTTCTAGAAGTATCCTCTCTGAAACATTGAGATTGTCTTCTTTCATGAGTTTCGGTTACGTTAATGTTAATTTCTACAAATTTTCAACTGCAATTGGTTTAAGCTTATTACCAACTTTAAAGGAACACTGAAGTGAGGAATAGTTTTTATTATGGAAACGATCTAATTTTCGTTCATATTTCAGAGAGCTATCTTTTGTATTTACACAAAATATCCGCAAGCGCTCCTTAAAATTTCTTCATGAATTTTTGAGGCAATTAGCCTACACTGTTCACTTACAAAACTAAGCATTGATTTTTAAAACCATTATTTAAATTTTTCAGAAACAGAAACAAACCTCTGTTTTTTATCATATTTGAAAAGTATATAAGAAAAAAGACAAAATGAAATAATCTTGTTTGAAATAAAAAAGAAATATGCTATAATTAATATAACTACAAGATAAATTTAAAAAACTTAAACCCAATAATAACGAACATGCAGTGAAATAAGTTCTAAAAAGTTGCAGTTTTGTAAACCGATTTTAAACAGTTATGTAAATATCGTATATGTTGCCAATTAAAAAATAAACAAATGTTTTAAATAATCTACAAATGTCCTTTGGATATAAGTAAAAACTGCATGCTTGTTTTTCCAGTTTATTTTAGTTATTCATCATCTCCCTAAACTTCTTGTTTGCGACAAAAAACGCGAAATTGTTCCTAAAAACGATGCAGATACTTTCAGTATAATTTATTGTTCTCATTTAAACCTAAATATAAGAAAAATCATCATATACGTATATAGGCTTACACTATCGTGATGATCCTATGTTTGACATCGCCTATGCTTTGATCAGTGGCGTGGCGTCCGGTCATCGCTGGATGCGGCGATGACCAAGCAATATTTTAAAACTCTTAATAAGCTTTTAAAACTCTACGATCCAGTTTTAGCAGAACATTTGGAGTTCATGTATAAGTGAAGGTAAGATTTAAAGTTTTTTTTGAACATTCAACCATTGAATTTTAGAGTTAATAATTTTTCACCACAAACTTAAATAATTGCGATGACCACCGAAAATTTTCACGCCACGCCATTGGCTTTGATCCACTGTGGACTGTACATTTCATTGAAATTACGACTCATGAGTTTTATATAGATTGAGTTTAAATTCTCCTCAAATGTATCACAACGAATATAGCATTTTCTCATTCATGTAGAAAAAAAAAGTAAAATGCTGTTAAAACAAAAGTTCTTTGATTTTTGTTCAAATAAAAAAAATGCTAAAGCAACTCATATAATCGAAGTATGTATGCATGGAGTTTCGTAAAAAGATTATCAAGGACAATGTACCCTTATTAAAGATGGAAGAAAAAGAATAAAGCGATACAAAAGTTAAAGGATTTTATCAAAATGAAAACCGCGAAAGCTCAGTTAGAATTGATGATGATGTTTCAGGAGAATTTATGCCAACATTTTCAAATTTTATATGAAAATCAAATGTCTAGAATTTCATGAATATTAAAAATAAAACAATAATTATCCATTCTTCCAAAGAATTTTCGAATTAAACACTTTACTTCTGAAATTAGTGTAAACAGAAAGTTAGTTGAAGCAGAAAAAAATATATTTCCTCATTTCCATTAATTCTGCAATTATCTATATTTAATTTGTACAACATTTCTTTTACATATTAATTAAATAGGTCATTTTAGATTGAACATCATTAAAACATTTTATTCTTTATTTTCAAATAAAAATTCCCTTTTGTATAAAAGTGTGAAAAGAAAATAAAATCTTTAGACAATCAATGAATAGTTGGCCGAATTTTATAAAGTATAGTAAATTGCAAAATTAGAAAATCGTTATTAGTAATAAAGTTTACGAATTTTTCTTACGTAATATGGAAACTAAAATAAAAAAATAAATTAAAAATCTTGTAAGATTATTTTTTCTTCATATTATTAACTGCCTTTTTTCCTCGTCACTAAAAATACATTATTAATTAACCTAACATTCTTAATAAGTTGAAACTTCCAAATGATGGAAATTAAAATACATGATGGTAATTAGTATAACAGCAAGCATGAAAATTCATTGAAAAAACAACTAAGCAAACTCCTTATTAAATAACACGGTTTTTCTTGCTCGAATTGTTTCCCCTCACGGCTGATTACTTATTTATTTTGTGATTTTCCTCGAAGTGTAAAAAAGCTGTAAACAAAATAGACATTAAAGCAGAAAAAAATGTTCACTAGACGATTTTAATTATCTGCGAAGTGTGACCTTCAACAATTTTTATTACTGATCTTTGGTAATTAACTTTTTCTATATAATTAACTTGTTAATCTCAATGCAAAAAATAAAACATAGTTCAAGATCAAGAAATTTTACAAATTAGATTCAAATTATCGACATTTCTTACATCCTTAATGTGATCAAATTCCTTACTTATCTGTCGTGTTAAATAATTAATTAAAAATGATTTTTTTTTCTCGCATAGTTTTATCCATGTTTGAAACTTTACTTTAATCAGAACTAAGGCACAAAATTATGTAGAATATAATAATGTGGACAATTATATCTTAATTATTGCAAATAACAAAAATAATATGAAATTTCTTATTCTCTTAAAATATTGTTTTTCACATTCAGAAAGAATGCGAAAATAACATAAGCTATTAATTTAAATTAAAAAAAAATAATATGTAACTATTCTTAAACAGCGAAATACGAATGAAATGTAATGAATCTCTATGTATATTACAATATATACTGAAAGCTTACAGAGGCGAATATTTTTATTGTGATATTTAAAATGATATTACCAAAAGAATGCATCTTGATAAAAACTCCTGAAATATTCATCAATACTCATTCAAATGTGGCAAATGATGTGCGAGCGTACTTTTTTCTTTTGGCACGGCACTTTAATTATTGCCCGAACGACATAGCATGCCGGGACCAAAAACATTTTCAAGTTAAAAGTAGTCTTTTTTTTTTTTTTTTTTTTTTTTTTTTTTTTTTTTTTTTTTTTTTTTTTTAACTGTAATTTGATTGTTTCCTTTGAGCAGAATAGAAAGTATTGTTGCCAAATCTTGCGGATTTTTTATTTACAAATTCTAAATTCGTATCAGAAATTTTGAAAAGTAAGATATTTTTTAATATATAGAACAAAGATAACTATCCAAAATTATTGGTGAGTATTCGGAATTTCTGAATAAAAAACCCGCCAGATTTGAGAAGATTGCTGGAGAGACAAGGCAATTTTTAACCATCCTGTCGGTATAAGACGAAGATGGATTTGGTGTGCAAATAATGTGATAAAATCCATAAAAATGAAATTAAAGCAATGTTTGCGTAAAAAAAATCAGATATATATTCTAAAAGTTATATTTCAGCTACGAGTAAGATTTTAGATATAAGATTTCAGTTTTAAACAGAAGATAAAATACCTATAGAATATCTGTTTTGCTATCTGGTGTCATATACAGTGTGTCCACGTATAACCTGACCGACCTTTATTTTCGCAACCGTTGGTCCTAGATGCATACTTCCAATTACAAAAGTGGTAAAAATTAGGAGAAGAGTTAAGATTAAAAAAGTTTGAAGCGAAAAAACAATTTAACGAAGAATTACAGTATCTAAAATTTTATATGGTCCCCCGGTCCTATAACTTATATTTAGTAAAATTTAACTGTTATACTGACAAGTAAGGCAAAAAAAGTCCCGTTATTCTACGATTAAAATTGACCAAGTAATAGCTGTTTAAAGTTGGGGCATATTTTTTGCTGAAATTTTAGGGGTCATTCACAAATTTAGTAGAAATATAATTTCGTCAGATATATTAAAGAAATGGTTGGGAGTAAAATTAGCATTGCAATATAAATTTGAAATCTTTAATCATTGTGATATATTACTGGAAAGTATTGAACATATAAGAGAATAAAAATAACAGAATTTTTGTTAAATAAAAGAATGAGAAACAACAGCCTCAATTCTTTACAAAAATGATACATATTTTAAAATGCTGTTAGATTACACCGTCTTTCAAATTTTGGGTTGTGCCATGTTTTTTAGCTTTTGAAAATTGATTCACGTGTATTTTTTTAGCTCTGAATCAGAAAATGACTTTCATTTTAAACCATGACGTCAGGATTTTTCTCAAATCGCAAATTTCAAAGTTAAAAAGCTCAAAGTTAAAATTGATCCCCCTTCCCCTCCCAATCGCATCGGACCCCTGCGCTGTTTAGCTGTAAGAAACTCAGTATAATTCACAAAATTGAAGAAATTATTGAATTAAATAAAATTAAACTGAATAAAAAAGTCTTACATCTATTTTATAGTATCATATTTTTTGCTATTTTTTACCCTTGATACTTACGATTTGCGAAAAACCCTGACATGATAGTTAAAAGTGAAGGTAATTTTTATATTTAGTGTTAAAAAAAACAACATAAAACTTAATTATAAAAGCTAAAAAACACAACCATCGCAGGTTTATGTTATCTAATCTAAAACCATTTCTTAAACTTGTTAGAGGTAATCTATCCGAATTTTTTTGTCTTATCCTTGAATATAAGTATTTATAAGATGCTAAGCATCAAAATTCATAATAATATTACATTGTAATCGGATTTAAGTCAGTATGTAAAATTTTAACTTCGATCGGACATTTGAAAGTCAGTTAAAGTACAAGTACAAATTTTAAACTGGAAAGATGATCGTTGCAATTTAAATAAAACCTTATGAAAATAACATAATTTTTGTTAAAAGAAATCATATCCTCAAATCCTTACAAAATACAACATATGGTAAAATACAATTATTTTAACTAATCTGAAACTTAACTAATAAAATTAACTCAATCGTAAAAGTGGTACGATTTCTTTCAAACCTCAGATACCTTGAAATAAGTTTAAGTACTTTATATACGACGCCCCGAAAGCACGGTCGAAATCATCTGTTTTGATATGCAAAAAAGTGGCATAAGTCATGCATTTCAAAGTTTTATAACTCGGTCAATTTTAATGTTAGATGAATGGGACTTGTTCTGTCTTACTTGTTAGTGTCACAGTAAATTTTTACTAAATATCACTTATAGGACCGGGAGACCGTATAAAAATTTAAATTTCGTAATTCTTTAATAAATGTGTTACTTGACTCAAATCGCATTAAAAATAATTCTTTACATTATTTAAACCATTTTTGTAATTGGAAGTATGCATCTAGGACCAACGGTTGCGAAAATAAAGGTCGGTCAGGTTATACGTGGACACACTGTATAATGAAATTCATTTATGTATATTTATAAAAGAAAGTTTGGATTAGAGAGGGGGTTGGCTATTCAACTCTCAGACCAAACTACTGAACCTAAAATCTTGAAAATTGGGGTAAAAACAGTTTTAGTGATATGTTTACATTTCACACACATAAAAATATATATCTTTGTAAATGCCATTACAATATCCTACATATTGCTAAAATTATGAACAAAATCCGATATTAGTTATGGTTCAAGATCCCAGTATTAAATGCATTACAACCTGAACAAGAATGAGAAGTTGGAAAATGCACGGGAAACGTGGCAAATGAGGTGCGTTCGTACTATAACTTGTTTGATAAAAAAAATTTTGCACCGCATATTGCACTGAATGTATATTTTTGTATACTTCATAACTGCATATCAATTTCGTTCTGTTCGAAAGGCTGTAACATCATTAAAATGCACTTGAAATATTTTTCCCCATTGGCTGTAATATAACGGAAGTCTTTTGACTGTCCCTGTTATGGAACTATACATCCGAAGTTTTATACATCCGACAAAATTTTGCAACAATTATACATTTAAAATTTCAGATTATTGGGTTGGATAGTTTTTGCACTGTTATATGCGGACGGACGGACGGACAGTACGACGACTATAGGTATAGGCGTATTTATATAATTTTTCTAAATATAACGCTCCTAAAAATTCATGCTTCAAGCGTAGAATATGAAACATTTTCTAACACATTTATAAAACTGTAAGGAAACGTAACCTTTTAGAAACGTCCCAGCTAAAAATGAACTGCAGTTTTTTTACAGATTTGAGGTATTTTTCAAGTTTTTCTACGGTCAACTGTAGTTTTTTTTTGTAGTGCAATATCAACAGTAAAAACACTTCAGTTATTTTCCAGTTATTGACAAGTATTTTTTCAACCTAAAATTAAAATAATAGTAAGACTTTATGTCTACAGTAAAACGGCAGAGAATTTCAAGAGATTTTACAGTAATTAATTCACAAAAATTTTCGGTGATGTATCTGCAGTATGACTGCAGTTACTGAAGAACTTTACAGGTCTTAATTTTTGTAAGTATGATTATTATAATAGTAACTACAGTATAACAGCAGTTACTGTAAGATTCTTTCGCAAGACACAATATGGTATGATTGTGTGATATTTCCCGAAGTTTCTAAAGTGTTTAAAAATGTTTTAATTTTGTGAGAGTTGCATGTTATGAAACACACTTTTAAATACTACTAATAATAATTAATACTCTTTCCAAGACTTTTAAGGACTTAATTAAAAGGCACATTCCTACCTAACGCAAACTTTTTAGTTCCTCTTTCATTTTAAGCCAAGAGAAAAAAAAAAAATTCACTATGATTTTCAAAATCAGAGAAAAAAAAATTAGTTAAATTTCAAAATCGAAGGAGGGGCAGTGCCATCAACCCACCTGTGCCCCTGCCCACAACGGAAAATTCCTAGTTTTTTTCTTTTTTTAACTTACTCTAAACGAATAAATTTTGCTATTTTTTTTTTCAAAATCGGAGAAAAAAAAATTAATTAAATTTCAAAACCCGGGGGGGAGGGGGGGGAATGGGCCTCTCACTCACCAGTCCCTTAATGAGAATTTTCTTCTCATTTTTTTATTGTAAGTTACTCGAAAAGTATACATTTTACTATGTTTTTAAAAATAGAAGAAAAGGAAATTTTAATTAATTAAAGCGAGGGGCAATAGGTTTCTCCTACCTTCTACCCTATCCTTAACTGAAAATTCTTAATTCTTCTTTTATTCTAAGATAATAATAATAAAAAAATTCAGTATGTTTTTCAAAAGCGAAGAAAATAGTTAAAATTTAAATTCGAGGAAGGGGCAATGGGTCAGCTATTTCTTCTTCCCCTAACAGAAAATTCTCAATTTCTTTATTTTTAGTTACTCGAAAATAAGAAATTTTACTATACTTTTTCAAAAGTGGAAATAAATAAATTTTTATTAGTTACATTTTAAAATCCAGGAAGGGGCGGCAATGAACCTCCCACCCCCTTCCCTCCCGCCTTCTTAATGTAAAATTTCTTATTTTTCTATTCTAAGTGTTACTCGAAAAGTATAAACTTTACTATGTTTTTAAAAATAGAAGAAAAGGAAAATTTAATTAATTAAATTTTAAAATTTAGGTAGGGGCAATAGCTCTCTCCTACCTTCGTCCCCCCTAACAGAAAATTCTGAGTTATTCTTTTATTTTAAGTTAAGAGAAAATATCAAATTTCACTATATTTTTCAAAAATCGGAGAAAGAAATTAAGTTAAATTTCAAAATCGAGTTAGGGGCAGTGACTCACCTATGCCCCCTTCCCCAAACGAAAAATTCTTAATTCCTTTATTTTAAGTTATTCGAAAAGAATAAATTTTATTATGTTTTTGTAAATTGGACAAAAAAAAAAATTACTAATTAAATTTCAAAACCCAGGGAAGGGCAACGAGTCTCCCCCCACCCCTTAACTAAAAATTTCTTTTTTTTTTTAATTTTAAGTTACTTGAAAATTTTACATTATGTCTTTGAAAACAGAAGAAAAGGAAATTCTAATTAATTACATTTTAAAATCCAGGGAAAGCAATAGGTCTTCCTTGCTCACTGCCCCACGATCTTCATAACTGAAAATTTTTAGTTCCTCTTTTATATTAAATTGCTCGAAAAAAAAATTACTATGTTTTTCAAAATCGAAGAAAGAGAAAATTTAATTAGATAACTTTCAAAATCGAGGGAGGGACAATGGCCCTTCCATCCTTTTTTATGTCGCCCATGATTTGAGTTTAGAAACACAGGTGGGCCTACTCCTTACTCATTGCATAAATTGTCCTTCTACGGACATACATATAACTTCCAATTTTCCCGTTGTACTTCATAAAAACAAAGAACAACAACAAAAGAAAAGTATAATTTTCTTCCTTTATTTTTTAAAAATTCTCATTTTTACATATGATTTATTTTTCAAACTCTTACAGTGGCAATTCTAGCCCCATGGTTTTGTATTTACTTGAAGAGAAGTAACAAAGAAACATCTCAACTCCTCTCCGAATCGAGTTGTTGACATCATGAATATGTAATCCCGCGCGGCAGAACGGCATATCACGTTGTATTGCTGGAAAAAGATCGTTTAGTTTGCAGAAAAAATAACTTATTTTTACTGAATTCA
Organism: Maratus speciosus; assembly: GCA_963932465.1. Taxonomy (NCBI): domain Eukaryota; kingdom Metazoa; phylum Arthropoda; class Arachnida; order Araneae; family Salticidae; genus Maratus; species Maratus speciosus. Next base: position 59,676,698 of record OZ010789.1, read on the forward strand.
AATTAGAACGAGTGACTATTGGAATATTTTTATATTTTGAATTGAGTGAAATTATTGTCAGATCCAGACGTTTGTGTGAATATGAATTAGTGATAAGAAATTTCGATAAATAGAGTGCCTTTTCCAAAGAATATGCATAATAGATAAAAATATATCGTAGCTAAAAATTTTACGATTCGATCTCAAATTAAGCGTTTAAAACTGAATAAAGAAAGTATCAAATAAAAATATTGTAGTAAAATTATTTTAAGTGGAAGAAAAGAAAACCCCTGTTTACAAAAAAAAAAAAAAAAGGATTAAATGCACCGTCGCAATTTATGTATAAGTATTACAGATCCATCTAATATTGTACTATTAATGGTTGCAACATACACAAAAAATTTTGTTCCAATTCATGTTCTGGAGATTAAACTTAAATTATTATTATTAAATTCAAGTAAATTTATTATTATTAAATTCAAGTAAATCAAAAATATTTCATAACATTTTATTTCTAGCTAGAGAGTTAATCCAGTTTGTGTTTATATGATTCAATGCACTTTTATATTTATAGAAACAAATAAAATTATTTTATTTCAGATTTACAATTGCTTCAATACTTTTCTTTTACATTAAAATTTTAGAAATTTTAAATGAAATATATGTGCTTGCTAATAATTATATGCATTTAATGTTGTACAGTTACATAAAAAATCAATACTGAAGTAGAAATTTCAATTTGATGCCTAAGATACTTCAATAGGTGTCAATAGAATAACAACATTCCATTGGTAAGTAACTTATTGTCTTTTTAGGAATGAAATATTTTAATATGTACAAAGCAGTTATTAAAAAAAGGACGGCTATATATACGCTAGTTTGAAATACAATATATTTCTGCACCAGGCTACACATGAATCATATCAGAGAAAAAAAAAGCAGTACTACTTAGTTATCTTGCCGACCAATTTCGCCAGATTATTTAAATTGACATAATTTTTATTTTAAATAATCAAAGAACAAATAACTTAGTATAACATTAATAAAAATACAAATAAAACGTTGAAATAAAAGTCACTTGATGACGTAAACATGTGTAACTTGCTTAAAGTCAATGAATGTGGCATTTATGATCAACCATTATTGACATTTAATCTTTTAGATTGGCGATAAGATTTTTTGTCGACACATTAACTAAGCACTGCTTAAAAAGCTTATTCCATTCAAAAACTATAAGCAAAATAACATTGAATTGAAACTTTGTAAAGGTGTCATTTGACACAGATAGCAATAGTGTTACAATAATTTTTATTTATGAGTACATACTCGCTAATAATGTAAAATATCAATTTTTTTAAAAGAAACAATCTTTTTTTACTATCATATTAACCTGTCAGCACACACACTGTTATGAAATCTACCCTAATTACATTGTGAAGCTGATCTACAAATGTAGGCTGCATGTGCGCTGACGGGTTATTTGTGTTAATATGCAAAAAGAAAAATTACATTTCTGAATGATAATAGTGCCAAATTAGTTTTTTTTTCGTCAATTATGACACTTCTCAGACTCAAATAATCAAGGAGTTATGTTTTGATTTTCTCAAAAACAGGTTTTTAAGGCTTATAAATTTTTGGTACTTTTCCGTTAGCCAGTCGCCAGTGTTATATATATACATTAGGGTGGAACTTAAGTATAGGGTAAAAAAAAAACTTTTTTATTTTAATGTGTAATAGTGAAAACTTTTTTCCTTTTTGGATGTCTAAACTTTTGGCTGAAAAGGTTTTTCTAAATTAAGTTGTTTTCCGGTTCCTCAAGGAGGTCAAAGTTTTGAAATTTCAGTATAAAGTAACTGAAAGTAAACAACATAGCTGTTAGCTCATATCTACTTTTATTTAGCAAATACTATCCAGAAGTCACCACGAGGAGGTGGTTAAATATCGACTTCCACCCTCCTTACCTCCCTTTGTTATGAATTAATTAAATTGGATATTCAACCTACTGTCTTTTTAGGCAAACTTTGTCATTACATTGTGGGAATTCAACTTTCCCAAGATTAAGCCGTCTTTTGCTTAATATTTAAAGACGGTTGACGCAGCTCGCGGGACAATTTTTACACACGTTTCCACTGTTTGAGTATGGCAAGGAAAATCTAAAATTCAGGTGTAGCCCCTGTTTGTACTTTTTTAAAGTTCTTCATCCGATCAGACCGTCAAGATAGGATCAATGTTTTTATAGTCTATATTTTCAATATGTTCGCATTTTTTCAAGTCGCTTTCCTACTGATCCAGAAAATCCTTTTGTACCCGTAGTTTTTCAGCAAGATGTTGAAATAAGTATCTAAGAAAAAATTTCATTTGCATGTAATAATCAAATTATCCATTATAAAGTTTTTAGGGTATTGCTTCCGATGTTTTAACAACTCCAGATTTGCATCCTGCATTAAAGGCGTTTCTGTTTCACCTAATAACTCTCAAACTTGAAATGTCTGTGTTATTATTTTGAAAATACACCAAAATTGCAGTGGCTATATTAATATAAGAAGAAAATGTCAATGAAATATGACCAATATATTTTTATCCTGGTTTTTGAACTGAGACCAGATGTTCGTCTTTAATGATTCTTTATACTTTTTTCCCTCTGCTTCAGTTATCATAGCGTTATCCTTTCTGCCAGAAAAATACTAACCTTCTAAAATTAACTCATTAGATAGATAGATTAACTCATTTCGTCTTTCCTGTTCTTTCAAATTCTTCCTTTTCTTTTCTCTTTGTCGTCTTCAAGTCCTTCTTTCAGTTACCTTTTCTTTATTATCATCAGAAATACCCATATCTTCTAAGGTGCCATTTGCAATAATATTTGCAGTTCTGTCTAATACTCCGTTTTTTTCACCGTGTTGATTATCAAATTCAGGTTTAGAAAAACAACCGATTGAACTATTTCCTTCGAACTGTTTATTACACTTGACGATCATTCAATCAAAACATCATTTTTTGTTTTAAAATAACTTTTTTCCTTGATATTTCCATTTCCAGTCTTGCTACACATTTTTTGTAGTTTTTATATTTATTGATCCTATTACCATCTCTCTTTGGTCTTTGAGAAAGTGGCGTTCTTGTTCTGATACACGATAATATTTAGTGCTTTTACACAAAGAAATGTTTTTTACAGGATTACCTAACATTTTGCAATTTTATATTGGATGTGGGATTATTCTTTCTAATCTTAATATTTTTCTTCAAATTTTGACATTTCTCGCACTAGTCTCTAATAATTTTTTATGATTTGTGTATCAGAAACCGTTGGAATTGAAGGTCTCAGCAATACACTTTTAATTGTATCATCAACAGCTTTAGATATTTTAGAAATAGTGTGTACCAGATTCCAGCTGTCAGATTTTAAGTTAAATTGAACCCCAAAATAATGTTTCATAACTTTTTCATATGTTCATCAAAGATGACAGTCTAATGTTAAATGTTTTGGTTCACGAAATACAGGACACTTCAACAATTATCTAGATTTAGGTACGTTAACAGACTTTGTCACTTTTGACACCGAATGTTTATCGAAAAATAATTAAAGAAACTGTTAACACCCGTTAAATCGGACTAACTTGTTATGTGTCGCAGCCAAATAAATCAGAGACAATGAAAGCTAACGCCCACGACGCTGGCTTCTACAAAAGGCAAATAAAGTGGGGCTAACTTTTCTAAGGCACTCAAATTAATTATTCTCTTTATAACAGGACATTAACACTTAATTAATTTCATTTTGCAAAATATAAATTTAACAATAAGATTAAAAAACTTTTCATGCAATTATTGGCTTTTTTTCGTTTTTTATGGAAAATCAGCGGCTTTGAGGAACCGGAAAATATCAGTTTAAAATTAAAAGAAAAATATTTTCTTTTTATGGAGTTAAAAAGGAAAAAAATAATCACTATTAGAATATAAAATTCGAAACTTCGTTTTTTAGTTCCACCCTAATATACATGCTTATGTATATATATACATACATATACACATATATAGGTAGAAGCTATATATGTGTGCGTGTGTGTGTATACATACTATATATATATAGGTACATGTACATATATATATATATACAACACTGGCACCCGGCTAACCGAAAAGTACCAAATTTTTTAAATGTTTCATTCGGCTTATTTTTTGTTTAAATTTCATAAAATTCATAAGGAAGAATCCTGATACTGTTTACTGTGAAACTGGTTATACGTTTTACAATTAGACTTCATTAAGACAATTCTATTTAATTTAAGGTAAATTTTTTATGACAATCCCCACTGAAGAGTTTCTCTATTTTTTCTAACAATCAACTGGCAAATTTCGTGAATTTTCCTGACGACTGAATGACAATTTTCACTGTTTTTTTCCACGCAACTGATTGACAAATTTTGCAATATTGTATTTCTACCCACTGGTGAAATTTGCAGTTTTTTTTCTTGATACTGATTTGTGAAACTTGGGGGATTTTTTTCATACGGTCGATGGATGAATTTCACAGATTTTCACCGCGGACGATAGAAGAATTTCATTATTTCTCTTACTTTTTGAACTTTTTAAATATTTTTATCCTTTTAGATTGTTTTTTTACAGAGCCCTCCGATAAATGTCATTTGTAATACAGGGTGGTCATAAAAAAACTTTGCCGATATATGGAACTCTAGCGGCCGGTCCGTTTAACCGATCGAGATGAGATTTCAGATACAGTTATTCGGAGGTATTAGCTCGGGATTCTTTGAACGGCAACAAATTGGCGCTCATGGTTATGGTTATAGGTACAGAAACTCGAAATTTTTGAATGGCAACGCCCTTTTTTTTCGTCACAAAATGCTCAGCACATGCGAAAACTCTAAATAGCGCTAGAACGGTACGTGTATCGCAATAAATGGACGCGTTATGCACGCACAAAAAACAGCTCAGCAAATGGCCAAAATCAACACGATTGGGGCAAACGGGGGAAATTTGCATATGACAGAGGCAAGACAACAATCGCAGAACGCAGTTTGACAGATAATCAGCGTAGAAAACGGATTTTTGACTCTGTCATATGCAAATTTCCTCCGTGCGTCCCGATCGTGTTGTCTTTGGCCGTTCGCTGAGTTGTTTTTTGTGCGTGCATAACTCGTCCGTTTATTGCGATACACGTACCGTTCCAGCGTTATTGAGGGTTTTTGCATGTGCTGAGAATTTTGCGACGAAAAAAAAATGGTCATTGCGATTCGAAAATTTCGAGTTTCTGTACCTATAACCGTAACAGCGAGCGCCAATTTGTTGCCATTGACAGAATCCCGAGCTCATACCTCTGAATAACTATATCTGAAACCGCATCTTGATCGATTAAACGGAACGGCCCGTAGAGTTCCATATATCGGCAAAGTTTTTTTATGACCACCCTGTGTATAAAAATTTCATAGAGGAGGGAGGGTGTACTCCGGGTGGTGCCCCACTGAGGGGGCACTTTTCTAAATTTTGCTGACACCCCTCATGTGACCCATCGCTGGAAAGGCCTGTGACCACTTATTCAAGTTATGCACATCTGGCTTTCCTCCCCCCACTTTGCCCCACCCCCAAGGGGGCACTTTTCTAAATTTTGCAGTCACTCATCATGTGAGATATTGTTGGAAAGGCCTAATACCACTTATTCATGTTATGCACATCCGGCTTTCCTTCCCTCACTTTGCCCCCCAAGAGGGCACTTAACTAAATTTTGCAGTCACCCATCATGTGACATATTGTTGGAAAGGCCTAATACCATTGATTCATGTTATGCACATCCGGCTTTCCTCCCCCCACTTTGCCCCCCCCCCACAAGGGGGGCACTTTTCTAAATTTTGCAGTCACCCATCATGTGATATATTGTTGGAAAGGCCTAATACCACTTATTCATGTTACGCACATCCGGCTTTCCTCCCCTCACTTTGCCCCCCCCAAGAGGGCACTTTTCTAAATTTTGCAGTCACCCATCATGTGACATATTGTTGGAAAGACCTAATACCACTTATTCATGTTAATCACATCCGGCTTTACTCACCCCACTTTTCCCCCCAAGGGGGCACTTTTCTAAATTTTGCAGTCACCCATCATGTGACATATTGTTGAAAAGGCCTGATACCATTTATTCATGCTATGCACATCCGGCTTCCGTCCCCCCACATTGCCCCCCAAGGGGGGCACTTTTCTAAATTTTGCAGTCACCTATCTTGTGAGATATGGTTGGAAAGGCCTAATACCATTTATTCATGTTATGCACATCCAGCTTTCCTCCCCCAACTTTGCCCTCCCCAAGGGGGGCACTTTTCTAAATTTTGCAGTCACCCATCATATGACATATTGCTGGAAAGGCCTAATACCACTTATTCATGTTAATCACATCCGGCTTTCCCCCCCAAGGGGGGCACTTTTCTAAATTTTGCAGTCACCCATCATGTGACATATGATTGGAAAGGCCTAATACCACTTATTCATGTTAATCACATCCGGCTTTCCTCCCCCCACTTTGCCCCCCCCCCCAAGGGGGACACTTTTCTAAATTTTGCAGTCACACATCATGTGACATATTGTTGAAAAGGCCTAATACCACTTATTTATGTTATGCACATCCGGCTTTCCTCCTCATATTTTGTAATAAATTTTTAAAAGGCTATAGTGAAACTGCAAAAAAGATGCAGATGGAAGACTGCGGTGATTTGGCACAAATCCCTGCAGTTCATTTGAAGTCGACATATCTATAAATTTACTGCGGTGAGTGTGTAGTTATCAACTACACACTTACTGCGGTTAATTATAGTTATGTCGACTTAAAAACACTGCAGGGATTTGTGCCAAATCACCGCTGTCTTCCAACTGCATTTTTTTTTAAGTTTCTCTGCAGTTCATTTTTAGCTGGGATATAACACACTTTAAAATACAGTTTTATGAATTGCCTCCCACAATCAAAAACATAGTTTAATTATTTTGTGCAGCAATGCTTACGATCTATGGATTTGTATTTAAACAACATAGCGTGTTATAATTTAGTTCATTTAGGAAATTAATTATTAGCAAATTTCGCCAGCAAAAATGCACTCAAATATTTTAGAAGAGCGTTGTATGGGTGGAGTGAAAATGCTCGAAAAGAAAAGTTTTGTCCAATTTATTAGCCTATGTACAGAAAAGTTGCTATTTACAAGTGTAATCATTTTTGTGAAATTTGAGCTTCCTAAAAGGTAGTATTTGGCTGCCAATTTGGCATAAGTGTATGAAAGAATAAACTACAGTGTTTATTATTATTATTTATTTATTTCTTTTTTTTTTTTTTTTTAATGGGATTCAAAGTATTTTTCTTTTGTTGTTATTTTCGACTTCATAGACAATTATATATATTCCACAAAACTTTTTTTTTTTAAATATTTAATCACCAGCAATTTACAATTAAAATATTTTTTTATAGCATTTTATGCTTATTTACCTATGTTTAATAGAATAAAAAATATATTTTACTATACTTCTACAGTGAATGAATGTTGCATGTGTCTTTAAAAAATTCTGTAAATTAAGGAAACAAAATTTACGATACTCAACAACTGTTTCACAAGCTATGATTGGTTATTAGATTTAGATCATCTTATTTGTTATTATTAACTGAATTGCAAAGCTAATAGAAAATTAAAGAATTTACGTATGTGATAGCAACTGCTGTGCTTTCTCGGAGATTTAAAATGCTTACGATTTTAATAAAAATGTTTTTGCAAAAGTGTGGTCATATGACGCAGTTGGTGAAAAAAAGAAATTGGAAAACAAACAGCATTTCACTAGGTTTTATACATAAATTCAACAGATGGATTAAAAGAATACCTTTTTATGTGCGTTTGTAATTATATAAAGACGTAGCACCCATAGCAGCCGTCTAGTCCGTCCGTCATTCCGTCCATCTGTCCGAACATAACAGCGAAAAAACAACCCAATCAAATGGTTTGAATTGTAATATAGTATATGATCATTGCAGAATTTTGTCGAGTCATTTCAAATTTTATGAAAATCGAATCAAAACATTAAGGATATTAATAAACGTTCCCTTCATTCTATTAAATTCTATAATACGTAATTAATTTAATAATATCCCATAATAGGAAATGATTCTATATTACCAAGTCGTCATATTTAACATGGAGTCATATTATTTCCGTATTACTGAATTTAATATATAGAACCGTACCAATTTTGTATCCATGCATTTTTGCATATGAGTGTAACAACTGTTGAACCACAATGTGAATATTTATAAAGCTAGTAACAGTAGGAATGCACCTAATTTGCCATGTTTTGCACGATTTCCTACATGTTTAACGTTTAAAATAATGTATTAGCTAAATATGTGAGGTTTAATATATTAAAATAAATAGATTATATTAGTTGAAAATCGTTATATTTCATGTATTTATTTGTAAAGTAATACCCATTAACATAAAGAACTTGAATTTAACAGTCAAAAATACTACTATAGGAAGTTTAACTTCAATGCAAATAAGCTGGAAATAATTTTATATCTATATATATATATATATATAACCATTAATTAAACATAACCTACCACCATCAAAAACCGTAATATTATGAATTAAAGCTGTAAGTATAATTTTTTTTTTAAATTTATTATAAGAATTATTATGGAAGAAAAATAAGAAAGTGGACACCGACAAATAATGGAAATGCTTATATATTGAATTACGTTGTCAAGGGCACAGAATTCAATGATATAAGCAAAATGGTTGTTTTCTGTGAGAAAAATAAGCTAAAGCTAAAAGTTATTTTCCCCTGTGCCCAAACAACCATTAAAATCAAGTGAATTGATTAAAAATGAAAACAGAATAGAAACAAATAATATGAAATGGAAAAATCAATAAAACCTATTTGAATATTTATAGGATATAAAATAGAAATAATAAACACCATACCGATTAATATTTCAATATTTTAGAATAAATCCACGCGCACATGGCACCCAAAATATCGTAAAGATTAAGGTGAATAAAACAGTTAAGAAATCACAGTAATTGATACCATAGGATGCAGTTAATACATTTGGAAATAAATGTTAAATAACTTTTACTATAATATAAAATAAAACAAATAGAAAGTAATTACATATTTAAAATGCACTATTAAATTAATTAAAAACTGTTTAACAATATCGATAAAATTTAGCTAAAAATTCCCCTGGTGTAGTAAATTATAACTGAAATGTAGCTGGAAAAAGTAAAATTTAGAACTTATCGAAAAAATACAAATTTTGGTGCTACCATCTAGTATTACTTTTATGATTCAATTGTCACAAGATAAACAGTTGTAAGCATTTGAATGTAACAATTGTTTTATTAACAGCAAAACCAAAACAAATCCTTATATATAGATAATTATAAACCGAATATAAACCACACAATGTATTTAAAAAAAAAAAAAACTATTGTTAATAAAATTTAAAAAGCAAACAAAATATTCTATTAGCTAACTTATTTAAACTACACTAAGAATAAATTATTATTATTATATATATATACATACATATATATATATATATATATATATATATATATATATAAACATATATATATATATATATATATATATATATATATATATATATATATATAAACAAAAAAAAACAGAATGTAAATTCATGTGTAATGCAAGAATTATCTAAAACTTTCAAGCAACTCTAGAATAATTCAAGAATATTTAAGTAAGCAATATTGGAAATGCATAACATATTAAAAACCCACTTTCAGCTGCTACTGCACATAGAAAGGGAGTTTGTCTTATTTTTCTTGTTCAGCTCCGTATATTGTATGCACATGTTTATACTCGCCACATATTACAACAAAATTTTCACCATATAAAAGACGCAAAACCAAAAAAATAATTCAACTAAATGCGCACTTCCAGAAATTCTAATCTATAAAGGGAAATGTATCCCGTTCATTGGGTCGCCTTGAATATTATTTTTTTTTTCTACAAACAACTCTTAATATGCTTACTAGATTTTTAGTTCAAAATACACAACACAATTAAAAACCTTTTATAAAAAGTAATACTTTCGATTTTTATTTTTTGCAGCCGTGCTTATGAGTTATATAATCTGTACACACCCATACCCAACATAATACCACAATTAAAACTAGTCGTTCGAGGCCACCGTTAATACTTACCCATCATGGATATACATAATATAAAATATGAAAATAAAACATGTGATACATGCTAAGCATTGTATCATGTTATTTTTATTCATAATTTAATTTACTTGGACTTCTTTAAATATAATTAATATAATCATTTAAGCTAATATTACTTCTTGTTGCATTAAAATATCTCAATTTGTTGATTTTCTGTAAACAAATAAATACTATTGGTTTACAATGGAAGTTGGCGGGGGGGGCTATGGGAATTTGGCGGAATATTAGAGATACCGCTAATTTGGCGTCACCTTTGGCGACTCAATTTTGTCAACAAGTTTGGCAATATATCGCTCAGTTGGGGACAAATATGATGACAGAACAGGTTTTCTCCAATGTTAACCCCCCCCCCCCCCTTATATGTATCGGGATGCATTAAATGCTTGACATTTACGATAAGCAAGTATTGGCATTTAATTTTGTAGTTTGACGATAGTTTTTTGGTCGTGGGATAATCGAGTAGTACTGAATTGCGTAAAAGAAACATCTTTGTAACTAGAAAAATTATTATCATATTAACTAACAGTTTACTGCGTCGGATTAAGCGTCTCATTTCCAATTAAAATATATCTTAGAATTAAAATTTGAATGAAATTAAGGGTTATAAAAAATCGAAGAGTGTGAAAAATATGAATAAATATCTCGGCAACTAATTATCCGATCAACTTTTTTCTTTATGCAAAGTTTATGTTTTTTTATTGTCTTTTATATTCATTCCTTCAAATAAACAATTTCGAAAAATTTTATATACCTTTTATCAGAACGAATATTTCGAGAGTCCAAAAAACTAGTTCCAGATAATCGAGGTTATTGATAGTCAATAGGCTTCTTTCCATTATTACTTCCTAAGTACACACCAAATTTCATGTCTCTATCTCAATTTGTTCGGGAGATAGAACGTTTACAGTCACACAGACACGCACACACACACACACACACCCAGACGTACGGCAATTTTTCTTCTTCTAAAAATATGCTTTTTGAAATATCCTGTGTCTTAAACGTGTAAATCCGTCATTTTTTTTTTTTCGATTTTTAAAGCAATTACAAGGTTAACCCTATACTACGTATGATGGGTAACAAAAAAGTACTTCTAACAATCCAGGAACTACAGGAAGCTACAGGAAGCATTTTGCATTTTGATGTACAATTATTACAGAACTGTATTACAGGAGTAAATAACTGACAGGTAGTCTGGCAGACAGCATACATAAAACAAACGTATAATAAATACTTTTCAATTGTTTGAAAAACGTTAAATATACACATAAAATGTTAAATATATTCCTTAACATTGACAAATAGATAATAAGATGATAACTTATTATTAATTACCGTAATTTCGGGTGTATAGCCCGCAGATCAAACAATTCAGTTTGGACCCAGAAATTTTATTCAGTATTTGCATACCAATATTTACCGTGATCTAAAAAGTTACATTTTATTTTTAAAAATTTCTGGGTCGAAAAACGATTGTTTGATCCGCGGGCTATACACCGGAAATTACGGTATATAATTTTCCATGCCAAAGAGTCATTAGGTTTCATTAATATCATGACACTGTAATTTCCTTTACTAAGAAGCAGCAATACTGGCACGAAATTTAAAATCGTATATTATATTTACAAAAAGTTCTCCCAGTCTATATTTTAATAAATTGTATAAAAAATATGTAATTTGTTTAAAAATTAAATGCCGTATACGAATTACAAATCAAAACAAACGATTCACTAATGTACTCGTGTCGTTTTGCACTTTTTTCTGGTAAAAGAAACATAATTGTAATTCTGCAATTCTAAATTTGTAATTATTTAACCATATCTTTGTCACATGTTTCAAATATATAATTCTCTCTACAGCGTGTTTAATTTAGAAACTAGAGTATGTATACATAAAATAAATATTTAATGTTATAGGAAAAGAAAAATTACGATAAATTAATTAACATTTATAGTAGCATTATTACGAAGTTACATAATTATTACATAGTTTTTCATACAAAAATAAACTGAGACCCTATATATCACTCAAAAACTCTTCATTTGGTCTAAATAACAAAACATAATTTATATTTTCAAGAAACAATACTGCTGAATTTTCTTTTCTCCTTTACGAAAAACATATAAAAATAAAGAACTTGTGGTTCGGCTTTACGTGTGAAAGTACAGCTGTTACATCCAAAACAAGTAACATTTTCACATGCAACAAAAAAGTAAATTTGGACTTCTAATAATCCCCTGGAGATTGTAAAGCAAATACATCTTGCAATCCGCAAACAGAGATTTTTTTTATTTTTCGTGAATATATATGTCTTATATGCGGATGTATTTCTTTTAGTAAGGAAAAAAACAGGGGTTATTCTCGAAAATTTATAAAACTTGCATGTATAGAAGTATAAATATAGGTACTCACTATTCCTATAGACAACTTGAGCAAGAAAATTTGCCCGTTTATTAGTTTGCATATAATGTTACTTCTGTAGATATCTTTCGGAGAATATTTTAAAATAAATTGTAGAATAAGAAAAAATATCCTAATTAAAATGTATGTAACACTATTAAATATCGTTTACGCATTTTTGTATTATTCATGAGGAAAAACATTTCTGTGTTTAAAAATTTATTAAATATTCACTTTTTTGTAATAGTGTCAGTATGATCTATATTTCGAGCGCTAACTTGAAAGCCTAAAAAACTTTATGTATGTTATTAGACTTTCAAATATTAAAACACCATAACTAAATTCGAATAATTATGTATTCAAATCCCAAAACATAAGAGAGAAATTTTGTTTTCATTATATAAAATGCGATTTTAAATGGTTTTCAAATAAAAATTTTATCGCGCTTCTTTAAGTTTTTATTTTAAAGCTATAAATTGGAACATACTCACGAAAGTTTAGTTAAAACGTCAGATATAGGTCATTTATGGAAACGTCATTTACAAATGTTAGGAATTTGAAATACATTATTCAATTTTTTTGCTGTAAGAAGAAATTTTTTGGTAGTAACTAAACTCGAATAATTATGTCTTCAATATCCCAAAACAAAAGAGAGAAATGTTGTTTTTGTTATATAAAAGCCGATTTTAAATATAAATTTTATCACATTTCTTTAAGTTTTTATTTTAAAGCTATAAAATGGAACATACTCACGAAATTTTAATTAAAACGTGAGATATAGGTCATTTATGGAAAGGTCATTTTTAAATGTTAGGAATTTGAAATACATTATTCAATTTTTTTGCTGTAAGAAGAAATTTTTTGGTAGTAACTAAACTCGAATAATTAAGTCTTCAATATCCCAAAACAAAAGAGAGAAATGTTGTTTTTGTTATATAAAAGACGATTTTAAATATAAATTTTATCACATTTCTTTAAGTTTTTATTTTAAAGCTATAAAATGGAACATACTCACGAAATTTTAATTAAAACGTGAGATATAGGTCATTTATGGAAAGGTCATTTTTAAATGTTAGGAATTTGAAATACATTATTCAATTTTTTTGCTGTAAGAAGAAATTTTTTGGTAGTAACTAAACTCGAATAATTATGTCTTCAATATCCCAAAACAAAAGAGAGAAATGTTGTTTTTGTTATATAAAAGGCGATTTTAAATATAAATTTTATCACATTTCTTTAAGTTTTTATTTTAAAGCTATAAAATGGAACATACTCACGAAATTTTAATTAAAACGTGAGATATAGGTCATTTATGGAAAGGTCACTTACAAATGTTATGAATTTGAAATACATAATTCAATTTTTTTGCTTTAAGAAGAAACTTTTTGGTAGTAACTAAATTCGAATAATTATGTCTTCAATATCCTAAAACAAAAGAGAGAAATTTTGTTTTTTATATAAAAGGCGATTTTAAATATAAATTTTATCACATTTATTTAAGTTTTTATTTTAAAGCTATAAATTGGAACATACTCACGGAATTTTAATTAAAACGTCAGATATAGGTCATTTATGGAAAGGTCACTTACAAATGTTAAGAATTTGAAATACATAATTGAATTTTTTTGCTGTAAGAAGAAACTTTTCGGTAGTTTACTGAACATAAAATAATTAATAAAGGAACATTACTAAAAAGCCCTTTAGATCAATCATTTGTTTTACGAGCCAATGAGTCATGACACTTTGGTAGTGAATTAAAGTGATAACATTGTAATAGATGCTACTTCGATTAAGGAGGTAGGATACCTTTGAACATGTCGAAAAAGTAAAAAATATCACTATGTTTCAAGCTTCAAAACTCGTGTAATAAGTCAAAAATAAAAATCAAACTTCATTTAAATATAAAGTTCATATTTAAATTTATATTTAAAAAATATGTATATACTTGTAAATTCATAAATAAGTATTGAAATGATAAGTTTAAAAATATATGATAATAAGAGAAAAAAATCTTGCGCGCATGATAAAATCTGAAAATACGCGTATAATGAGGAAATTTTGGTGAAAATAAATACATAATAGTGTTATCTTTATACTAAAACCAGAATATTGGTAAAAAATATTGACTAAATTATAAAATTATCAAAAAGTTAAAAATTTTCACCTTTTAAAAAATATTTTTAAAGAACAAAAACAGAAAAAAAATAAAATCTTAAGGTTTTTTTTTTGTTTTATTTTAAGTTGTAGATAATACAGAAATGAAAATGTGGTAAAAATTTCTTTTGATTGTCATGCATAGTTTTTTAGTAACAATGCGCGCAGTATCAAAATTCATCGTTATGAATAAACGAAACGCAAAGTTTAATTTCCCTATGTAGTCTTAATATGTAGTCATAATAGAACTACCATAATAAGTAAACTAATGGGAATTTTTTAATGCGGTGGTTTTTTGCATATTGTTCAGAAATGATTATGATTACGGAATCAAAATATGTATTAAAAAAATTGAAAATTTGAAATGTTTAAAGGTATCCTACCCCCTTAAGAAACTATCACTATTAGGGGGGTCAAGTCTACTGACGGTACATATAAGTGCCATTAAAATAACTTGTTATAAAATTCATTACATCGATTAGTTGTAATACAGTTTAGAATGAATTATAGATGCACTACCTTATCTTGTTCCGAAAGCATTATTGGTTACACAAAGCAAAAATATTTTTAAAGGGATGATTTATTTTCCCTTTGCATCTTTTCAGCTTTCTTGGAGTTGTTGAGAGGGGAATTTTTCAATTCGGAAATATTTTTATATTTCTATTGTAAGAACATTATATTTCTACATTTCCTAATTCTACAAAATACTAAGAAAAATATATAAAATAAAAATCTGAGTGGGATTATAAATATTGCACAAAATCCCTATAACTTCAAATTTAAGTAATCCTTCTATATCGTTATATTCCTCTAAAATCATTCTAAAATTTATTAAATGATTATGTAAATCATCTAATGTAGCTTAAACAATTCTCAAAAGATGCTTTTGAACATAAAATTTTCATGAATTCATAATTCAGTACATAACAAGTTAAAAATATATCATATTACAAATATATCATGGATGTGTTGATTTTAGAGTAACTGTATCTTTAACCACCAGTTATATTCACAAAAAAATGCAAGTATGACATTTGATATATGTTCTCATAAGATAGTGATAGTAGTAAATGAAGTATAATGTATTTATTTTCATGGAATAGGTAGTGAATGTTATTGAAATAGGTATCGAATAATTAAGTATTGTATTAGTCTATTGCTAGTTCATGGGTTGTAAACACATTTCTTCCTACTTCCAGAGCTACTGGCTGGAACATCTATTCCGATCTAGTGTGTGTCTAACTCTGAGATCCGGGGTAGACCGGAAAAATCCTTGATTAAATATTTTGCTATAAAACCTATTTTGTATACCATTTATGTTAGAGTCATTTTTTTTTTATAATGTGTTACATAAGATATCGAGTAGATAGTCTAAATGTACACTACAAAATGCATTACTACAAAAAAGAAATTACGGCAAGCCTAAGGGATGCATATGCATATACCTCTCACTTATCCTATACTGAACAAATAAAATATATAAATAGCATGGCATAAAATGTTTATATTTAATATTTTTGCAATAAATATTACACTGAAAATTAAATGAGTTTTTTCGTAATAGATATTGAATTCATATAACAAAATATGTCTTATTATTTAAAATGTTGACTTAAGATTAAAGATTTAAAAAAAAACTTCGAAAAAATTAGTATATAAGATTAATAATTTTTTTTTATTAAAAGCAGTTACAAAAAATTAAAATAAAAATTTATTTATTTATTTAAAGAGGGAATCTTTAGCCAATTATTTTACACGAAGATAAGATTTCATTTTAATTGTAAATAAGTTAAAACCGTTAAGTACTACCAAAACTTCTATTAAAGATAAAAAAAAAAGTATCTCTCTTTTTTTTACTACTGTTTGATGGGGTATTTTTATCGAAAGAAATTTGAATGTAAAACTACAAAAGAATACCTACAGATAATTTTCTATACTGATTATTTAAAATGTTAAAATTTTGAGAATTATTTTAAAACCCATTTCGTTATAACTGAGCCATTTTAAACATTCAATTTAAAATTATTAATTAGCGTTTTAACACTTAAAGAGGCAAACAATGCCAAAAACTAAAAGACTTTTGATTTTTCGTTACGTAAACTGTTTTAGTTTTGATAATTTATATTCCTTATAGCTATAAAATTCTTTCCTGATGCATCTAATATATCACTTAAATGAAAAGAATTGTAATTATATTTATACAAATATAGTAACATTTTATAAAACAAATATAATGCCACTGCACAATTGTGATATATTACAGCCTGTTGTATATTTTCATCACTTTATTTTATTAGGAAACTAACTTGGTATCCAATATCATTTATTATAAATTTACAGCTGCTACGGACAATTTAAAATAAGGATCAGTTGACAATGAAAACTTTTAGACAAAAAACAAACAAACAAACAAACAAACAAACAAAAATTTCGTTAAAACTTCTCTCAAACAATTTTTTTACAATGCCAAGGCAAAGAGATAATGAGGAATTAATTATCTTTATTTTTTTCCAAAAAATATGAAATATAAATGAGAAAATAATATACATTATGTATAAAACATCGAGAAGAGCTTTTTATACATATTTTATATCCTGTTATTCTAAGTATATGTAAATTAATTAATGCAGCATTTTCATAGTGATGTAAATGTTTTACATATATCATACTAAATAATCAAACTTTTGAACCATTAACTTCATAACACATATAAAATACAAAAATACACAATTCTCTGAATTATATAAAAATATTCATAGTTTTTTTAGGGGGGACGGGGGGGGGGTTAGATTTTAGTTATTTACATAAGGAAATTAGAAATCATTCTTTTTTAAAAAATTATTATAAAAATAATTTATTTAATAAATATTCACGATAACAAATTCAATTCTAATCGAATTGCTGTAAAAAATTATATTCTAGAATTATTTTATTTGTATATTTTTTTTTCTGTGTAAATGCAATGATTTTTTACACTTCATTTAGAAAGAAAGATTCCACTTACTTGCATTTTTAATTGCTTTCATTTTATTCAAGTTACTTAAAGATGTGAATTCAGCAGAGTGAAAAAGTGTCTCGTCTATTCTATATATATAAAAGTTTTACTATAATTGACATGTCATGTTCCTATGAGTTGCCCTGTGTGCTTGAGGGCAAAATTATGCATTGAACTTTATTTTAAGAAATGCTCTGGTTTCATTGAATATTTAATATATAGATATTATAATTGCAGAATAGTGATTATACAGTAAATTGCAATTTTTCTGATAGTGATTTTAAACTTGGTTAAACCCTTTATAGTCACCTCCAAGAAACAGTAGGACACCTAGTAATAATAAAAAATGAGATGTATGACTTACTGCTATGAATAACTGTGTTTGTATCTAGTGGAACAACTTCTGAAACACAAAGTTATGTTTAATACTGTATCTCAGATGTGTTTTATACAAATTGTATACTGTTCTACTAGATGCAGACAGTTTTTTCAATAGCTGCGAGTCAGACATCTCCCTTTCATTATTACTATCCATCCATTATGTCCGACTGACGTTCTGAGGCGACGGTGTGCTATAATCAATAACATACGGGCAGTCAAAAGACTCCAGGAATTTCGTTTTAACACTTGATTACCACAATATAAGTACAGTCGTGGGAAAAAAAGTAAACACCCTATACTAACTCTTCAACAAATTATCGTAGAAGAAAGCTACTGGTAACGAACGATTGGAAATAAAGTCTACTTTTAAATGATGTATATAAAAATTGTTTAGGGGGCCATCTACATATTAAAACGAAACATAACTTTGTTTTTTTTTTCAATAGCAGTACACAATTCTGACAGCATAAATGAACTCTAAACCCTTCAATTAGTCTAAAAACAAATTTTTATGCATTTCGTACCATAAGTTTCCGAGAAATTAATTATTTTAAAACGAGCGTATTTTAAGGGCTGTATCCAAATTGAAGTTCGGTACTGGATTATTAACCGAGAGAGCTCACTTCTTGATCAAGGCACCTTAAGCAGTCAATTAAGCCTGTTAGATTACAGGAGAGCATAAGAAATTTCAAAATATTTAGTCACTTCTATCATAGATGGACCCTTAAACCATCATTTTCCCGTTTTTTAAACATAATTTGAAAACTGCTTGGAAGAAAAATGTGACATTTTGGATTTTTAAAAAGCAGGACTTAATAAATCTGAATCCATCAAAAAAAATTGTAGATTGCAATTCATAAATTTTTAATATTAATTTCTTAATTCATAATTCATATCAGAAAATTATAAAAATTTCAAATTCAACGTATTTATATTTGGGTGTACAGTGGTGGTCAAAATTAGAAGGACAAGGCAAAAATCGCCAAATCTTCGCTACATTTGACCGGACACCTATGCAAATTTAATGGATGTAAACTAAAAGAAAAATGAAGAATACTTTTATAAGATTTTATGGAAATATGTGGAAAATTTATATTCATAAAATGTATTATGGATTTATACAGCCATCTGATATGGACAAAATTATAAGAACAACTGTATTTGTGTGTTCTAAAAAGTAAAATTTGCATGTTTTTTGCTCTGCACACGGAACTCAGCGACGATATAAATGCATAGTAAGCGTTTGGGATCGTCATATTCTGTTTTTCAGTCATGCCGCTAGGTACAAAGCATTCGGAGTTTGAGAAAGGGAAAGTGGATGCATTTAAAAGTTCAGGACTTTCTGTACGCCAAATTGCGACAAAGCTCAATAGATCAAGAATGGTTGTTTACAATTATCTTAAAAATCCCGGTAAATATGGACGGCAAAGACATACAGGTAGGCCATCTTCTGTTTCTGTACGGGAGAAAAGAATGATAATAAGGCGGGCTTGCTCCAAAAAACAAATGTCAACAGAAATAAAACGTGATTTGAACTTAGAATCAGTGCTCGAACTGTTCGACGTGTTTTTCAAAAAGAAAAAAAGGTTCTCTATGGTAAACATATGTCACGACTTCCACTTACAAAACTTTATAAGAAACTGAGGATAGAGTTTGCCAAAAAATGCATTACTATGGGGAAAATGTGGGATGATGTTGTCTTTACAGATGAGAAAAAGTTTAATTTGGATGGACCAGATGGTTTTCGCTACTTCTGGTATGATCTCCGTAGAGAAAAAGTAATTTTCTCGAAGCGTGCATTTGGATGTGACTCAGTAACGGTCTGGGGAGGTTTCGCAACTGGTGGAACTACTCCAATAGTTTTTGTGCAGGGTAGAAGGAATTCTGAGAGTTTTGTTGAAGTATTGGGCGATAATCGTTTACCGGAAGCGCCGTTAATAACGAGTAGAGACTATTTTTTCCAGCAGGACAATGCCTCAGTACATGTTTCCCAAACTTTAAAATCGTAGTTTGATGCTAATTTCGTGAAACTACTTCATTGGCCGGTCAGAAGTCTTGATCTGAATCCAATGGAAAATCTGTGGGGGTATTCTGGCACACGAAGTATACAAAAATGGTATACAATATTAAAACAAGCAAGAGCTCAAGTCCTCCATCGAAAAAGCCTGGTCAAAAATTTCCAAGAACGTTCTTAAGGAACTGTCAAACTCCATGACCTCAAGACTGATCAAAGTATTGAGAAGAAGGGAGATATTATTAATTATTAGTGTGTTTCAGGCAAAAACATTCATTGTCCTTATAATTTTCTCCAATTTTTACAATGAAATATTGTGTTAATTATGGCAAAGCATTCATATTTTGCATTTTCCAATGTTTTGCATTCTACAATTATTTCTAGCATAAAAAAGCATTTTATGTATAAATTTCACTTTAGTTCAGAAATAAATTTTTTCTGTGCAATTTTCAATTGTTCTTATAATTCTGACCACCACTGTATTAGTATTATTGCTACACAAAAAATTAAAACATTAGTATCATAATTTCAGAAGTTATAAATAAAAATATGAAAATGTAATTTAACATTACAAATACTAAATTTTGAATGTTTATAATTCAAAAACTTATCATACAATTGACTTGAAATTCGGTGTATTGTCATACTTTGAACCAAAGATTTGAAATATTTCGTTAAAATTGGGTATTGTCATTGAAAAAAATGAATTTTGGATTCTTTTAAATATGTAAATGGCCCCCTAAGCAAATGTTATATACATCATTTAAAAGTAGACTTTATTTCCAATCGTTCGGTACCAGTAACGTTCGTCGACGATAATTTGTTGAGGAGTTAGTAGGGGTGTTTACTTTTTTTCCACGACTTTACATACACTATATGGGCAAAGGTGACCAGTAAAATGCGATTTTAGACGTTTTCTTAAATATCTAGAAAACTACATGAGGAATTGTCTTGAAACTCCAGGCGTGTAAACAGAATAGTAAAGGTCATATATTTCCGTGAAGAATTTTCCCCTAAACCCCATAGGAGACCGTCAACAAAGTGAAAAATAACGAATATTTTTTGGATAACTCTGTAAAAACTAACGTAGAAAAAGTGCTCAACACAGTAGATTATGATTACTGTTTTATTGCAATAAACTGTGTTCATTTTTATGAGAATAGCATGTATATTCGCAGAGAAATTGAAGTTTTTATAAAAATAGTTTTTTGCTTATAATTTGTAGAGTTCTTATTATAAAAAAAAGTTCTTTTCAGAAAATATGTCAAACAACATTGTATGCAATACCCTGTAATCAGAATTTAAAAAAAAATTAGATAAAAAATGAGCCGGTTTATTAAAAAATATTTCATTGCGCATGCGCAAATGCAATCAAAATATAATGTGCATAATGTGTTAGCTAAGTGTATAGAGCAACTTTTGTGAAAGTCTCAAAAACATAGCTTGAAAATTCTGAAAATATTCGTTGATAGAATAAGCTCGAAATCCGTTGCTACCAAAATGAAGCAAAAATATGAGGGGCTGTATCCAAATACAGTGGTACGTACAATATTGTGTATTCTATATTGGCACTAGTTAATTTATATGTTACGGCCAAAACCCGGAGCTTGGCCAGTACGCGAATTGGCCGGCCAATTCGGGAACTGGCCGAGATTCCTGGCCAAAACCCGAAATACATGAAATAAACAGCGTATTTCGGGTTTTGGCCGGCCAATTCGCGAACTGGCCGGGAAGCTTTGGCCAATATACGAAGTGTTCAGCAATGGGTATCCATAGCCGGTAATGTGTTTTTTTTTTAGCTTTCATACAACCCTGCATATGATCTACAAACTAGGTAATACACTACAAATAAATTAAATTTTAAAAGCCTATCACAGCTGAAAACGCACATCAAGCAATAATGGCTCATAGCCAATCCAATAACCAAATTATTTGAATGACTCTGTAAATAAACGACAAATTCTACAATAATCTATAGAAAACATGTTGTAGAGCATATGAGTAATGTATAACAGTTTCATTATGTTTTGAAGTAGTGTAACGTCATTAAAATACCTAATAAACGATTTTTTTCACATTTATCATAATTCTTTATCGGAATATTTTTGGGCGTCCCTATAAAAGAACTATAATAGCTACTTAATCAATACTCTACAAAAAAACATATTGCTCCCCACATGTGTGAAGCATGTGAATTTTATTATGTTTGAAATAGGGTGGTATCATTTAAGTGCACTAAAAATAATCTTTCACCAATCACTGGAATGTAACGAAATACTTTTGAGTGTCTCTGTAAGCAAACTATAATTGCTACTTATTTCATACACTTTAGATAACAGTTTGTTGTCCATCTTAATGGTGCATACTAATTTTATTATAATTGAAATAATGTAACAACATTAAAATACACCGGAAAAATTTTCTCATTCATGATATTGTAAAGAAATACTTTTGTGTGTCGCTGTAAATTAACCAAAAATAGTACACACTTCACTTTCAATACCGAAATTAATTTATAAACCTAAATAATATAATAATTACAAGTCAATCCGAGTCAGAGCACGGAAAAGGAGACGGCCAGACAAATTGAATTCATAAACCCTTTCAACTATGTTAGAAAGAGATAAAAAGTAACAATTGGTTTCTATATACATATTTCGCGAACTGGCCGATCGCGTATGGCCACTTCGCGAACTGGCCGATCGCATTTGGCCAGTTCGAGGATTGGCCGGCCAATTCCCGAATTGGCTAGTCACGCTTTAAGCGTTGTTGGCCAATTCGCGAATTGGCCAGCCAGTTCGGGTTTTGGCCAATTTCGGGTATTGGCCGTAACATATATATCGCTACAATCCCTCATATTTTTGCTTCATTTTGGGAACAACGGATTTCGAGCTTATTCTATCAACGAATATTTTCAGAATTTTCAATCTATGTTTTTGAGACTTTCACAAAAGTTGCTCTGTACACTTTGCTAATACATTATTCACATTACATTTTGATTGCATTCGCTCATGCACAGTGAAACATTTTTTAGTAAACCTGCTCATTTTTAATCTAATTTGTTTTATTTTTTAATTCTGATTACAGGGTATTCTTTACAATATTGTTTGACATATTTTCTGAAAAGAACTTTTTTTTTATATTAAGAATTCTACAAATTATAAGCAAAAAAATTGGCAAAATTTGGGACTCTTTTTATAAAATCTGTAATTTCTCTACTAATATACATGCTATTCTCATAAAAATGAACACAGTTTATTACAATAAGACACTTAATCATAATATACTCTGTTAAACGCTTTTGCTACGTTAGTTTTTACAGGATTATCCAAAAGATATTCGTTCTTTATTATTTTGTTGACGGTCCCCTATAGTGTTTCAGGAAAAAATCTTCATGGAAATGTATGACCTGTACTATTTTGTTTAAACACCTGGAGTTTCAAGACAATTCCTCATGTGTTTTTCTAGATATTTAAGAAAACGTCTAAAATTGCAAGTGACCGTTCACCTTTGGCCATATAGTATATTTACTTAATCATCTTGAAAGTAGGATCCGCCAGAACCCACACACGTGATCCATTGCTCCAGCTATTGTTGGAAACAACGATAAAAGCCGTGTTGTGGTATCTTCCCAATTCAGCCCTGGCGTTGGTTTTTTCGTATTCGACGGTGTGAAAACGATTCCCTTTAAGGCCCATTTTGGTCTTGTGGCAGAGACAGAAATCGCCATACTTAGTGTATACATTTGTTATTCGTCTGTAAGACTAACATAGTCTCTGAAACAGTTTTATCCAATCTGCACACGACTTGATGTTCACGGGTTTGTTCAAACTGCAGCATCGTGCCAACTGACTACCGCACACTAGTTCCTTCAGCTACACTGGTGTCACACGGTCTATTATGAATTCTGGTAGTAAATAATATAGTGGTATTAAGCAAATAAATTAAATATATTGTGGTATAAAAGAGTTACAACGAAATTCCGTGAACTTTTTGACTGCCCCTTGTATACAAATAATCAAAAATGTTATACCTGATCCACGTAATCCTGCGTTGCAGCTACAGATCATTTCGGGCTTTGAGAAGTGATCAAACATTTGATGAAATATTAAATCAAACATATTCTTTATATTCACGAAGTTTAAGAAGAGTCTGTCCATTATTTTTTAGATAAGCTAATAAATGTCTAAATGGGATTGGTGTATTTTGGCTATATTGAATGCATTGTATTATTTATTTTAATAATATTGACCCCTCTTTTTTATTTGTTATCATTGCATGTTTTACTAACGTGAAGATAAAAGAAATACACCTTAAAATCACGAGAGAGAAAAAAATTTAGAACTTGTTTGTTTTTTCTAATTCGTGAAAATCGTATTACTATATCAAAAGATTTCTGCATACTATCAGTGGGAAAAATATTTTAAAATTTTAATCAAAATTTTATTCATTACAAATCTGGGTGAAAAGTGTACGCATTTAATTTTTTTGAAAATGTAGCGACTGAAATTTAATGGACTTAATACGTTGGATTTTTAATGCTTTGGTTTATTAGGTTGAACAAAACGTCCTGGGGAATTTTTAATCTAATAGTTACCAGAATTTATATCGTATATAGGAGTACTAGTATTATATCTATAGGAGTTCAGGAATTTTGGCTCGAAAATGTCCATTGAACAGTATGATTTGCGTGTGTTGATCCGGCATTATTGGAGAAAAGGTATCAGGTATTGGACAAAAGGAAATACTTTTTCAAGGGTCGTCGATTTGAATCCTTTAGAAAGTGAAGAAGCATGTCAAAAGTTTTTCGATTCCAAGGAACCGCCATGGTGCTTCTAGCTAATCCAGAATCTGGCAGAATGATGGTACAAAGTCGTTGACTATGATGGACTCTACTTTGAAGAATAGGCCTTGTTGTTTTTGTTGTTAATTTGCGCATAACAACGCAACTTTCACAAAATTCCCAGAACTTTTTGCTCAACCATGCTTTGGTAAATTAATAAAGTACTCGACCACTTGCTAAATGTTTGGCTATGTGAATTTTGAACATTACATCAAATTTATTATAGCTTTGGCGAAATCCTTGTTTCATTTTTCTATAGTCCTAACTTATTACATCTGAAATTAAAATCAATAGAGATCAATCAAAAAGCATAGGAAATTCGAAAATAGCGGAAATGTGTGTGATGATATCTGTTTCAAAATATCAATTCCCACTGATTATAGAGTATTTTAAGCAGAACATTTATACAAGGTATCCTACGAAATCCGCTCAAACTTTGCGCAGACAGATTCCTCGCTTGGGGTACATAAAAATGCACAAAGAATTATACTCCAACGACCCATAGTTTTAAGTACAATGCAAAAAGGAAATATAACGTCATATCGGCTCAAGAAAAAAATAGAGTTTTATTGGAAGCACGAACATCGGTGTCATCTTTACCATAACCGAAGATAACGAACGAAAAACGTTATCACTCTAAGACGATTATCGATAGCTATTAGGTGCACCTATTTAAATGTGATTGAAACTATTGCTTTACGTCATTCCACGGCTCACACATGAACGCCTCGATTTGCGTGGTTGATTTTCTTTTGCATCTTCGTCTGTCAACGTATGCAAATACCAATATTCTTGTTCAGGTGTTTAATAAAGTTTATTTTTCTTACACCGAATGAGATGTCATACTATTTTTTGGCTTATAGTAAAAAATACATGAGTCCAATTTCCCTGTTATGACTGATAAATTTTAATTTAATATACGTATCATTAAATAAAATTTAATATTCGTCATTGGGCCCGATGGCAAGGTTCGCATTATTAAAAAGCAATTGCTTCATAAAAAATACACCTCGTTACAACGATTATTTAATTTTGCGACATCCACCTTATGTAAAATATTAGGTTTGAATTGTGTGTGTAACGGATAACCGAAGGTGCACAAACGTTGATAACTCTATCTGGTTCGCATTATTAGTTTATACTTTACGAGCGTGTTTTAATAAGTTTTTGTCCTTATTAAGAAAGAATTAAGTAAAGTTTATGAAATTGCTAAATTTAAAATTTCTTCTCCGAAAATTTAAATTTTTACATCCGTTTCTCTTTCTGACATTCTTCAAGGATATTTCTTTCTTTTTTATGGTCAACATTTTCTAAAATATGTAATTTATACTTTAAGCGTTAAAATCTAATTTAATCTAGACACTTTTAAATAAGATTTAAACAAGTGAAATAAAAATAACAATTTTAGACATATTTGACCTGAAATGGAAATAATTGAGTAAAATTTATGAAATTGCTACATTTTATGAGTCCTTTTTTATATAGTCAGTTTACACAGTAACACATTTTTGCAACCAGCATTTCAAAGAGAGGATTTATTCCAAGAGGCGCGATAGTAGACCCAAAGAGGGGCATTTTTCTAACTTTTACATACAACATGTGACATATTATTGGAAAGACCTGTGACCAGTTATTCATGCTATGCACCTCCTGAGCCTCTACACCCAAATTTGTCCTCCAGAGGACACCTTTCTGAATTTTGCGGACATCTTTTATCGCCCCCCACCCTGGGGGTGCAAATTTGTTTGGAGGAGCGTGGGATGCACATGTGGGGGTCTTAAAAATAATGGAAGACTTAAAAATAATATTAGTTTCAATTCTTTAAAATATTGTCAAACATTCTAATGTTTACTATTGTAGAACGACAGGTATGAGTTTAAATTTCAAAATTTACAATATGAAAAATACATGTTTTATATAGTATTCAGTAATACTGTGGTATTCCAATACGTTGCCTTCAAAAAAACACTACTTGAAACAGATTGATATTATAAATACTAACTCAATTAGAGCATCGGATCACAATAGCAGATATTTTTGAAATTCTCACAATTCCTAAATTTGTAACACAATTGACATGAATTTAAATTTCAAATCTTACAATTTGAAAAATAACTGTTTTACTAAGTGTTCAGTAATACTGTGTTATTTTAATACAATGCTTTCAAAAACAAGTACTTGAAAAAGCTTGATGTAACAAATGACTACACAATTAGAACATCGTATCATAAACTGAAGATAACTTTGACAATTTCTCCATTCCTATATCTATAATACATATAAATCTAACTTGAAAAATCTTAAAACTGCTTCAGGAAAGATCTTTTAATATCATTTTAATAAATGAAAACTTCCCGTTTTCAAACAAATAATTAAACTTAATGACTAAATAAGTATCTAAAAGTGACGTGTTCAGAATGATTAATTTTCTGCTTTGAAAATGAAAATATGTTAATATAGTACTATTTCCCTGGGGAGAGTGCTTTTATTCATTTTAAGCAAATGTTACCTTGAGGCTAATTACAGTCATTTAAATATTTAAAATTGATTCTCATTTAATATGTTTTCGAATATCATTTGGTACTACATTTTCACTGTGTTTGATGAAATGAATACTGATATAAATTTGATTTATAATTTATATTGAATGTGACAAATTTTAAATGCTGATATTTAACTTTCTTTGTAGTCCTTCAGAGTCAAATCTTGCTAAAGATTTTTGACCCGTCGAGGAGCGTTCCCTCCAGTGTTGGCTTTCCTATAATATATTTATTTCGACAACATGACTATTTGCATGCACTTTTAGATTTGTGCAGTATCAAGCACAGGTTCCAGTGTAAAAAGGATTATTTTAGGCTTTGGTTGGAAAATACACAGATAATTATTCGATTTTGCTAACATTTAGCACACACTTTTATATTCAATAAAAATGCATGCTCAAAGATTTATTTAACCGTATATAATAAGAGGCAACATCCAGGAGCAAATCATATTTTTGTTCTGTTTGCAATCAAATTAGAGGTAAACAGGAAAACAGTTTATGCTTTGAGGGAATATCTAGTTGCCAGCAACTATACTACCTATGGGTAAGTGTTTGTGTAACACATCTTAAAGCAGTCATGAAAATAGAGTGTATTCTTAGTTTAGTAGCGTTTATATGCACTGCAATAAAAATATAAAAGTACAGAGTTAAAAATGTAAGCAAAGGTTTTAATCTGAATGAAATAGAAAGCCAAGGCATTAGGAGAGTAGTAAAGGTTGATAAATTCGGATTGGCTAACTCGAAAGTAGGACGCGGAGCTTCGTTGGAATAAAGCAATGCAGTCCGATAAGTTGAACAATTGAGAAGATATGACTATAAAATTTAAATATTTTAAAATTAAAACCATGTTATTTAACTTAAAAAATAATCTTTTTGGTAGAGATTATAGTACATTTACCTGTTACAAACATCGTTTTCATAAAGCAATGAAATTCACTTTAAAACTTATTCAAGACGCCAAATTATAATTTTGAACAAGCAAACAAAGTAATAATTGTAAAAACTATACTATTTCTATCATTAATTTTTAATTCGATATTTTGACAGTTTGCTGTAAAAATTACATATCTTTATTATTCTAGCTCTTATAATTATTAAGGGTTATAAAAGTATAATATAACTCTTTCCGAATTACCCGTGATTCTGTAAACCGGTCCTTTACCTGTACATGACTCAGAAGTCAATGCATTCCACTGATTTGAAGGAGCATTTCTGAAACAAAAGTCAATTTTGCTGCCCGCAATTTTCTGAAAAATAACCGAGTCGATTTTACAAAGTATTAAACCTTTTTCTCAGCTAAAAATATCTGTTTGGAAGATGATTTTAATTCTAAAGTAAACATTTTTAGCTGCTCCACATAATATATATATATAATACAAGCAAACCCCGCGGCTTTGCTCGCGTAATATTTGAAATATGCCAAGTGATATGATGTCTAATTTTTTATTAAAAGGTACTAACTAAATTTTTATTTTATTAAAAGGTAATATTTTATTTTATTAAAAGGTACTTATTACTTTAAGGAATAATTCAAATATTACCATTTAAAACACAGTTTAACTAAACATCATTATTACACTGCTTTAGGCAGAAATGAGACTTAAATTTATAAAACGAAATAAAACTAAATAAATGATAATTTAGAAACTTTTGTGCTCAATTAATACGCTCATTTCAGTATTCATTTGAAGTTTTGAATATTTTAGAAACCATCTTCTTACATCTTAAAATTAACCATCATGTCAAATTTCAAGTCCTACCACCTCTTTCAACATAAAGGGCTATGTTGAAACAGGAACTGTCACCATTAATTTGCCAACATTAATTTTCAAATCGGTTTGTTATTTCCTTATATTCCACAGAAACGTAATTTAAAAAGCTTTTAAAGCCCTTTTTTAGAACGTTTGTTGTTCCTGTGAACCCGAGGTGGTAGAATCATCGGCATAAAATATAGCCTGTGTAGTAACACATAAATCGCATTTTTAGAACGTTTTTTGCTCCTGCACCCCCTTTGGGGTAGTGACACCGACATAAAACATAGCCTATCTTGGAGCAACGTTGTCACCATCATTTTGACACCAATATTATTTAAATCGGTTTGGTATTTCCTCAGATTGTGTAGAAACTACCATTTAGAACGTTTTTTAGAACGCTTTTTGTGCATTTTCACACCTTTTAAATTTCGAATTGTTTAAGAACTGTTCTTAGACAACATTTATATCTTATAAGTAACTAATATTCAAAATTTCATATTTCTAGTCCCTTCAGTAACGCTAAAATCGCATTTTTAGAAAGTTTTTTGCTCCTACACGCCCTTTGGGGTAGTGCACCGACATAAAACATAGCCTATCTTGGAGCAAGCGTTGTCAACATCATTTTGACACCAATAATTTTTTAATCGGTTTCGTATTTCTTGAGATTGTGTAGAAACCACCATTTAGAACGTTTTTTAGGACGATTTTTGAGCATTTTCACCCTTTCAAATTTCGAATTGTTTAAGAACTGTTCTTAGAAATCCTTTATATCTAATAAGTAGCTAATATTTCAAATTTCATATTTCTAGGCCCTTCAGTAACCCATAAATCGCATTTTTAGAATGTTTTTTGCTCCTGCACCCCCTTTGGGGTGGTGACACCGACATAAAACATAGCCTATCTTGGAGCAAGCGTTGTCACCATCATTTTGACACCAATATTTTTTAAATCGGTTTGGTATTTCCTGAGATTGTGTAGAAACAACCATTTAGAACGTTTTTTAGAACGCTTTTAATCCATTTTCACCCCTTTTAAATTTCGAATTGTTTAAGAACTGTTCTTAAACAACATTTATATCTTATAAGTAACTATTATTCAAAATTTCATATTTTTAGTCCCTTCAGTAACGCTAAAATCGCATTTTTAGAACGTTTTTTGCTCCTACACCCCCTTTGTGGTAATGCACCGATATAAAACATAGCCTATCTTGGAGCAAGCGTTGTCACCATCATTTTGACACCAATATTTTTTAAATCAGTTTGGTATTGCCTGAGATTGTGTAGAAACTACCATTTAGAACGTTTTTTAGAACGCTTTTTGTGCATTTTAACCTCTTTCAAATTTCGAATTGTTTAAGAACTGTTCTTAGAAATCCTTTATATCTAATAAGTAGCTAATAGATCAAATTTCATATTTCTAGGGCCTTCAGTAACACATAAATCGCATTTTTAGAACGTTTTTTGCTCCTGCACCCCCTTTAGGGTAGTAACACCGACATAAAACATAGCCTATCTTGGAGCAAGCGTTGTCACTATGGTTTGGACAGCAATATTTTTTAAATCGGTTTCGTATTTCCTGAGATTATGTAGAAACTACCATTTAGAACGTTTTCAGAGCACTTTTTGTGCATTTTCACCATTTTTAAATTTCGAATTGTTTAAGAACTGTTCTAAGACATCATTTATATCTTATAAGTAACTAATATTCAAAATTTCATATTTCTAGGCCCTTCAGTAACGCTAAAATAGCATTTTTAGAACGTTTTTTGGTCCTACACCCCCTTTGGGGTATTGGCACCGACATAAGATATAGCGTATGTTCTAATTTGGACTAACACCATCATTTTGTTACCATTACTTTTGGAATCGGTTCGGTAGTTCCAGAGCTTACCTCCTACAAATAAACAATTTTTTCCTCTTTATAATAGGAGTATAGATAAACACAATGATGTTAATTGTAATGCTAATGTCAATGTTATTAATTATCGTTAATTTTATTACCATTAATTTATTATGTGTATTCAACATGAAAATGTTTATGTAAGAATTGTAATCATCTGGAAATCTAATGTTTCGGACTGAGAAAATTGATTAATCTAACTTAAAACTTCTCATATAAAAGTAACGTATGAAAAGAAAACCTCCTCATAAAACATTTTTTCGAAGATAAGGGAAAGGTTTCTAGACTCGTCAGTAAATACGATGCTACACTGAAGATTCGTAAAAATGTAAGTATATTAGGAGATACAAATATAAATAAAAAACAACGTTTAAAGCACCAAAGCATTTTATTTCTTGTTGCAAACTGGTTTCGGTAGTCATAGCGTACTGTCATGAGTGCAAAATATGACTGCTGAGAATAGAAAATTGCTTAAATATATGTAGGAGAAGCGATAAAGTATAAGAGCGTTAAGAATCTTATAAAAAAGTTATATAAAAAAGTTAATATATAAGAAAGTTAAAGCGATAAGCGAAGAATGATAAAGTTTATTAGCCAATAAAATTACAGGAAATTTTAGGAAACAGCCAATGTAAGAGAAGTCGATTCAAATATAAAGTTCGTTAGCTTATGTAATTACGATAGGAAAGTTTAGGAAACGGGCCATGTAAGCGGATTCAAAGAACAAGATTATTAGCCAATAGAATTTCAGGAATGTTTAGAGAACTTCTCTTTTAAATTGGCTGTTTCCTACAATTTCTTGTAATTTTATTGGCTAATAAACTTTATCATTGAATGGGGTTCTTCTACTCTGAGCAATCATATTTTGCACTGATGATAATACGCTATGGCCGAATCTAGTTTGTAACAAGAAATAAAGTGATTTGGTGCTTTAAACGTTGTTTTTTATTTATATTTTTCTGCGCCAATTATTTTCTTCTTAAACATATTAGCAAATATTTATTTTTTTCTTTTCGTTTTATACTAGAAAAGAATTCGGTACGTTTTATTGCTATAACCTTATTTAATAGATCACTCCATAGTGTTAAAAATTTACGGCTCATAACAAAATAAAATGTTTATTATTTCTACTAAAAATATAGAATAAAAATCACTATGTTTTATATTTAAAATTGACACAGCAATGTCTTTTGCAATGTGTTTAAATAGAAGAAATATATTAAGGAATTTACATTTAAATGTCCAAAAACATTTAGTATAGTATTTATTAATGCAATAATATTATTAACTTTAAAAAAAAACCTTGCTTAACACATATGTTGTTTAAAAAGCAGTACAAGTATATTCCAAACATTCATAGATTTTTAAATTATTTATTATTCCATAATATATTATTAGTAATGCAGTTTCGTCTATAAATATTTTACGTTTCTGCCACAAAAGCATATTTTTGATATTCTTACGAAAAGAGGTTTCGTATTTAACATGTTATGAAATAGGAATATCTTATGTAAGGCAAAAAAAAATGAAAGTTTATAGATATTAGATTTTTAAAAATTTATCCTATTAATTTCTCTCTATTCTAAAAAAAAGTAACTACCGCTGTCACCGCCGCCGCCGCCGCCGCCGCCGGTTTTGAATTTTTTGTGACCGGAGGTCTTTCTTCGTTAATATTAAGAAAAAAAATGCATACAAAAATATGAAAATCGGTGGTTTTATACAGAAATGTTTGATAAACACGCTGATGCAGACAGTTTTCAAATCGAAGAATTATTTTAAGAGCTATTTAATGCTAAAGTTGGACAAAATTGTTCCACTAAAAAAGTTTTATAGCAGCAAAAACTATACATGACAGTGTAATCATTTTTAGACCATTTTATGCGTTAGAATTTGCCGGAGTGCAGATTGCATTAATTTTTTTATTTTAACTCATTTTTTGAGGTTTTATTTCTATTTTAAATTCAAATTTTCAGCATTTCTAGAGATATTTTTTACAGATTTTAGAAAGTGATATTAATTTAAACTGTTGCCAACTGTATAAACAATAATGTTTGCTTCAAAAAAAAAAAAAAAATATATATATTTATACGTGTAAATAAATTAAAAATTTATTTACACGTGACTATTATAAACAGAAAAAAACATTTGGAATTAGAATTAAATAATTATGTACAAAAAGCAGGAACTTGTTAAAAATTACGTCATAAAAACTATAATTACACGTGAATTTTAAGAGAGAAAGGAATTTGTAAAATAATAAATTTATTAACATGCGTTAGAAGTCTTAAATAGGAGAAATTACGTCATATTTACGTCACATTACAGTTATTACATAAAATGAACACAAAATAATATTGCAAAACGGTTTAAATTTAGAAATTGCGCTAGACATTTATTTTATATTTTGAGAGGATACTTTTCAACTATTTTTGTCAGGAAAGCGCAAATAATATTTCATTTCTAACAAAAGTATATTCACGTGAATATTTAAATGAGAAAGAATAGCTTGGTAAAAATTACGTCAGATTAAAAACGATTAATTTAAAATGTCTCATTTAAAAGAACTTTCTTTTCGCTTTGTTAAAAAATACCAGGAGACAAAGACTGTTTACTTAATTCATTTTATATTAGCTTATTTTGAAATGTTGTTACACGTGTCTACGTCATTAAGTTATTTTTATTTCGACGTTTTTTATTTGTATTTTTATTAATGTTGTACTAATTTGTTTGTTATTTCGTTATTTAAAATCAAAATTATGTCGATTTGTATAATTTGGCGAGTGGTTTGGCGATTTATATAATTTGGCGAAATTGGTCGATGGGATAATGAAGTAGTACCGCAGCGGATTTGGCGTTAAAATTCCCCAATCAAAGAGAAATGAATAGAAATTCGTTTATAGGGAGATCGCCACTGTTTTTTAAATTATATTTCAATCTTTCGAAATCTTTTTAAAGCCGATCAAATTAGCGTGCATTTGGAGTCTGCGGTGTCTGGACGGGGGTTGGCGAGCGTAGCTCGTAGGGGGCCGAGCCCCCTAGTAGGATTAAATAAAAATAAGTGTTATTATGTAAAACTCTGAAGTGTCTGTCTCTATAAGCATTATAAGTTTTTTTTTTTTATTTAAACTTTTTATAAGCACATTAAGTTCATCTATTAAAATTAAAACTGACAGAAAATTAAAAGATTACTTGGAAGATTATATCGCAACCTGCTATTTGAGATGTAGGACTTTTTTATTTGACAGTAACTGGGTACTTGCATAACAGTAGACGCTGAAAGTTTTTAATTACAGTGTAAAAAAAAACACTGTAAATTTGCCAGAACAAACTCGATCACAATGAATGTGCTGTATCTTTCTTTGGTTTCTTGACTATATAAACGTGGTAAATACAGTAGTTGCGTAAAATTAACAGCACAATATGCTAGCAATTTGGACGCTAGCACAAACTGCTGGCGTCCGAATTGCCAGCCCATTGTGCTGTTAATTTTACGCAACTACTGTATTTTCCATGTTTATATAGTCAGGAAACCAAAGAAAGATACAGTGCATTCACTGTGATCGAGTTTGTGCGCGAGATGAACAATACTTTGTACTGTAAAAATGTCGTTTTTTTACAATGTATAGTTTTGTAACGAAATAATATGCATAATAACCGATACATATACTTTTATCTTTTAAGAAACTTTATTTAAGGATTTAATCACCTTAAATGTAATTGCAGGTTAAAATTGAAAGAAGTCGTTTAATATTTTTTTACAAGTCTTTAGTACAATTGTCAATTGAAGAATTTTCATCCAAATTTGGTCATGGAAATCAATTATCATTTCAGTGTTTGTTAATATGGAATTGAGATAGATTTTTGATTTAAACCTTTAATAAATAATATCTATTTTAAGGTATTAAGATTTTAAAAGAGAAAAATCAATTCTTAAGATTTTATGGCTAAATCGAGAACAAATGATTTTTAACTCTTTGATAGAGATGTGTCATTTGTTGAGGAACGACTCCAAATGAACTATTCCGGCTGTGAAACTGAAGGAACGATTCCATTCTGTAAAAAGGAATCGGTCCTTTTCGGAACGGTTCCTCGGATTCGGTCCTTTTTGGATCGATTCCTCGGAATCGGTCCTTTTCGGAACGGTTCCTCGGATTCGGTCCTTTTTGGAACGGTTCCTCGGAATAGGGCCTTTTCGGAACGGTTCCTCGGATTCGGTCCTTTTTGGAACGGTTCCTCGGAATCGGTCCTTTTCGGAACGATTCCTCGGAATCGGTCCAAAATGTACCGACTCCGAAAGGGACCGAATCCTCGGAGTTGTTCCGAAAAGGACCGATTCTCGGAGTCGTTCCGAAAAGGACCGATTCTCGGAGTCGTTCCGAAATGTACCGACTCCGAAAAGGAACGATTCCTTGGGAATCGGTTCTTTTCTTGTAGATTGGCCAGATTTAATAAATTAAAATACGCTATTTTATTTCAAAATAACAGATTTTGATTCCATTAAAGCTGACTTTATTTCCAAAATATCATTCTAATGTGTGTGCACCCCCCTCCTCAAAAAAAAAAAAAAAAAAAAAAAAGAAAAGAAAAGAAAAGAAAAGAAAGAAAGAAAAAAGAAACTGAAGTGCGGGGCGGAGTAGGGCGTTTAATAAGCATTACTATTTGATCTTCTTGTGCTAAATTAATCTGAAAGAAATAATTAAAAAAAATATTTTATACGAATTGGATTTTTTCCACCTGAGTGAAAAAGTGCCTGAGATGGGATTCGAACCCAGAAACTTTACGTGCTTTACCGATTGAGTACCTGGACCTCGAAGGTAATAGAACACCATGTGTACTTTAATACACTAATACTTTTTCTAATTGGTAAATGTATCATACGAAATGAATTTTTTTCTAAATGAATTCTTAAAGCTATTCTCAAATCCAAAAGGATAACTCTGTGACAAAAGTTTTAATTTATTTTTATTCGGAAATGCATGAAACGAGCAGGTGTTGTTCAGAAACTATGTAATCGAGCTGTTTTTTCCGGGTTTTTTTTTTTTTTTGCAAACGCAATAGATCTTTCAGAAAATAGTGTCAAAGTGGACGTTTTGAACGAATTTCCGCGCGAAAGAGGCATAATCGCTCAAAAAGGGGTGAAAAACATGTTTGTCACGTGATCAAAATTGATAATAACTCAATAGTTAATTTACTGATCAAAAGATGGAAAACACAGTTCGATTCCAAATCGCTTCCATGGTCAAACTTTCCAGTTTTATATCTTTCCCGTTAAAAAATTAATGTGTAAATGTGTCAAAACGTTTTACGCTTGTTGAGCAGATCACTTACGTAAAACAAAGAAAATGCTTCTTTAATTAATAGTGAAAAATATTTTTTTAAATCTGATTAGAAACAGTTTTGAATAATATAAGAAATATATGTCACTAGGCCATAAAAATTGCATTTTAATAGGATAATAATAACTGATTTTCAATTATTTTAATAATTGTAGAGTTACGCACTTTCATGCATATTTCACTATTTCATGTTTTTTCTTCAAACATAATTTCAATTTGAGAATCCTCTTTGTCAAAAGAAATATATGACCAGCTACGAGCGCTCGAGTACCACTTAATTTCCACAATTTGGCGTCTTGTTTTTCTCTCTTGAAGAAGATGATTAAAAAAATATCGAAACTCTCGAAGATTGCTGTTTTAATCAACTTACATTTAGGTTTATTACATAGAGTAAAATCTGTTAGAACAAGGAATTTTTGTAAAACGTTTCTTTCTTTCTTAAGATAATGAATATTTCAAAAAGCATAATGTCTAATAATAATAATAAGATAACAGTAACAGTGGTGGCTGGGATTGAAATAATTTAACCGCGGTTCGCTCTCTTAATGGCCGTTTTGAGTATAAAAACGGGAAAGAAAAATCATGTGCTACATATAGAATATCGGACTTTCTCCAACACTGCGACATATATGTAAAGCTGCATATTTCATGCTTGTTTCGGTTTAATAGATTTATGTTAACCCTCTACCTACGAGAGGTGTTCAATGGCCCCGACAGGTACACTTATAATGATATTTCTAATTTATTTTAAAAACTGAAATTTCTGTAAATATGGGTTTTTTTCTGAGATGTCCTATCCTTTTGAGTAAAACATTCCAGAAAAAGTCACATATTTACAAAATTTTCATTTTTTTAAATGCGAAAAATCAATTTGAATGTACCTATCGGGTCTGTTGCACCGGTCTGGTATGCGGAAGGTTAATATTGCATTTAAAAAGTTTTACAATATACGAATTTAATTATTGGTTTCCAAAGAATGCACGTTGTGATTTTGTACAGTTTTTTCATTTGTTATTTTATTTCTATTTCTTGCTAAATAATTAGAATTTAAATAACTGTGACTTTGTTTTAATTCAACTTTTTGTGTTACGCGAAAAAATAAAAGTTCCTTCAGATGATTTGTAAACAGATTCATTAGCAGCATGGCTATGGCTAGTGATATTTATAAGATAATATTATATATATATTAAATATAAAATTATAAAAGCAAAAGAAAATCGTTTATCGTAATAATTTCTTATAATAATTCAGATTTCTTGATCGTTATTGATACTCACAAATCCCGAAATCAATGCCACGATTAATGCCTGTGACTGTGGTGATGGATAATACATATCTGAGTTTAATTTCGATCAAAGCAAGGCTCCCTTCATGCCAAACTAAAATTAATGTTTCAAGCCTAATACCAAACTTCCATTTTTATTGAGCCAAAACTTACTGCAAATACGATACTAAATTTTATGTATTTTCCTTTCTTATTGTTATTCTTTTCACTTAGAAGATTTATTTATTTATTTTCATTTTTTTTTTTTTTATTACATAAAGTTTTCTGAAAAGTTCGAATTTAACAAAATGTTTTATCTATTTTAAATAGTTTTGACAGTTAAAAGTTTAACTCCGAATAAAAAATAGTGAAATTCTCAAAAAAATAAGGTTGGTATTATCTATAACACGTTTACAACAGATGTCTTTCATTCAACGGCCGAAACATCGTCAAAAGGATAGTTCTTTATATAGTACTACACTCTGTAATAATAATGGACATACTTTTAACTTGTTTAATTTAATTAAACCAATAAACCGTTTTTCAGTTAAAATGTTAGCAAATTTCAAATTTAAAGAAATAGAACTTTGAAGTTTAGTGAATCACTATATCTTTTGGCGGATGTAATATGTACTATATATGTATAAAATCATATATATTACTATATATATACATATTATAGTATTAATATATATATAATATTATCCTATAAATATCACTAGCCATAGCCATGCTGCTAATGAATCTGTTTACAAATCATCTGAAGGAACTTTTAGCCTTTCGTGTAACACAAGTGTTCCATAACTGCATGAGTTATGAAACTCCAAAGATCCCTATCCGAACAAACATATTAGCATCGCAATTCACTTACACCGAACTCAAGTTCAGTATAAGTAGAGAGGGTGACGGCGGATGAGGGTGTGAAATTAGAGAAATTCCTGTAGGTTCTCGTGAAATTGGAGATTCAAAAAGAGTTGTAAGTTTATTGAAATTCTACGTAGTTAACAGCAGTTCACAAATAGCGATGTTAGGGTATAAGACAAGACATGCATCAGTCACTCAGGAAAGACAGTGTACAAAAACGTGCTTTACTTTTTAACCCTTTCCAATAAAGTTAGTGTTTATGAATGCGGTTTGTCTGTCCCTCAGACCGTCTGTTCACGCTCTAAGGCAAGTCACACACTAAGGCGACACATAAGACATGTCGCTTGAATTCGCTAGAAAAACTGGTTTAAAACAAGTTTGTAACAACTTCGTTCTTTGTTTCGACCGGTTTTTGCACTTCATGTTGCGCTTTATGTCGTTCTGTCGTCTCAGTGTGTGATATGCCAAACTCCCGCAAATATACTCGGATTCCCATGCAATTGATATATGTTAATGATGTTTACCATGGGATGTTTGGTATCCAGTATGAAGAGTGTAGCATTTATAGTTCATTTACAGGGGCACTCAAAAGTGTTTCGTTACATTATGGACAACGGGAAAAAATCGTTTGCAGTGCATTTTAATAATATTAAGCTATTTCAAATGTATTAAAATTATATATATCACTGAATTGCACTACAAGATGATTGCTATATTGCTGGGTGTTCCACTTCTGAACCAGATCCTGAAGACAGTGATAATAATGTTGATGAATTGTGTGAAATATCCAGTGTGCGTAAAGTTAGGGAACTGAGGAGCAAGACGATAAAGGGAATAAAGTTATTGAAAGTACGGACACTGGAACAAAAAGAACTCTACTTTAACAAGTTACATATCCAAACCAGTAGGGCCATCCAAATGAAAAATGAGATTAAGAATGAAAAATGAGATTAAGAATGAAAAATGAAATTAAGATTACCTAGAGGTAGATTTTGAAGAGGAATCTATGAGACTAAAAATTCCTAGACCCTGATGAAAAATATCAGAGCAATAATAAAATTTCCTATACAGGATGTCCACTCTCAACGATGTCCAATGGCTATTTCTTAAACCGTTAGTCATAGCCATATAGTTCCAATTACAAAAATGTTTTAAATGGGGGTAAAGAAGTATTTAAAAAGTTATTTGGGTCAATAGAATCATTTCCTGAAAAATTACGAAATTTAATTTTTTATACGGTCCCCCGGTCTTTCAAGTTATAGTTAGTAAAACTTTCCTATTACACTTACAATTAAGACAAATAAAAGTCCTATTATTCTACGATTAAAACTGACCGAAGTAATGGCTCTTTAAAGTTGGAGCATATTTTTTGCTGCAAAATAGGGGTCATTTACAAATTTACTAGAAATATAAATAATCTTCAGATATATAAAAAATATAGTTGATAGTAAAATTAACATTGCATTATAAATTTGAAATCTATAATCATTCTGAAATGTTAATGCAAAATATACAGCTTGTACTAAACATATAACAGGAAAAAATAATAATAGAATTTTCGTTAAATGAAATGTTGAAAAGCAACAGCCTCGATTCTTTACAAAATGACACATCTTTTGAAATATTATTAGATTATACTAGGATGCAAATTTGTGTTGTGTCATGTGTTTTAGCTTTTGATAATTAGTTCTTACGCATTTTGTAGCACTGAATCCAAAAATGGCCTTCATTTTTTATCATTTTGGGAAATCTGATTCTGATATTATAAAATAGACGTGGTTGTTATTTCTTTAACTTGATAATTGATTTTTATTTATTTTTTACTATTGAATCAGAAAATGGCCTTCATTTTTAACCATCACGTCAGGATTTTTTGTAAATTGTAAATTTCAAAGTTTAAAAGTTCAAAGTTTTAATTGAACCTCCCACATCATCGGATCCCCGAGCTGTTTAGCTGTAAGAATCTCAGTATAAGCCAAAAATTGAATAAATTCTTGAATTAAATAAAATTAAATTGAATAAAATAAGTTTTACATCCATTTTATAGTATCATATTTTCGCTATTTTTTAACTTTGAAATTTACCATTTGCAAAAAATTCTAACATGATGGTAAAATATTAAGTAATTTTTACATTCATTGCTAAAAATCACATACAAATCAATCGTAAAAGTTAAAAAATACAACCATCGATTCTGTTTTATAGTATTATCTATTTTTTCAATTTTGAAATTTACTATTTGCGAAAAATGCTGACATGATGGTTAAAAATGAAGATAATTTTCTGATTCAGCGCTAAAAAATACATAAAAATCATAATTTTAAAAATACATAATTTTAAAAATAAAAAAATACAACCATCGCAGTCTTGTGTGATCTAATCTAAAACTTTTTAGTAAACTTGTTGGCAGTAATCTATCCGAAAATTTTTGTGCTATCCTGTAAAATAAGTACATATGGTAAGCACTGAAAATCATAATAATATTACATTGTCATGTGATTTACGTCAATATGTAAAATTTAACCTCAGTCGCATATCTTAAAGTGAGTTGAATTTCGAGTACAAATTTTGAACTGGAAAGACATACATACGATTGTTTCAAGTTAACCCATTACCCGCTGGTGTTGTGTTCACGCAACGGTCAAAATAATTGCTCATTCTTAAATTAATTACTTTGTCACCACTATTTTACAATTTAAAACATTGCATTATTTATTGGCAGAAATTTTGATATTTTAATAAAGCGAAAATTACCTTTCTGAATTTGTGGTGACAAGCGACATTCAACAAGAAATTTGAAAATTCCTACTTTATAGTTTGGCGGTTAATAGGTTAAATAAAAGCTTATAAAAATAGCATAATTTTTGTTAAAAAAATCATGAAAAGAAACAGCTTCAAATCCTTTCAAAAATCTGTCGTAATGCGATTTCTTTCAAAGCACAGCTACACATGAAATAATCCTTCAAATACTTTAAGCACTTTCTTTACGACCCCTAGAAGCATGGCTAAAATCATGTGTATTCGGATGCAGAAAAGTGGCATAAGTCTTGCATTTCAAAGTTTCGTATAACTTCATGAATTTTAGTGTTAGATGAATGGGACTTTTTTTGTCTTTCTTTTAAGAGAACAGGAAATTTTTACTAAATATCACTTATAGGGCCGGGGGACCATATAAAAAATTAAATTTCGTAACTTTTTTAGAAATATTTTTATTAATCCAAACGACTTTCAAAATAATTTTTTGCCTTATTTAAAACATTTTTGTAACTGGAATTATAGGTCTATGACTAACGGTTTAGGAATTAGCCATTGGACATCGTTGAGAGTAAAGACACACTGTATAAAGTAATAATATAAATGGACGGTCATTTGACGACATATTTTCAAGAGAAACCAATGATTACACTGGAAATCGAATAGACCTTGCGCCGCCCTTAAATTTCCAAGAGGAATTATGCTTTATACCATAAATCATAAAGTTAGAAATAACTGCAAATTAATTGCACACACTGATCAAGGAAATGAACCTTTAAAAACAAAATCATCTGTCCAAAACATTACAAAATTAAGGCGACTGGATGCGTAAGAAAATGGATGGGTACATAAGAAAATAAATCAGTAAAAAATATTATGGATTGCATGTGGTCCTCTTTATCTCGGAAGTGTTTTTTTTCCCCTTGGAATCTTTTTTTTTTTCAAAAGCATTCTTTTTTTCTCGGAATCGTTCCTTTTTTCTCGGAATCGTTCCTTTTTCTCGGAACGATTCCGAAAGGAACGACTCCAAAGAACTCGTTCCTTTCGGTGAACGATTCCGGCTGGAACGATTCCTTAAAAGGAACGATGTTGCCCATCTCTACTCTTTGAGCATCTAGGTTTTCGTTCCACATACAATTTTCCCGGGCGCGAAGATTAAGAGGCTTATCTATAAAAATATAACATAACCACGTCCGTTTTATCCATGAGTAAAAGAAGTTTTATTTAACTTTAGAAAACTCTCAATCTTACTTATTTTCGAGATTTGAAGAATCATTTATAATAATAAAACTTTCCTTGACTACTACTCATATTTGGAAACGTTTCTGAATAGTTTTTTAGTGCATTAATCAGTTTGAAGCCCGAATATTGATTTTTTGGATAATATCAAATGAAAATTTTCTCAATTAATCATTTTCATATTCAAAAAACATGTTTTGCAGAAAAACATGATAAATTAAGGGCATTAAAATGAACATTAAATTTTATATGATTTTGATTCTCTTGCATGTACATATTCACATACGCAGCTAAAAATTGCTAATTGATAATTGGTACCATTCTAATAGCCGATATTTCGGATTTGACAGAACGGAATACTTCGGTTTGTTTTGATACCAGTAAAAGAACTCGGAAATGTTTCCGAAAATATCCGTTGCAGCATAAAATTGATGCTTTAAATCGTAAAAGATGCTGGTTTTTAAAGTTTCTAAAGTTAGTAAACGCTTTTCTGAATCTTGCGTAACGCGGAAGAAGTCATTGTATAGTTTAGTTTGCGTTATCTATACTAATATTATAAAGAAATAATGTTTGTTTATTGATTTGGTAAGGAGTAATCTCTGGAACTTCCGAACCGGTTTCAAAATTAATGGTAGCAAATTGGTCGTGACTGTCCCT
Organism: Maratus speciosus; assembly: GCA_963932465.1. Taxonomy (NCBI): domain Eukaryota; kingdom Metazoa; phylum Arthropoda; class Arachnida; order Araneae; family Salticidae; genus Maratus; species Maratus speciosus. The sequence continues at coordinate 59,720,011 of OZ010789.1, forward strand.
GATCCAATATAGGCTATATTTTATGTTGGTGTCCCATGGAGGTGCTGGACCAAAAAAAAAACGTTCTAAAAATTAGATTTTGAGTTACTGAAGGGCTGGAAACATTAAATCTGGCATTTTGTTACTTTTATGATATAAATGCTCCCTAAGAACAGTTTCAGAAAAATTGAAAGTTTAAAAGAGGTGACATTTCACTAAAACCGTTCTAAAAATATTCTAAATTACGATTTTCATAGAAATCCGGAAATATCAAACTGATTGCAAATTTAATGGCTACAAATTGATGGGGACAGTCCCTGATCTAACATATGCTGTATTTTATGTCGGTGCCACTATCAAACGAATGTTGCATGAGCAAAAAACGTTCTAAATTGCGATTTTTGTGATACTGAAGTTGCCAGAACTTGGAATTTGGCATGGTAGCAACTTTTATGATGTGAATACCCTCTAAGAACAGTCAAAATAAAATTCGAAAATTAAAAAGGTTGACAATGCACAGAAAGCGTTCTAACATACGATTTCTATACAATCTCAGAAAATAGCAAATTGATGGTGACCCTTCTCCAAAACAGGATATATTTTATGTTTTAGCGGCTACCATTTCGGAGTTGCAGAAAAAAAAAACCCGTCCTAAATTGCGATTTTTGTGAAACTGAAACAAATCTTTTGTAATATTTCGAAGAAAAGTTAACGCTTCTTCTTTTAAAGAAAATTTTTTTATCACTTGGGTATACGAGATAAATTGATGTTAACTTGTCAACTGCTTATTGAACATGTTTTCTATTATTTTTTTAAAATTATGTGTCTAAAGCTGTGTTAGCTAGATCGTCCACTATATTAAGGGCCCATCACTCTCGCACAGGACGGACGATGCGATTAATTTAACGGAAATCACTTTTAAAGTTTTACGTTGATTTGTAACCGTGATCGGAGCTACCTATTTCGCAACATTCTGGTTGGAAAGTGCTCGCGATACGGATTTTACTACGGGTAACAGCGGTCAGAACATTAGTCTAGCATTTAACATCTTTATAGATGTATGTGTATTGCCAACGTATAGAAGACAGTGATGAAGTACATAAAAAAAATATTGTTGCTATCACTATTTCAAAATAATTCTAATTATGAAATATTTTTCTTATATGTGTTACAAAAAATTACCCGAACGGTTATTGATTGGAGTTACTTATATGAATAATTTCTCCTATTTTCCTTGAACACTGATATGTCTATTACTGATTTTCTTCTTCTGCAGGAGTTTCTTCTAAACAGCAGGTTTCTTCGACCCATAATAATAGTTCTGAGGGATCCTTTCCATCTCTCTCTGACCAGAGTAATATCATCATTCAACTTATAAATGTTCCATGTCTTTAGAAAAGAACTTTCCCAAGTCGTCCTCGGTCTACCCGCCCTACGTTTGCCTTTCGTAGTCCATTCAAAGAGGATTTTAGGAAGGCGTTCCTCACTTATTCGGCGGACATGCCCATACCATCTAAGCTTGTTCTTCTCGATTATGAGAGTTGTCTATATTACTGATGGTAATCATAATTTCAAGGAATACACTGTAGATACTCTGCGGACTGCGTGCAAGGCGAACTTCTAAGGAAAGAGCAAGTTTCAACAAAAAACACATATACATTGTGCTGTAAAAGTGCTGTGTAATGTAAATAAATATTTCGGAAATTCCATTTATTGTAGATATTTTTTAAAAAATCTAAAAGAAAAAATAATAAGTACTTACATAGTAAGAAGACAAAGTAAAAAAAATGTATTTAAAATTACATTTTTATATTTGATTACAATTAACAATTGTGCAATACTCCTCCGCAATATAATTTTATTGGAAGAAATTTTAGTTATATAGAGCATATATCTATGACAAAAATTTAATGATTTCTTTAAAAAAATGAATTGTCATATTACTTTATTATCAAAGTGAATAAATTAATCATTTTGATAGGTAAAATTATTTTGTGAAAGCTCTCTTTAACTGCTATAATGAAGAATAAACGTTAATTGTAATAATAATTAGAGAAATAATTTATGGAACATATGGAATATCAATCATATAAGTATATTTAAATATTATGATATATAGTGTTTTAATGTATAGTAATTTAATATTTCAAGAGATTTTTTTGCATTCATAAAAAGAATATAGCTTCATAAAGAAACAACTCTTAAGCCTCTTATTAAAAATTGCTCTTTATCTGCTGTGCGGAACCATTTAATGGTGATTTATCCTTAGAAAAATTTATCTTGCTGTGGACTTTTTACGAAATTACTTTACAAAAGAAGAATATGTTCTAATGAATATATGATAATGTATGCACATAAATCGAAAAACTAATTAAGGATACAATTTAAGTGTTTTTAAAAAATTGCGCACATTTTTATACTTTTATTAAAGAAGTGATAGTTATTATTTTTCTCTTCTTATAATTTTTTTAAGAGAAGCATAACTTCATTTATTTTTATCACGAACACTTTTCCTTTGGGAAGTATCTTCTTGTCTTTTTATTATTAGAAAAAATATATTTCGTTTAATAATGTCTTAAATCGAAAATGATGTGAGCTCTTCGACATAAAGATATTAACAAAAATTTATTTATTAAACTACTATAAATGGATATGAGATTACTTTTTCACAGAAAAAGGAGTCAAAATGTATATATTTAATTAAATATTAAATGGGTAAATACAAATGTCTTTAAAAATAGTTAATAAAGGTTCTAAACGTTGTAAATTAGGATTTTTGTGATACTGAAGTTGTCAGAACTTGGAATTTGGTATGGTAGTTACTTATATGATGTAAATACAATCTAAGAACAGTCAAAATAAAATTCGAAATTTAAAAAGGTTGAAAATGCACGAAAAGCGTTCTAAAAATGTTCTAAAATACGATTTCTATGCAGTCTCAGGAAATAGCAAACCGAATTCATCAGCTATGGCTCAAATTGGTGGTGACAGTCCCTTCTCCAACATAAGCTGAATTTTATGTTTTTGACACTACCGCCGGGGGATTACAGAAACAAAAAAACTTTCTAAATTGCGATTTTTGTGGTACTGAAGGTGCTAGAAACTTGAAATTTGGTATGGCAGCTACTTATAAGACCTAAATTTTAAATGCTCTCTAAAAAATGTTTCTAAAAATTCAAAATTTAAAAATATAAATGAGCAAAAAACATTCTATTTTTTTTCGATTTTTATGGACTTGTTAAAGATAGAAACATTTGGCATATAGTTACTTATAAGATATATGTGTTGTCCAGTTGAAAAAAAGAATGAACATTTAAAAAGATGAAATAAGCAAAGGGAGTTCTGAAAAGTTCTTAATAACGATTTTGTAGTGAATTGTCCAAGATAAAATCTTAAAATTTGGCATGATAGATACATAGAATATGTAAATGGTCTCTAGGAAGAGTTTCTAAATCATTCGAGATTTAAATGGAAAGATTTGCGAAAAGTCTTTTAAAAATTTATAAATTTTGATTTCTATGAAATGTGAGTAAATACCAAACCGATGTCATAATTAATGTTGGTACATTTATGGTGATAGTGCCTGTTAAAACGTAGGCTATATTTTATGCTGGATCCACTACCGCCAGCGGAGGTTGAAGAATGCTAGACTAGAAGCTTGGAATATGATATGAAGGTCTCTTATAAGCTATAAATGTGTGCTAAGAATGGTTTCTAAAACATTCAAAACTTGAGCGATTCAAAAATGAGCGTAAAAGCTTAAAAATACATTCTAAATTATCATTTATTTAAAATACTTTTTAGTTGTTCTCATTAATTTAAATCTCAGTTTCACCTAATACAGTGTAATAAAGTAGTTTAGCCAGACTGTCGCTTAATTAGTAATTTTTAAATTATACGTAGCAGTATAATTTCGTATAATAAAAATATTCGCGCAAATACCACGTGGCATATTTCAACCATTAGGCGCGCAAAACTGCGGGTTTTGCTAGTATCATATATTCGTAGATTCCGAAACATAATATATTTATGTATATGTATTTATATATTTACAGTGTTTCGTATAAGGTTACATTATGTTTTCGTTATATATATATAGATATATATATTAGGTTGTAACGAAAGTTTTCCGCCAAATCCCCATTACATAATACTAATTATAATATATATAATTAACTGTAATTTTATATATAACCACCATTCCGCCAAACCTTCGCAGTGTTACATGATACAACACAAGTACCTAAATCTGTACACTTTATTCGGTGAGATTCTGTAGCTGACTTTTTGCAACAGAACAGGAAGTAAATGATGGTTCTATCCTGGTAGCGGGATAGTTCCATTTCAGACACCTTATACTTAATGATAACGATATTCCTTTTACAAATTGCACAACATAGTGTTATAAAACAAGACTATTTCTTTCAAATGCCAAAAATTCAAAGCACTTCCATTTCTAAAATGTTCAAATAAATGACTGGCATCGGAACTTAAAAAGAAATTTATTTGTAAGTAAGAAAAATGCTATGTTTCACATACATGTAAAATAGGTAAAAGTTTATAAAATGTCTGGTGCCATGGTGGCGCTTGGTAATTAAAATTAAGTGGTTTCATAAACATACCACCGCCCTTGAAAGGGTTAAAAAAGAAAAGAAATTAGAATTAGAATTCATACTGTCAATAAATAATTTTTTTTTTTTACTCTATGTCAATTGAAAAATAAAGATAAAGCATTAACATTTAAAAGAGTTAATGTTTATTTGAATTAGTACATTTTTTTAAAAGTTCTCCCTGTAAAATAATAAAAATTAAAAATGTATTATCTTTACTTACGGTAATTAAAAGTCTTATGTGTTTTTTAATTGCATCTTATTGCATTAGATTTTCTTATTTTACTGTTTAGTACATATATAAATAGATTCATATCATTCTCTCACAATTTAAATCCTTCCCTCATATTAATATTGTGAGGGAATGACGAAATACTTCTGAAAACCATGTTATACAAAAATGATGTCTTTAGTATATTTTTCAGTTACTAAATATCTTTTGGAACACATTTCTAATAATATAACAACATAAAAAGACATTTCATTAGTTTTTATTAAATTGATATTAGATGAGGGAATGACGCATATTAAAAACACTTACATTGATCTAGTACTTAAAGGGCATATAATAACTATTCAAGAACGTTTTTGAGCAAACAACAAGATGGACACTTCACTTTACTTTTCTACAAACTGTCTTATAAATATATAAAGCCTGTGCTGCTTTCTACTAAGTAAATAATGAGAAAGGATCTAGCCGGATAAGGATAGCGAAATTGCCCCCATGGCCGATGTTTGAAATTATATGTGTGGTAATAAGGCTCACCATGATAATGCAATATACAGAGTTTTTAGCTCTTGACCTTCAACTGTCATTGAGATGATCTTCGAAGTATGCGCCGGCGCTACTATTTTTCAAATACGTTTTTCTCAAAAAGTACAAAAGAAACCAATGCGATTTATTAAAGAATATATTAGTTCACATTATATTTTTTCTTTCACATTTTTACACAAATTTTAACATAGAAAAATAAACAAAAATATTTAAAAAAAAATTATTAATGTAGTAATTTTATATTTACATCAGCCAAAAAATTACAGAATAATGCGCAAAGTATGTACTTTTAAGAAAAACAATTTCGTCAAAATCGAAGATGCGCTTTTTGAGTTATTACACAAATAATGCTAACAGCTTGGTAAAACATTCTTAACTTTCCCTGTTAGTATTTGCAGAAATACGCTGCTATCAATGCATTGGTTGATTCGTGGCATTTACACTCGGGCAGGATGCGCAACGAACATAAATAAGGGAATGTTTCCATACATACCACTTCCCTATAGGTTTGCACATATTCGGTTATTTTGGCGTTGTGCTCATCCTTCACGCGTAATAATATCAAGAACTGACAAACAAAAAACAGTAAGATTGGACTAGCAGTATTTAGAAGAACGCTGTGGAGCAGTAAAGTTTACATATATAACGTATCACTTTTGGGGGGAGTGTATGTGGGGGAGGTGGCACTTGACATCGGAAGATACTTCTATGGGGAGGGGGGCTGTCATTTGATATCGTTATCATTTTTAATCAAACCAAAATTTACTTTTTTGGTATCTTTTTCTTTACATCTGTTAACTTAATTTTTTAAGTCTGTTTTATTCATTTTATGAAAATACAAAGATATTATTAACCCCTTGAGGGGCGGTGGTACGTTTATGAAACCACTTAATTTAATTCCCTAGTGCCACATTTGCACCAGAATTTTGGTAACAAATAAATTCGGTTTATTATGTGCGTGAAATATAGCTTTTTTTTATATTTACAAATAAATTTGTTTTCGAATTCCGCTGTCATTCATTAATTTCAACACTTTAGCAATGGAATTGCTTTGCCCCTGAAAGGGTTAAACCATTGAATGATTATAAAAAGTTTTATCACAAAATAATAGAATAACACAACGTTCACCGTTAATATTCTCCTGTCATATGGGTATATAATTCGTTGTTAAAGAAACCAGATTTGAAGTGATACTTATTATTTACGCTAGTAAAAGATAGTGAAGAGTGTTGTCTACCTGTTTTGTTTACAAGAAGTTCTGTTTAGCAAAGTGGAAATGCGAAGTGCAAGAAGACAATATTACTGTTCAATGCATTATGCCGCAAAGAGCTATTATTAAAAACTTTTAAATAATAAATATTTCTTTAAAATTTTCTAAAAAAATATTTGATATAAAGTTATTTCTAATATAACAGTAATATTTTATGAAATTCTTCTCCTCTTTTAAATCAGTAAAATTTGCAAATAAAAAATGTACAACTATATCTGTATATCATTGCAAACACATAAAAATAAAAAAAAGGATAAATTTGTAAAAATAAAAGAATCTTTAGACATTGATAACAGTAATATTAGGGGGAGGGGGATTCGAGGAATGATAACGTATGGTATTGGAAGTTTGGGAGGGTGTCCAAAATTGCCAAAAAGTTGATAACCTCATATATTTACAGCTCCTATTCAGCTTCAGCTGCACAATCGAATAGACCATCAACTTGATATTATTACAGGAGAAGAATCTAAATACGCTAAAATAACAAAATGTTTACAAACACGAAACAAATCTATTGGGAAATGATATGTATGGAAACATTCTCTTATTTTGCGCGCTGACGCATCCTTCCCGAGTGGAAATGCCACGAATTGACCAATGCATTGACAGTAGCGTATTTCTGCAATTGCAAAAAGGGAAAGTTACGAATATTTTAGCATGTGGCTAACATTATATTTTTTTGTAACTCAAAAAGCTCATCCTCAATTTTAATGATTTTTTTTTTCTTGAAAGAACACAATTTGCGAATTATTCTGTAATTTTTTGATTGGCGTAAATATAAAATTACTACATCAATAAATTTTTTTTTAATATTTTTGTTTATTTTTCTATGTTAAAATTAGTGTAAAAATGTGAAAATATATAATGCGAAGTAATATATTCTTCAATAATTGGCGTTGGTTTCATTTTTTAATTATTGTACTTTTTGATAAGATGTTACTATTTGAAAAATAGTAGTGCCGGCGCATACTTGCCCGGTTATCTCAAGGACAGTTCAAGGTCAGTGGCTAAAAACACTCTTTATTGTATTCTCATGGTGAGACATATTACCACACATGTTATTTCAAACATCGGCCGTGGAGCCCATTTCGCTATGCTTATCCGGCTAGACCCTTTATATTTATGTGAGGGAATAACGACAAATGCTAGGGACATAATTAAGAATTGCTCTAATTCATTCACTTTATAAAATATAAATATAATTAAATTTCTAAATATGTATTTAAGTGTGTTTAATTGATTGAGAAAAAAAATTATAAATATAAGTGCTGCAATGGCAGAGAAAGCATTTTCTTCTCTACCATATGCTCTACATAACTCATTAATATTGATAGTTTAAATTACTTTTTCCTATTGTAATTTAAAAATGTCTTCAAGATCCCTGATACATAAAATTGCCACTTTTCAGAGAATGAATCATATATATACATTTTACAGTGTCTAAGGGTATTTCAATGGTTATTAAATGATATTCATTTTGTTTCCATAAATGTTGAATAACTTCATTGACAGCTTTTCGTATAGATATATATGTATAAATAGATATATAACATGATTTGTTTGATTGAAGAGTTAAAATTGAAAGATGTATATACAGTAAACCTATCTGCAAGTTAAAATAAAAAGAATATATTTAAGGTTTGTTTATCGATTACGTATATATGAACTTTCATCGAAAATAGACAATGTAAATGAAAATTAAGATCAGCTTTTATTTGTTGTAGAATGGTTTAACGTTTGCCAAGCTATTCTAAATTTTATTTAATTTATAAAACCATGAAACCAAGTTTTTTGCGGAATTATGTAAATTCATATATTTTTGTCAGATATTATAATTATATATGTTTTATTTCCTAATACGGATTAATTCAAATACGGGGAAATTTATACACGTATGAAACACATTTGTGTGTATTTTGAGGCAAATACTTTATCTGTTCTTTAGAAATTAGGCTTTTAAAAAAGAAAATACTCAAAATTTTATTTAATATAAATCTTTTTTTACGGGTAATCTTCTGGATAAATTTATATGATGTATTATCTAAAATATAAATAAAGTTTATCGCATATGTTGAATGAAATGCTTTTTTGTACGTGCGTATCGCTTTCTATTAGATGTACAGGAAAATTCCGCCACATAATGTTCTTTCACGAAAACAATGGTAATTTTTCAATTTAAAAAAAGTGTCGCCAATGAAAAAATCTGAATTTTAAAAAAGTAGTCGTCAAAGAATATTATGCGACAGAATTTTACGGTACCCCTAATATATTCATACTGCCAATACTCTATTAAAATAATATATATATAACATATCAGCTTTAAATGTAAGATGCTTAAATTGATAACATTCACACACACACACACATATAACAGAAAACAATAAACTATTATATGTTTATTATTTTTTACAATCATTTTCTTTTATAAATGTATTATGTTTTTATTCATGTTTCTAAAAATATTACGCTATTAAAAAAAAAAAAAAAAAAAAAAAAAAAAAAAAAAAAAAAAAAAAAAAAAAAAAAACAATGATTATGTATCTAGAGTGAAAAATTATTCAATAATCATTTTTAATCGATATGAACTTTCATTATACTTTAAAAATTACAATTTGTAAATGTCAAATAAAAATTCGATAAAAACAGACTGGGTTAAAACAATGTACAAAAATATTTCTATACAACATGAAATGCTTATACTTTGACAAACTGTATGTTTTCCACATACACTTAAAAATATATTCGAGAAAAATATTCACAGATGGTAATTTTATAAAACTTCACTAAACTTAGTTTCCAAAATTGCTCTAAGTTCATTAAAACTTTACATGGGGATACAAATTGTGGTCCAGTTTGAGAAGTAAAATCATATACAATTATTAATTGTTTAGATTAACTTTTCCAAATATGAGTTAATCTCGGAAAGACATAAACTATGTTTCAAATATTTAATATAATGTTGGGAAATTTAATGACTCATCCAACAATTTATTCATCATATAAGAAAACCTAAATGAATAATAACCATTATTGCTCTTTCAAATTAAGCTTAGACGACAGTTTTTAGGCGTGGAAAATAATCATATATTATGAGGTTTTTGCCATCTAGGAAAGAGGTAGAATTCTATTAAAAATATTTTGAATTCATATTTTTTTAATTAAAATTGCACCTTACGACCACCTGTTATTCTCGACAATGCGCTGCGTGCAGCAACCTGTGGTACCCAAGGTTTCTCTGAGTGATTTCATCTGAAACCAATGAATCGAGAAGTACGTTAAAATATATGTAATTACCTAATCATTGTTAAATGGTTTCTTATCGTTTAATTTAAATGTATCACAAAATGGCTGACTAACAAACTTATTTTAACAGTTTTGAAAAATTATTTTGCTTCGTTTATAAAAAGCAAACGAATATATTTTTTAAAAAGCAAGACAAGAGGTGTAGTAAAGATTTGTTTTGGCAATATAAAGAAATTAGTACATCCCACATTTGTTTAATTTTTTTAAAATATCAACTTGAAGAGAACATTTATGAAATGTCAGTGACTCTGAAAATGTCAGATCAGTTTAATTATTTGAAGCCGAAAAGCCCTGACGTGCTTAATGTGATTCACTATGTGAAAAAGTGTGTCATTTCCTATAGCATATGGATTATTCAAAGAGTGTTACTAAGAACGCCAGAAATAATTTTAAACACAATAAAGAAATTTCAATGTTCAGTAGAATATACAGGGGGATTATAAAATATTTTGAGGTATGCGCTCAAGCATCATATAAAAAAACAGTTAAACTACAACAATTACTTTGACAGTGAGAAAATTTAAAAGATGCCAAATGACAACACATACATTTTTTATTGGAATGTGTTCTCCATAGTGAAAAACAACAAATATCGTTGGAAAGATACCTGTAGCACGAAAATTGCCGACTCTAGACAGAACTAGAAGAAAAGTAAAAACAACCAATATGGATAGGTAAGCAATATAAAGCAAAACTGTTTATTGTGTTTCAGAAATCTTCCAAGTGATCTCCTTCACAGACGATGACTCTTTGCATGAGTCAGATGGTAAATAGCATTACGGCACGTACCAATTCAAAAGGAATCTATTGAACCTGACATTGTTGAAATCTGATGCAGTTTGCGGATTAAATGGATAGACTTTAGGATGTTATGTTCTTTCCTTACTAACGTTATTCTAATAAAGCTATATAAATGTTGAATAGATAAGTGATAAAAAATTAACTGTACTTTAGAAAAATTCAGAAAACAGTCCAGTCATTAAATCATTTTTGTAAATAACTGTTACTGGACAATATAGGGTTAAAAATCTGCAGAAAACTGTACAGTTACGTAAAAGATTTTAATAAAACCTTAACTTAGCCATATTATGAATAGTTCTTATTGTTCAGAATAAAGACAACTTAAAGTTAAGTAACCGCTTTCTATGAAAACGTTGAATGACTGAACAGTTTGATGCACATTTTTCTACAGCGTATTATGAAGCGTTTTCTTGGATCAAAATCGATTAAAATTATGGCTTAGTACACATTATCTGTATAAACGATCCAATTACTGGATAGTTTGTTGTAATACACAATTTAAAATATCTGCAGAAAACTGCACTGTTAAAAATTTTCCAGAAAAATATGCACTCATTCACCTGTTTTTATAGAAAACGGTTAAATAACCGCAGTCTATCTCTATTTTAACCACTGAGAACGCTACAAATTATGGTCAAATAACCGTTTATATAAAGACTTTCTAATAATTCGACAGTTTTCTGCCGATGTTTAAGAGTACAGTCTTGTAAAATGGTAATTACAATTTACTTTTATATGACATTATGGTATACATGTATGATAGTTTGACTATTCTCTTAAGATATGGTCAGCACGTCATTTATAAATAGCTAATGTTTGCGGATTAAATTGATACACTTAGGATTTCTTGTATCCCCACAGACAGAAATCCATTAGAGTGCTATCGGCGGACCTTTGGGGGGGGGGTGGGGTGGGGTGGCCACGGAAACGTGAAATGGCGATGATAACTCTGTCACAAAACTGTTGTGTTACGAAACGTTTGTCAGAAGACTCCACGTGTGAGGGATCGCATCTTGTATACACCAGCCATCAGATAGAATATTTCGCTGTTGTAAATTTGGAATTACGTAATTAGTTAAAATTTCTAGATAGCGAGTTACTCATTACCATATACGTTTGTACACCTGCGGCTGTAACCTTTACAAAAAATAAGCGCCGAGGATGAAAGTGCTATTATATCGCCCCACACAGTTATTTTTACTTCATATAAAGGAAGTGCAGGCACATAATGGGGACTATTGTCTGTCCAGTGTACGCAGTTCTTTGACTTAAAGGCAACCAGTCAACAATAAATGGGCATTGTAGACCCACTAAATGCGTAAATGCCAGAAATATGCCTCGCCATGGGGAATTCGTTCGCAAAATCTACCCTTTGTTGATTATCAACCTCTTTCAACATCCGGTAACGCTAGATCCGATACGGAAACAGTCGGAGAAAACAGCGCAGAATCTTTCGCAGCGTAGAATTCAGCAAGTTCAGAAAGCATGAAACACCGCGTGCACTTGTAAGAGGAACGTCGTTTAACCTCACATGAACTTATGCAACCGCCTCGACAGGAACGGAAGGTCATCCAGGCGGAGATTGATTCCATCCACAACCACTTTCTTCAAATTTGCGTATCAAATCCCGTAGATCTTTAAAAGTACACTGGCGTCGGCGTAGTCCATGGTTTCTACAGTAAACATACAATGCCTCTGCGGCATTTTGTCCGTTCAAGTAATAAATCTTTACAATTTCCCCACGTTTTGTCCCTGTAAGCGGCATGTTGTTGAAAGTGCAATATACTTAAACATATTTTGTAATTATTTTTGTATGAACATTAGCTAACTATAAATTACGCGTTCACCGTATCTTAAGATAATAGTAAAACTATAATATATATATACTATAAGTTCATATGATAATAAATTGCAATTAGCATTTTACAGGACTGTACTATTAAACTTCTGGCAGAAAACTGTCAAATTTTTCGAAAGTTTTTATATTAAACTACCATAATTTGAAGCTTTCTTAGTAGTCAAAATAGAGATAAAATGCGGTTATGTAACCGTTTTCTATAACAACAGGTGACCGCGTATATATTTTGCTGGAAATCTTTAACAGCGCAGTTTTCTGCAGATTTTTTAAATTGTGCAGATAATGGGTACTTAAGCCATAATTTTTATCTATTCTGACCATTGAAATCGCTTCATCATACGCTGTTAAAAATCTGCAGCAAACTGTTCAGTCATTCAATGTTTTTATAGAAAGTGTTTACATAACCTTAATTTATCTTCATTCTGAACAATGAGAGCTCTTCATAATACGGTCAATTAAACTTTAACTTAACCTTCTCACCGCCGCGAACTGATATATCTGTTCACTAAGCTGTAGGTTTGACTGCAACAGTAGCATTATTTAAATTAATACTAGCAGGGATGACCGAGCTTGGCTCGGTCAAAATTAGCCTTCTGTTCAATTGGATATTTTATTCTCGCTGTATCATTCTTGCCGTTTAGATATAATTGGCATGATCCTGAGAGCTAGTGACCCAAAATGACCCACTAACTGAATTTTGTCGAACATGCGACCTAACCAATGCTCTTCTCGAACCCAAAACGATAGAATACAAAATTTAGTCAAAATCGTTAAAGTCGTTTTATAAATAAAATTAACTTGACCATGGTAACCCAAAAGGGACCCACTAATCTAAATTTATCGAACATGTGACCTATTCCAAGGGTGTTCTCGTACTGGGAGACGATGTGATAAATTTTTTTGTCAAAACCGTTTGAAGCTTTTTTTAGATACAATTAGCTTGACCCACAGTGACCCCAAAATGACCCACTAATCGAATTTTCTTGAACATTCGACCTAGCCCAATGGTCATGCTCAGAAACGATATAATTTAAAATTTTGCCAAAATGTTTTAAGACTTTTTTTTACATACAATTAGCTTGACTCGCAGTGACCCAAAAATGACTCACTAATCGAATTTTCTCGAACATGTGACTTAGCTCACACGTCTTCTCATACTCAGAAACGGTACAATACAAAATTTTGTCTCAATCATTTGAGTCATTTTTTGATACAATTATCTTGACCCACAGTGACCCACTAATTGAATTTTCTCGAACATGTGACTTAGCCCAATGGTCTTCTTAAGCTCAGAATCGATATAATACAAAATTTTGTCAAAAATTTTTGAGTCGTTTTTTAGATACAATTAACTTGACCCACAGTGAACCACTAATTGAATTTTCTCGAACATGTGACTTAGCCCAATGGTCTTCTTATTCTCAGAATCGATATAATACAAAATTTTGTCAAAATTGTTTGAGTCGTTTTTTAGATACAATTAACTTGACCCACAGTGAACCACTAATTGAATTTTCTCGAACATGTGACTTAGCCCAATGATCTTCTAATGCTCAGAATCGATATAATACAAAATTTTGTCAAAATTGTTTGAGTCGTTTTTTAGATACAATTAACTTGACCCACAGTGACCCAAAAATGACCCACAAATTGAATTTTTTCGAACTTGTGACTTAGCCCACAAGCCTTCTCATACTCAGAAACGGTATAATACAAAATTCAGTCAAAATGTTTGATTCGTTTTTTAGATACAATTTGCTTGACCCACAATGACCCACTAATCGAACTTTCTTGAACATGCCACCTAGCCCAACGGTATTCTCGTGTCCGAAAACGACAGAAAGCAAAATTTCGTCAAAATCGATAGAGACGTTTTCTAGATAAACTTAGCTTGACCCACAGTCACCCAAAAATGACCCACTAATCGAATTTTCTCTGACATGTGACTTAGTCTATTGGTCTTCTCGTAATCCAAAACAGTAGATTACAAAATTTAATCAAAATCGTTAGAGCCGTTTTTTAGATAAAATTAGCTTGACCCATAAATGACCCACTAATCGAAATTTCTCAAACATGTAACTTAGCCCAATAGTTTTCTTTTGACCAAAAACGGTTGGATATAAAATTTAGTCAAAATCGATTGAGCCGGTTTTATATATAATTAGCTTGACCCTGACCCATTATGACCCAAAATGGCCCACTAATTGAATTTTCTCGAACACATGACCTAGCCCAATGGTCTTCTCGTGCCCAAAAATGCTAAAATACAAAATTCAGTCAAAATCGTTAGAGCCGTTTTTAAGATAAAATTTACATACACACACACAATTTTTGCTCGTATTATAATATAAGATAATTTTACAGATACCCAGTTTTGAAAAATTAAGATATGAGTAATTCACTAAAGTCTTATATGTGCATACGTAATAAAAAAAAATTATATCATATTGGTAAAAACATCTTTTTTTTTTACCATTTTTATAAAAATTACAGAGAAAAAAATTACAATTTTGCCCTTTTGCTCAGCGGTCAGGGGTTAAGAACACTTAAATAACTGGACACATTAGTGCAAATTTTTACAAAATTTACAAAATGGTTATGTTATTTACAAAAATGGTTGAATGACTGGACTGTTTGCTGTATTTTTCTAAAGTACAGTTAATTTTATATCACGAATCTATTCAAGATAATCTATAGCTTTATTACAATAATGTTAGTAAGAAAAGAATATTAATTAAAAACACAAAACTTATTAAATTTAACAGAAATTCAAAAGTAAATTTATTTCCAGTAGTTTATTTTAAAAAAAGTAAGTGATGCTGTACCAACGGACGTTATCGGCAAACACAGGAAACGTAAATCAAATGCAAATATTTTAGTGAATGTAAACACAGAAAATAAAACTTCTTTAGAATAAAAAGAAACTTTATTCAATGAGTAAAAACTTTTTCCCCTTTTCTAAGCACAAATTTAATCAGGGGGAATATACGCGTAACGTCTATTCTACTTATTTCATTACTCATTAACACTTTGAGGGGCAAGCTATTGAGTTTGTGTAACGCAGAATTCTCACCGGAAATTTGGAAAAATGTTATTTTAAAATAATAAAAAGCATTTTTCAACTATTTTCCCCCAAAGTTATAAAAGTAAAACTTAATAAAACGTATCTGGTGCGAATTTTAATTAAACTGAGGTGGGATATAATGTATGCCACCGCCCCTGAAGGGGTTAACATACATTTTTGATGAAAGATAGTAAAAGTTCAATACCTGGTGCATTTTAAAGATGACTGCAGATAAACATAGATGCATTTTTTAGTTTAAAAGTTCATATAAAAAGGCAAAAAAGATATTACTGGTTTTAAAATTGATTCAACGTTTTTTTTTTTTTTAAATTCGAGTAAGCTGTGAGAAACAATTGATTTATTTCTGCAAGGTAACAGTGTGTACAGTCCGAGCCTAGCCTGCAGTTAGTAAAATCTGATTGAAAAACATCTAGTGATACTTTACAATAAGCAAATTCTCCTAAAACTTGTTAGCCACGCTCGAATTTTTCACGCGTCATCTTACAACGGTATATTTGGACACGAGATGTCGGACACTGTATGAAAAGAATCCATAAAAATAGTCTATCATTGATCATCACCTTCCACTCCCGCCTAGCTACATCAAACGATCACTACAACCAAATGTACTAAAATTATAATTACATTGGACCAATTCAATAAAAAGCCGACATACTTAGACGGTTATCCAAAATGGTGTCATACAAGGTATATTACATCCCCCCTCTCTTTTATTACTGGTCATGGACTCTTCCGCCTGTATCTACATGAACTCAAATGTGCATCTTCAGGCCGATGCGTATTCGGGGATCAAATAACAGCGACACACATATATTTCCATTGCACTATGGCAAGCCAATGAAATGTCAAGTAAATTCTGATAAAAATGTTCAAGAATATCCTCATATGACAACGTCGAAGGAGTAAACTCAAAAACGTGTATCATCACCTAAACTACCTCTCTAATTTAAATCATGAATCCGTCTGTCGATTGCACCTCATAATATCTCTGCCCCCTGTTGGACGTACAGTTCTAACCAGGCAGAAAAAGGTGCCTTTGCGCGAGGGAGTTCCTCTGGGTTTCTCTGGCTTCCACCACCAACTGATGACTTGACGAATTAGTGTTTCATGGGAAATCTGTTTTCGGGGGACGGGGACTTAAACAGGTCAATGCCCCATTTACCAAAATCAATCCCTGTACCTTTCTCGCTGTTGGGATTTCACTGGTATTCCCGGCCCAATTCCTAGTTAGTTTTATCCTAACATTTATGCGACTGCTGCCCATTTTCGGGTTTTTTAGGCCGGTTCATCGCTGTCTGAATACTGTAATTATATTTTAAGATCTCAATAAAGTGGTCCGAGTGGGACAGTATGCTTCTCAGACTTGGTTTCCTCATCTCATCAGTGCCTCTTAGGTAATCAAATTAAGACTTCTTGTTATACCATCAAAATTCCCAGAGCAAAAAATAAATATGTTTAAAATTAATTGCAACATTTCCATTTACCGGTAAAGTTACTAACGCCAATCGAGCACGGCTTCGATGACAATACCACGGATGTTATAATTTATAAATGGATTCAACCCAAGTTTTCTGCGCATAAATTGTTTATCTTGATCATAATTTTAACCATATCAACAACTTTTTCCAGAAACTCTAGCTCAACCAAAGAACCATTTACAATAAAACAAAAACTTTTCACTTGGAAAAAGCCTTTGTGAATAAATCAGCAACATTGGCTGTTCCTGATACAAATTTAAGATTGAATTTAAATCATATTTTACAAAATAAAATATATAATATCAATATATTTAGTTCTACTGTTTTCAACACAATTCTTAGAAAAAACATATTGCACTTTGGTTGTCATAGAATACATCAAGTTTATTTAGGTTTAAATTAAGAAATGAAAAACAATCTATTATTTTCAAAATCCAATTATGTTTTTTTTTTATGGAATCTGTCAAAGCAACATATTTCTCCTTCATGATAGACAAGGCGGTATAATTTTGTTTAATGGAATTCTATATTATGGGTGCCTGATCTGTGAATCTGAGGAAGCCACTTACAGATTTTCTGTTTATTATATCTGATGCCCAACTAGCATCATGTATATACAGTTAAATTATTAACAGAGCTTCTAGAAAGACTTATTGAAAAAAATATTTTTGTTAAAGACATATTGCAATATTTGGCATATTTTTTTTTCTAGTATGACAATGAGTGATAACTTGAAAACTGAAAAAAAAGCTATTACTGAAAACAAAATATCTGGTCTGGTTCTATAAGCAAGAAATAAAAGACTTCCAATTAATTCTCTATACGGATTTTTTTTTGCTTCGTCACTCTCAAAAGTTTATTTAAAATAACGCCTGGTGTGAGTGGCAATTTACATTTTATTCTAGGAATAACTTTAAACAGTTTACTTAATCTTTTAAAGAACTTTTTATCATGCATATGAAGTTCATTATAGATTTCTTCAAATTCAGCTCCTAGAACTTTTTTAATTTTGCCTAGTACTTTAATTTCAATTTTTGATTTCACCAATTCAATTATCTATTTTAATCTACTTTAATTTTTAGCCAATATGGCCACTCAATCTATCTATAATCACTTCACATCACTCATTTATTTTGTCAATTCAGATTACAAAAATATCAAGTTTTCAAGATTAAATAATATTATGCTTCCTTTACATTTTTAAGGGCCTATCAGAGGGGCTAGTTTCTGGTCTCAAAAACACTAACCAACGAACTTTTACATTGTAAACTCAGTGGTTTATGAGGATAATTAAAAAAATAATTAGTTAATATTTAAATTCGATATGAAATATTTTTTTGTTTTGCAAATTCATTTATTTGTTTTATTTTATCAGTTAACTTTAATGAAAAATAAAAAAAATAAAACATCAGTTTTAAAAAAAACAAATTACCTTATAATGAAAAAGTTCTTGTAGAAATAGTTTGTTTAAGACCTGTCCAAAAATTATTCACTTATTCTTTTATTTCATCGAACAATTTAATATTAAAACATAATTTATAATATGCTAAGATTTATTTGATCATAAATATTTAATTAAATGATATGTATAAAAAAGTTAAACGCATTAAATCTTGTCATAATTTTGTACAACATTATAGAGGCAAAATGATATTAATCAATGGATTTAATGTAATATAAAATTGCGATTTCATAATTACATTTTCCCTATGATTAGCAAATTTTAATTAATTTAGCTTTGCTAGATGTAAACACGTACATAAATTATACAAACAAATAATCAATTTATATTTATATTCATTAAAAGCTTAATTTAAAAAGCACAGAAAATTAAATTTCTAATTGCAATCCGAAAACTGATAACAAGAAAAAAACATTTGCTTGATTATATTTCTGTAAGATTTTAATTATGGAATATGTAAGCTAACACTTAACAAAAGGGAAATAAATTTGGTAATTTTTAATGAAAAATGATTTTTTGTTTGTGCTTTCTTTTTATAAACGCAAAGCTTTTATTTAAAATCTTGCTATTTTCAGTCTAGCGGTTGAAAAGTACCTTTTTCTAGCATTAATTTTATTGCGGATAATTAATTTTCTTTTAATTTATAATTTTAATTGAATACCCGAATTAAATAATTTAGTGTAGGTTTCATAAAGTTTTAGGTGAAATATTTCGTATAACACATATATAAAAAAAAAACACACTCATGTGTAAAAAATGTAAAGCAATTGTTTGTTTATAATTGTGTATTACTACTTAATGCCTCCAAAGAATTTTATTTTCTGCTGTCTTTAAGTATTGGATTCGTGAAAATTTTCGACTTTCGGTTTACGAGGGATTTACACGTTTTAGGGGTCAGAGATTCCGAAAAACGTGATCTTACAAATGATTGTCTGTGAGTCTGCCTGTTTGTCTGTATGTGACACACATTTTGTGGGTGCTCTATCTCAATAATTAATGCACTGAATTAAAATATATATATATATTAACTCAGCCACTGATATAAATTGGTGCTGATTAGTTTTTAATGTAAATCGTTGAACAGGTGGCGTTGCAATGGAGCATTTTCCACGATTTCTGCAATAGCTCAATCTCCAGAACTAATACACGGATTTTCATTAAACTTCAGATTCCGTTATTCTTTGACATAACTTGACGTTTTATAGATTTTGGTGTAAATCGCTCAACAGATGGCGCTGCTATGCTGTATTTTTGGCGATATCTGCAATAGCTCTATCTCAAGAACTAATGCTTGGATTTTCAACAAATTTCAGATTCAGGTACACCTTGATATGAATTAGTGCGGTATATAGTTTGGTTTATGCATATGTATTATGGTGCAAATATCTCAACAGGTGCGTTGCTATGCTGTATTTTTCAGAATTTCAACTATAGCTCTACCTCAAGAACTAATGCACGAATTTTCATTAAACTTCAAGTATACCTTGATATCAATTAGTGCTGTTCATATGATTTATATAGAAGTACGTTTTGTGATGGCCACAATATACTAGTTTATTATTATTTGCGGAAATTGTTTTATCAGTACATGTTTATGAATAACATATCGTTGCCTCAGTAGGACATGAAGACAGAGTGGCAGAGTTGGCTAACACTATATGTATTAATTACTGAGTAATTAATTACTTAGTTAATTTTGTCTGCAGCTGGAGCTCATTTATAACGCATTTTAGATAAAAAGAAATGAATGTGTAGAATGTGTAGAAACAATGAAATGAATGTGTGAGTTGATTTTTACGAAAAGCGTGTTCAACACTTGTAATAAACTAGTAACTCTGTTATAGAGGATCTCCGGTTGTTTGAATGTGAACGTGGCGTAAAACATAACTCTATCCTACCGGCACTCTAATGTTCTGAGGTGCATTTGATTTTCATTGGAGTATACAGTTCGGCGATTTAACTATAACCGTATGCAAATATAGGTGTCCTTGCTCAGTCTGCTGGAGTATAAATAGCCGAGTGAAAATGTGATGCGGCAGAGTGATATGGAGATGTAATTTGAGATGTGGATATAGATTTAGACAATAGTTTGGAATTTGGACGTTTCCTACCATCTCAGCTTAGTACGTTCCAGAGAAGTGAATTTTATGTGAGTTGTTTTTGATTGTATGTTTAAACAAGAGGTTTTTTAGCCCAGTGTGGAGGTTAAATTTATCAAGATCGTATCCGCCAGCCCTTTGCCCTGAAATATAGCCATTTTTAACTTAAAATATCGTCGTGACCTCTCATTTACGTGGTAGTATTACCGGGCACGCCACAAGCTTAGAATACAAAGTAACGGTTTGTCAAAAGTGTTATAGGATGAACACATTTCTTATTCCGAATTCAAAAGGCAGTCGACGATTTTTTTTTTTTTTTTTTTTGAATGCGGATAGTGCATTATATCTTTGTAAAGTACTTTGTTTTCGAAATTGAACATCAGTATACCCTCAAGACATGTAAGTTTAGATTAAGTGTGGAGATTTCGGACGTTTAAAATGAAAATCCGGTATTTTAACAGTTTCAGCATGTTTTGTTTAATACACTGTAAAAAAATAATAAAATAATAAATGAATAAAATAAATAAAAATCTGTATTTTACAACAAAAAGTGCTGCCAACACAGTTGCTCTAAAAGTTACAAGATACTGTCTTTAAGAGTGCTGTAAAAGTTCTCAAGTCTGAGGAAAGTCGCTTTAATATTGGCTACGTGGCGCACGTGAAAGAAAAAAATAAATTTTTACTTCCCTTGTTGTTGTAATTCACTTTCAGAGCATCAGTGCTTGAATTCGATTTCACAGCATCGGTACTTGAATTCGATTTCACATCATCGGTACTTGAATTTGATTTCACAGCATTGATGTTTGAAAAGTTAGAATATAAAGTGTGGGAAAAATCACTATACTTTAAAACAAAAGGTGCTGGCCGGTCTGCCAACACAGTTGCTGTAAAATTTACAAGCTGCTGTTTTACGATTACTGTAGATTTTCTCAAGTCTGGGGAAATTCGCGTTGTTATTAGCTGTGTGATGCAAGTTACAGAAAGAATGAGATTTTTACTTCACTTGTTCCATGAATCAACGCTCCCTAGATATTTGAGAAAGCCTTCATACGCGCCACGAAAAAATCCCACAAAGCAGGCAAAACAAAGAAAGAAATTCGAACAACTTGCATGTTTCGCTTTCATGGGCTTGAAGAATTATGAAGGCTTATTTTCTAATAATGATTAAAAATTCCACGAGCCAAAGAAAAAAAAAATCGAAGTTGTTCGAAATTTTTTCTTTCTTTTGCCTGACGTTTTCGTGACGCTTATTAAGGCTTTCCTCTTATCTAGGGCACGTTGCTTGAATTCGCTTTCATGGCATCGCTGCTGTAATTCTGTTTCAGAGCATCCGTGCTTCTAAACATAAAACACAAAGTGCAGGAAAAAAATCACAATTTTTTTAACAGTATATTTAATGTGAGCACTTTATTGAAATAGCTGTTATTTTCTGCATCAAACGATTCAGAAGATTATGCTACGCTGTGGATATACTTACATACCGGGTATGCCATAAATTCGTTTAAGCCTTAAACAAATCATTAAAAAAGAACAAATGGTGCTAAAAAACTGCGGTTTGCACAATAGATTATTTCAGCTGTATTTTCAACCCGATAATAATCGTGAAATTCGTTATTTGGAGTGTTTGTATGACCGCCATACTGTCATTAATATTACTTTTCAAAGGCATTTTAATGGAGCATAAAATAAATAAATAAATAATAAAAAATAATTGGAATATGTCCGCGTGCTGTCTTGGTGATTTTAATTTTTTTTAACGGTATTTAACAGTCATATAAAATGTTTAAAAACAGAAATAAATTCACAATACTGTCTTGTCAGTTTTACCATTTTTCAACGTTTCAACGTCATTTTAAAACCGTATGAAAGTTTAAAAGTGGTGAAAAACAGATAATTTCTTTTTAATAAAAAAAAAAAGCTTTTCCGGTGAATTTTACTTCTTTATCCGTTTTATTATTTTTATAATCAGCGAAATGTCCATTTTTAAAAGCATTTTAAAAAAACTGTCTTTGGTAATTTATGTTTTCTTTAAAAAACAAAAATTAATATATATCTATTAACTAGTTTTTTCATACTGTTTTTCAGTAAACGTGAACAATTACGCACGATCCACCTGCCATGGAAATTCACATTCAATGTTTCCCGGACTTACAAATTTTAGTGAGTTGGAATATCTATTCAAAAATTATGAATCAATGCAGACAATGAATTTCTGAACAAATTTCTCTTGCATATCGAAATACACAACTCCAGTTATTGTATCTTCTGCAAACGGGAAAGGTCCTATAGTCTAATAGTACAAACACAAAAACAGACATTATTTTTTCCAGAAAATTATCATGTCATACCTATAACATGTTACTGGAAAATGCTTTCTTTTGAAACTCCTATCTGATATTCCATTGTATTGAAATCACTGGCTGACATTCAGTAAAACATTAAACAGCATTCTTCTTTGCTTCAAGGAACGCCATTTTCATATTTAGCTAAAGTTTCTGTAATTGTCGCCTCATGCTCTTCATCGAAATTTACACTCATTAGAAAGTCACTTTCCGTAAATTACATATTCAAAGCGTTATTTTTAATTTTTTTGCGATTTGTTTAAATGTATCGGGGTATTTGTTTAAATGTATTTTGAACGGGAGAATGCAAATTGCTCAGTTTTGTCATCAGACGAAGCATATACATTGCAATTGAACTTCAATTAGTAAATTAGATAACAACTGCATATTTTTTAGAAATGTATTCCCAATGTAAACATACAACATATATGCGGTTGAAATATCATTATGTGGTAAGAAATGATAAAGATGCCTGCATAAATAATGAGTATCTATATTCGTAAAAAATATTCTCATACATTGTTACATTTTATTAATTTTATTAAGTAATGCAAGTTTAATTTATCTTTACTTAATTGATAAAAAATACATTTCCAAGCAAAGAAAAAAATATCTGATTAGAGATAGGCAATATCAATTTATTGGCATTCTGCTTGCTTCGGAGGATAATTAATATTGTAGATTTACTTTACTTGTTTTCAGTAAAAATGTCACTTGTTTTTCCTGTAAAAGCGTTATCCTCACACATAAATTTAAACCACAATTTCCTTGGAGTTGAACTTTTCCGTACAGGACAATTCCAGTAGAAAGAAATTTTGAAAGTGCTATATTTGGAAGAAAAAATAAGTTTTGCTTTGTTTTCGGATTTAAAAAAAAAATGGAGATTTTTTTTTCAAAAATATTTATGAACATCTTTCTGTGTGCGTATGTTTTATGATATAATATTTGTGTATATTTCTCAATTTTCTTTATTATTTTCATTTTTTGCTTTATGTAACATATTATTTATGGCAAATGATTAGTTCGATAAAGGTAAAAGCTATCTTTAATGCTACTTCACAGAAAAATAAATGACAAAGTTTGGTATATTTTGATCTTCATGGTTAAAATATAATAACGATATTGCCAATCCATAGTTTTACAGATTTATTTCCTACTTACAGTATTACAATCTCAATTTATTTCAAATCACTTTGCTTAGAGAAAAAACTTTATTTCTTGTAGTTCCAAGTACAGGCAACATACCATATTTTGATCTACATGATTGAGATATAATAACGATATTGCCAATCCATAGTTTTAGAGATTTATTTCCTGCTTACAGTATTACAATTTCAATTTATTTCAAATCACATTGCTTAGAGAAAAAACTTTATTTCTTGTAGTTCCAAGTACCGGCAACATACCATATTTTGATCTACATGATTAAGATATAATAACGATATTGCCAAACCATAGTTTTAGAGATTTATTTCCTACTTACGATATTACAATTTCAATTTATTTCAAATCACTTTGCTTAGAGAAAAAACTTTATTTCTTGTAGTTCCAAGTACAGGCAACTTGTCTTAATTATCTTGTTTCTTTCAAATTTTATGTAGGGCAAAATTGTACAGGTAATTTTCGACCATACTATGGGGCAATTCCACAGAAAATCATCATTTTTTTTCTTTTTTTTTGGGGGGGGGGGGAATCAAATTTATAATATGTTTAATTTAAGGGTATGATCGGAAAACTTGATATTTTTATATTTTATAGAAAAAACCTAATAAAAAGGCATTTTAAATTACTGTTTACAAACTAAGTTAAGTACCTTTATTGTCGTTGTAAAGTCATAATGTTACGTCAGTTACACAAAACAAAATTACGTCAGTTACACGTGTAAATGCCATTTTTTTTATTTTTTATTATTCAGAAAATAATTAAACAAGTTACTGTTATAATTTGGCTTACTTAGTGTTGTTGCGAACATTAAATCACTTTTTTTAAATGTATAGTTTTGATAATTTTTATACTTCAATGAAGGCAGAAAAAATGTTTGTATATTTTATGTTACGTCAGTTAGAGAATTTTGAATTGCAATTTTTGGGACTCAAAGAGAGATTGAAATAATCTGCAGGTATTTGGGTATTAAGACTCTAGTAAGAAGTATTTTAAATTTTAAAAATTTGTTTTAGCTTTATTAGTAAATTTTCTATATAGATTTGAAAACAAAATTTAATGATAAAATGTTAAATCAGTTACGATAAAATTGCCCTATGCATCTAAAATTTATGAAAGTAAAATAGGTTTGAAATATATTTATTAATAGCGTATATAAATCTATTTTAGAAAAAAAAATGTGTTGCAAAATAGATTAATATATATTGCTTAACGAAAAGATCTGTGTATTTTAGAAGAACTTTGGAATATAAATCGTTGATAAATTTAACGGGTTTAAGTTTTAAAAAAGGAAAGAAAAATAACACGCGAAAGTGTATCATGGTTTCTCCTCAGGGAATTGATTTTAAAACTATCTTGAAATTGAAATTCGGTACAATCTTATGAGACGAAAGATAAGGCATCGAATAAAGAAAAAAGCAATTTAGCATGAGATTTTTTTTTCATTGGAAATTTTTTATAAATACTTTTTGTAAAACTGTTCAATACAGGACTGTAAATTTCCATACATTCTTAACACAGACAAATAAAAATATTGAAAGTTTAGAAAACTTGGTAAAAAGTGGAGCAATTTTAGAATAACATAGGTAAAAATCGGGGTAAATTCTTATATAACTGGTGTAAGCGGGTATCTTAATTTTGATTCAATTTGAGCAATCCAATAATACGTAATGTTTGAAATAGTTTTTAGCTAGACGATGACGTGTACTGTAAGATATTTATGAATCGGTTGGTAGAGTTTCCAGGTTTAAATATTTATGTTATATAATTTTTTCATTTCATTTTTTATATTTTTTCGAAATTTAAATTAATAACCATGAAGTTTTTGAAATATTTTATATTAACAAGGAGAGGGCCAACGTTGTTAATCACAGATTTTGATTATTATAATACATGCTGTAGGGTAGAGACCCCTTAGTATCAGGTTCAACGGCATTTATGCAACGATCCTTAGTTCTTCGGAAACCAGGGGGTCTAATAATAGTACACAACTTAAATACTTACATTGCGACCGCAATGATATGTTGGTCGTAGCTCAGATGGTAGGGCGTTTTCTGGCTGATCTGCGGGCCCGGGTTCGTACATGACCGTGCTACATTTGTTTTGATCATTTTTTGTTTTATAAATGTACTTATAATTATAATTTAATAATTTCAATTACAAATTTTAATACCATACATCAATTATAATATTAACAAACTTAAATTTATCAATTTTTATTTTTAAACTATTATTTCTCATCCTTTAAAGAGGTTTTAAAAGAAATGGGATCTATTATTGAATGATAAAAATTCCAAAATCGTGTTAAAATCTGTTGTGGTGCCATTTAGTGATGATAAAATAAAAGAATATTCAAATAAAATAAAAATAAAAGCAGAAAGAAGATAAAGGTGAAAGCAAAATAACTGAAAGCGCAAGCATGCGTATTACAAATATAAAAAAATTTAATATGCAAAAAATAGGTTGTAATTTAATTCTGATGCTATTTTTTAATATAATTATGCTTGTTACTTTAAAAACAGAATAATAGTATTATCGCATTGACTTTCTTTGTTAAAGCAATGCGTAAATAATGTTTCTTTAAAATCATGAATTGACACAATTGCTCAATATCATTGCATCGATAAAGAACATATGAAATACATTTTAAAAGTGATTTTTAAACAATTGATAGTTTTATGATGATTATACAACTATTTAGTTAAAAGTAAAAAATTAAATAGGTTAAAATTATAATTGATATACAATATTATAAATTTTAATTGACAATAAGATTATTAATTATACTTACAAGTATATATATAAAACAAAAAATGAGAAAAACAAATGTAGCGCATTCAGGTATCGAACCTGGGCCCGCGGAGCAGCCGGTAAACTCCATACCAACTGAGCTACGACCAACCTATCATTATGGTTGCAAAGTAAGTACTTAAGTTGTGTACAATAATTAGACACCCTGTTTCTCAAAAACTAACATGCGTTGGATAAAATCCATTGAACCTGACACTAAGGGGTTTCTACTCTACAACATATATTAAAATAATCAAAATCTGTGATTAACAAGGTTAGCCCTCTCCTTGTAAGACCTGTAAAACATTAATGATTTATTTTCTAGAATAAAATTGTTGATAACTTTAAAAAGTGCACATTTACGACTTGCTTTCCTATCCATATTTTCTTTCCGTAAAACCGTAAATACTACATGGTTAAAAAAGATACTTGAAAATCACAACTAAAATGATCTTAACAGCATTTTAAAGCGGAGGCAGCCCAAACTGCATAGACAGCAGTGGTTATCAACTTCATAAATCTTGTGAAGGTGAACATCTTTTCTGTAGTTTCTCTAAATCTTTATAAAGGTAAGTATTATTTTGTTTTTACCGAATTACAAAAAATATTAGACTTATAATGAAATATTATCAGTTTAATTCCTTCTTTTTTAAAGTTCTGAAATAAAACATATTGGTTTTTTTTTCTTTTCCTAATGAAAGTCTAAACTTTTTATTCCCTTTAAACTTCATATAAGCATTCACATACGCATTTTTAACATAACTCACGATCCGTAAGTTCACTTAACTGACATTGGGTATAAGAACATAAAACTTATGTTAAAATGCCCTCTATATTACATTTTATAAAATGAATTAATGCTATAAAAATTCTTTGACAGAATTTTTAAAATGTAAAGTTAATTTGTGAAGACGATTAATTAGCAATTAAAAATAGTAAAAATGTTTACATATCTCAAAATTATTAGTTAATTTTATTTGATATAGTTGAGAGGTCATTTTAACATAAGTTTTATGATAATATATCCATTCTAAAAATTAAATTATATCACGGATAATGACATACTAAGTGAATAAGTTTAGCAATATTACCTGAAATTTATTATATTGTAACAGGTAATATTTAAAGCTTGCTACACTAGGTGGCAGCACTAGTCGACAGTCCCTAATTTCATGTCAGCGGCTGTCATAGCTTTCCCATCATGCCCTGTGGTTAGCTTTCCCCAGAGTCTGCCATGAGACATGATTCGAATAGTTTGTGATACGCGTATTGTGTCTTCTTAATTCCTCGTAGAGACGGGAAGAAGGGTGAAAATGTATTTCCCCGAGAGATTTCTTCTGAAGTTCCAAATTATGTAAATATGGACAATCATCCTGTAAATAGAAATATGTCTTGTAGTACAGAATTTTATTAAACATACTTTCTAATAAAGTATATAGTGGCGTTTCCTTTTGAAGTGATGAGTCGATTGTTGTCTCAGGACTCTTAAAGCTTTAAAATTTTCGAAATCTTATTTTTATTTTAAATGTTAAACTGCTATTTTTTATGAACATTTTTATATAATTGTTTCATTGAAATTCCTATTAGAACAGAAGTTATGGCTTTTAGATTTATACAAGTTCAAAAGCTGAAGCGGGGTTTTCGAAGTCATTTTTCTCCAAATGACGTTTCTGGGCATAACGCGCATGATATCTCAAAAACTTTTGAATATTTTTTCAAGAAATTTTCAAAACATATGTTTCATGTTAGGCTGTATCAACTAAACCTAAAATATTCTTTTTATTGTTCAAAAAAATAATTTTTTAGGTGATTATAGTGTTGAAATTTTCTAAATTTCCCATTACCTAAATACAACTTTGTATTAAAAATACAAAAATGCTTTAAATGCAAATTTATTAAGGTTCAGGGTAATTATTATATTCTGAAGTATACGTAGGTACTAAAATTTTCATTCTAGTTGCAATATTTATTTTATAATCGTGCACGTAAGCTGTTATGCCGATTTTCTGCTCGTCAAATGTCTGACAGTTTGGATCCCCCTGTAAGTGCTTATTTCTGATTCTTGCAATTTTTTAAATACACTGAAATGTAAAAACATACCTATATCTTTTATCCGAATTAAAATTGTGTTTTAAAA
Organism: Maratus speciosus; assembly: GCA_963932465.1. Lineage (NCBI taxonomy): Eukaryota > Metazoa > Arthropoda > Arachnida > Araneae > Salticidae > Maratus > Maratus speciosus. The sequence continues at coordinate 59,749,161 of OZ010789.1, forward strand.
TCAAATACATTTTAAGATATTAAATGTTGAAAATGGTATTTGTTTTTTCATTTTTTTCCAATTTTAAGAGTCCTGAGACCCGTTAAATACTGTGGCGCCTACTTATGGAAAGTAAGGTAGCTATGATATTATATTATAAGTGTTTATGGAGGTTAATGTGAATTTAGTAACTGTTCAAAAGATTTTGAGATTTTGAAACCTCATCAAATTTACTAGTGGTGAATCCTAGCAGTACTTCTTAGATACCTTTTGTTTGGAGCCTTAAATAAAGCTTAGGTGATCGAGATTGTTAAACAATTTTATTAAAAAAGGAAAAACATTTTCGGAATATTTACACTGAACATTCTTCGAAATGGCTTTCCTGAGTAAATCCATTTTAAAATTTCACAATAAATAATTGCTGTTTTAGCTTTACTTTTTATTTTTGTTTTCTTTAACAAAAAATATTTAGACGAATATTTCTATAACTTTGTTTAAAAAAATCAATTTAAAATTTATTAAAATATCTTAAAACTGGTTATAAATTAAATAGATGTCAGCAAAGATATTTTAGCTTTGTTTTTCCTTTCTATATAGCTTTTTTTTTTTAAACAAGATAAATGTAAAAAGAATAAAACACAAAATATGTACGTTTTCTTTCTTTTTCTTCTTTTTGTAAAAAAAGATTTTTTAATGAATTTTTCTTTCGCAGAATATACATATTTATCTCCTCCTATTTACAAGTAGATTCATTAAAAAGTTAATTACCTATGAACAGTAATAAACTATTTTGAAGAGGGTACTTCTCTGGTAATTAGAATCCTTCTATGTAGGGCACTTTTACTTTATACATACTTTTATTTTTTCATTGTATTTATTTTATATCTTGCTACATTTTTTATATTGTTTCTAGTATTTTAATTACTTGGTTACGCGATAAAATGTTACAAATAACTAACTTAACAACTGTTTGATTAAAAAAAAAATCAAGATAGTATATTTTTTTATTCAATTAATTGCTTTCTTGATATTTTGGGAATTGCGTTTCGGGACTGCAGTTGTTTTTAATGCCATCTATTTTATTTATTTATTTATTTATTTTTTATTTATTTTATTTTTTTTATTTTTTTTTATTTTTTTTTACATTTATGAATTAATTTGGAAAAATATATTTATTTATTGTTGTTTTAATTTTATGTTTAAGTGAATATTAACTTATTTGTGTAATAATAGGAAGTTATCTGAGTGCATTTCTCCTTTTTCTTCTCCCTTTTTTTGGGGGGTGGGGGGGTGGGTGGGGGGTCGAACGCCTGGTAAGCCTGCAAGTTAAATTCCTTTAAAATCGATAAAAAAATAGATTGCAATGCGTATAGTTTTATAAGCGTAACTTAAAAAAAAAAAAAAAAACTATTTGCGAAGTGAGCTGTGATTTTTTATTCCAATACGTGGTGCTTCTAGAGATTGATTTTCTTTTAAAAAGTGATTGGTTACAATTTATTTCTTATTCGAATACTGATTGAATTATATATATATATATATATATATATATTATGTATATATTAACACATATAAAAATTATTTTCGAAAATGTATTTAAAAAATAATATGAACTATAACTAATGGATATTTAACAAAAATCGATTTCTAGAATATTCAAATATGCTAATCTTAAATTCCAGCTTATTCCTCAAAGTAGTTCTTGAGTTATACTTTAAATAATTTCTCGCATGATTGTATTTTTGTAACTATGCAGATTAATTTGACATTAGGAAATCCAAACATTAAATCATCATAGATTCCTAAACTACTTGACCGAAAGATTTCCCAAACCAATTTACGGAAAAAAAAAAAAAAAAAAAAAAAAAACAATATGCCAAATTTTGGATTTCGTCTTCAAAATTTCACAGTTTTGTGCAATTTCATCAGGATGACCCTTATTTTCTTTTTCTTTTTCTTTTTTGCCCATGTGTAAGTGGTTTTTGTAAAGACTTTCATGCCATCTTTTTAAAAAGCTCTCATTTTATAACAGAAGACAGTATACACACATCAAAAACATGTACACGAAAATAATAATAGATATTACAAGTGCTAGTTATCATATTTAGTATAATGTGGCATAATTAGAAATCATAAATAATCCATATAATACATAAATGGCAAAATTCGTGTATTGTTTCTACGGAATTTACAACATTGTTTATATCGTCTGTACAGAGAATCTATAGCAGGTTCCCAATTAAAATAACATATTCTAAAAATAATCATTAATAAATAAATTCACATAACATTTGAATTCTCTGAAATAAAAATAAATTTAAGCTGATTTATAAATTTTAGTGAGACCCTTGTCTTGTAACACGTGACCTGATGTTTGACTGACTGCCCTTTTCTCTCCCTTCTCATGAGCAACCCGTCGAGGAAACCGAAATTATCATCCCCCCACATTTGTTTCTACCCCCTCAAACATCCAGCAAAAAATAACTCAACATTTTACCTGTGTTGTCCTGTACGATAAAGTCACGTGTCCTCGCTCCTGAAAAAACACCCCTGCCTCCAACAACAAAAATAATCTCCCCTCATCTAACAGTACATGTTCAGATATTCCCTCTTTTGATTGACTACTGGCCACGGCCTTCTTTTTAGCACCTAGAGGGTATAGGTGCAGATTCACAAAATTTTAAAAAGCCAGTGGCTCCTTACCCCCCCCCCCCTAAAAAAAAAAAAAAAAAAAAAAAAAAAAAGTCGCCACATTGTGAAAAAATTGCATAAATACATTTATATGGAAAAAAACTCAGGAATTCAAAGTGAAAAATAATTTGTTTAATGTAAATACACATGCCCAACAAAACATAGACTAAATATGTCAAATGTGTACATTTAAATTTAATCACAGCACTCTTTTAATTTATGTATAAATTAAGTGTAATATACATTTTAAACTATGTTCAATTCAAAATATAAAAATGGGCAAGATACAGGTTAAAAATATATATTTATAAGCTAAGCCATTACAGTAGTGGAGAACATTAAGAAAATAATATTTCTTATTTTAATTTTGTTCTACAAGAGTACATATAAAACAAATTGAGAATGTGTGAGTATTATTATTTGGCACTATAGAAATCAAAATACAACTCTAACATTTGCTTTTGAAGAACTGCAAGATAAATTATCTTTAAAAAAATCTTATCACAGGATCTGTTCAGAATTTTCCGAAAACTTAAGGCATTCGGATACGCAAATTCGGGCATAAAGAATATCGCATTTTGTCAAAGAATCGTAAAAAACCTCCCACGTCAAATGATCGCGAAAAAATGGGCGATATTCCCATTTTTTCTCCTACCGGTTGACGAAATTAAATTCTTTCAGTTGTTGATATTAACGGGGTTTTTTGGGGAGGAATGATGGAATTTGCCTCTTTATGTTTTTTTTTCTTTGACCGCTTGTCAAAATTCGTGTTTTTTCCCTATATTTACCAATTGAACCAAAATTGTTTTTTTCAATCAACCGATTGACGAAAATCATGGTTTATTAAACGACAGATTGATGAAATATGCGGTTTTATTTTCGTAAACAATTGAGTAAATTCCCGGAGTTATTTACCTAGCGATCGACGAAATTTGCCAGATTTTTCTATGACGGTTTTTAAGAAGTTCATGACCAATCGATGAAGTTCCGGATTTCTTTGCATGACCGATTGACGAATTGATTTTTCGGAAATCTGCTAAATAAATAATAATTCAAGAAGTTCTGCTACTTAATAGAAGAATCGCATGCGGATATCAGGTGTCTTCCTGTAAGAATATATATGAATAATCCCAGGACTACAAATTTAATGAACTCAATGAACAAATTTAATGGGCCCAGACGTAGTTTTTTTTCTGCTCACATTTTTTTACGTTGCAAGCTAATTGTGGTATACCATTGCTGTTGAATTAATTCGCGACGCACATCAAACGTCATTTTTATCCGATCCCGCGAACATCGCAGTTTCTCAGAAGAAAACAACAAATTTACGATTCCGTAAAATATGGCGTCCATGTTTAATCATATTTTTTAATTATGAACAATAAGAAAATAAGAAAAGAGGAAAATATTTTGGGGTTATGGATGAGACATAATCTTGCGATTGGTAAGGAAAAAGTAATCCGAAAGTCATTCGGCGAAAATGGGGCATTCCTATAAGAAGCATGGCGACATAGAAGACGAAAGTTTGTCGCCAAAGCAAAATATTTAATCGCCACGTTGCGACTGGCGACCGTGAATCTGCATCTATACTACAGGGACTATTACTACTTGATAATAAAGGATAAAAATTTTAGTTTCAAGTTACTTTGTATATTTTTTCAGCATATTTTTTTTAATTCTGATTGATCGTTCTACGTCTCATCATACCATCGCACTTTACCAAAGATGTTGATATTAATAGTTTGGGAAATACTTATTTACATCATATACGGAAATACTTTGTTTTCATTACTACGAACATATGAACCTTTCTTAAGCCTTAGAAGGAAATACTCTTTTCTCGACCTTTGAAAGTCTTGTTAAAATTAAATCAACTTAAATTACAAATTTGTCTTCGAACGGAAGCAGTTCTCTGTTTTTGTCAAATTTTTCTTATTTTATCAATTTTTGGAAATGATTAAAGGCATAAAATATTATAAATTTGACGGATTTGAACATACATTGTGTGACATATGCTGTGTTTAGCAGTTAAGTAAAATATAATATATTCGCTTCTTTTCAGATATATGGTCTTTGGAGAGATAGAGAGAAAATGGCCTTCGCTAAACAAGTTAAATTTTACAAAATATCCCCTTGCAGCCTATTCACTCTTTCATATATACAACCATTTTGTTCAAAATTTATATAATTTATTTAAAATATAAAAGCGATTTATCTTTTATGATATGCAAACAGAAGTATTTCGTAGATAGAAAACAAAGAAAATATATGTATAAATAACAATAATATATATATATATATATATATATATATATACAGGGTGATTCAGCTCGTCGGTGACAAACTTTAAGGATCGATAGAGCACACCTAGACGAACATTTTTGAATAGGGAATGTAGGGTCCCTGACGCGATGGTAAGGCGCTAGGCGCTTTCGAAAATTTGGGTGCCGAAATTCGAAACGTCATAGAAACTAGGGAAATGGTTAGATTTTCTTGCTTGTTGCGTCGAAATGATTCTGTTTGTTTAGACTTTCTTCAGTACCAATTTGATAAGCGTATTTCTTAAAACATGGATAGGGGGCGCTGCAGACTTTAGAGAGCTAGACAACAACTTTAAGCCCGTTATTTTGATAATTTAACACATGCTCGCCAAAGTTTATACTCTAACTTAAAGTTTGAACCCAAAAGTAGAGCCCTGCAAAAAGCGTAAGAGCCGGAATAAAATGTCAAAGTACAGGGTGGTCGAAACTCGAAGGCTCCTAAGAGATAAACAAACAGATTTCTTGACTTATGGCATGCATTTTCATGATTCTGTTTGCTGGGGCTCTCTGAAACTCAGTTGAACGGTACAAAAAGAAACATCGATAGGGGGCGCTTTGGGCAAAAAACATAATTCGTTGACATTTCGGACGCTAACTGGAAACGGGGCGCTACGATCAGTTAGTAATAATGAAAACACATTTTCTACCTCTGCTCAACACTTCTGAATAAATTTAGACCAAAAACATCAATGATACTGGAAATTTATTTACAAAAAATAACACTACAGAAGATGCTCGAAATTTCGACCTTGGGCCATGATGCAGGCTTCGCACCTCCGTCGCATTGAGGAGTGTGTGTTTCCAACAATGCCAGGAGTATCTCTGATCTGCCCTGCAGCTGACACAATGCGCGCCACAAGTTCTTCAGCACTGCTGACAGGTGTATGGTATACCTCGGCCTTCAGGTAACCCCAAAGGAAGAAATCCAAGCAGGTGAGGTCTGGTGATCGGGCAGGCCAGTGAACTGGACCCCCACGCCCGATCCACCGCTGGCCATACCTTGCGTTTAGATGGAGACGCACGTCGTTCGTGTAATGGGCCGGAGCTCCATCGTGCTGGAACCACATCTGGCGACGCGAACCTTCGGGTACGTGCGCCTCATCCAGAAGCTGCGGCAGCACTTGATCCAGGAAAATCAGGTAATTTCCACCTGTCAGCCGTTCAGGTAACAAATAAGGGCCAATGAGGCAATCCCCCAGAATGCCGGCCCACACATTTACTGAGAAACGCTCCTGGGCTGCTCGGCTTCTGGTTTCATGTGGATTTTCATCACACCACACATGACTGTTGTGGGCGTTCCACATTCCCTCCCGGCTGAAGGTGGACTCGTCCGTAAACAAAATGCTGTTTACAAAACGGGGATCCCTGGATCTCATCGCCAAGTACCATCTTGAGAATTCCACTCGAGGGCCAAAATCCTGCTCTCTGAGCAACTGCACCCGCTGGATGTGGTAGGGGTGCAGATTCCGGGAACGTAAGATGCGCCACGCAGTTGCTTGCGAAATGCCAACATGTCTGGCGATATCTCTCGTGCTAAGACCTGGGTTGTCCTCAACCAGGTTAAGCACAGCCTCTTCGTTGTCGGGGGTGCTCACTGATCGCTCCCGTTCAGGCCTGCCTCCGTCGAAAGATCCCGTTGTGGACAACCTCTGGTGTACTCGAGCGAAGAAGGCATGGCAGGGGATTTGCCTGTTGGGGTAACGCTCGGCGTACAACCGCTGAGCGGCTCGTCCATTACAACCAGCAGCGCCATACGCCAAATGCATGTCAGCCAATTCAGAGTTTGTGTACCGTTCCATCCTACTACCGATCTGCAGACAAGTAACCCGAAGCTTAAGTAGGTACCGCACGTTCAAAAGACGTGTCTGCGCATACAACTACGTCATCTCGCGTTGTCGTCTACGCATTACGTATCTTTTGCATATCGATATGGTACGATATCTTTTGCATAAATCAGCAAAAAGCACCTTATGTAAATTTTATTGCGCGCATTGTGCATGATTGAAACCAGCTATGTTTGTTAAAAAAAACAAACAAACTGCAGTTTTAATAGCTTCTTATGATAAGTAAATTACTCTCTTGTTTTGTTTCTAACTGATCGTAGCGCCCCGTTTCCAGTTAGCGTCCGAAATGTCAACGAATTATGTTTTTTGCCCAAAGCGCCCCCTATCGATGTTTCTTTTTGTACCGTTCAACTGAGTTTCAGAGAGCCCCAGCAAACAGAATCATGAAAATGCATGCCATAAGTCAAGAAATCTGTTTGTTTATCTCCTAGGAGCCTTCGAGTTTCGACCACCCTGTACTTTGACATTTTATTCCGGCTCTTACGCTTTTTGCAGGGCTCTACTTTTGGGTTCAAACTTTAAGTTAGAGTATAAACTTTGGCGAGCATGTGTTAAATTATCAAAATAACGGGCTTAAAGTTGTTGTCTAGCTCTCCAAAGTCTGCAGCGCCCCCTATCCATGTTTTAAGAGATACGCTTATCAAATTGGTACTGAAGAAAGTCTAAACAAACAGAATCATTTCGACGCAACAAGCAAGAAAATCTAACCATTTCCCTAGTTTTTATGACGTTTCGAATTTCGGCACCCAAATTTTCGAAAGCGCCTAGCGCCTTACCATCGCGTCAGGGACCCTACATTCCCTATTCAAAAATGTTCGTCTAGGTGTGCTCTATCGATCCTTAAAGTTTGTCACCGACGAGCTGAATCACCCTGTATATACAGGGTGTCTCAAAAGGTCGTTTACAAACTTAACATGCTGGTTTATCATGTCCTGATAAACAAGATTTACATAGGAACTTGTGTTTGAAAATGCAAACTACGACCGCTAGAGGGCGATGAGCGCAGGCTTGCGGAAGAGTGGGAATCGTAATCATTTCAGGCAATACGTTGCAGAAGAAGGATGAATTGGTTTAGTAACGCAGAATTGCCCATATTCAACACGTATATGGCGCTGCGGATAGAAATGCACGAGCCGCGGTACGAATGTACTTTGAGCACTTCCCAAGCAGACGTCAGCCAAATCATGTTTTGTTTGGATAATTGCACCGCAGATAGCGTGAAGCAGGAGCTTTCCAAGTACGTAGCCACATTGGTGGAAAACGTATTACAGGTACGCCTGTCGCAGAGGAAACCGTGCTACGAGAATTTGACATGAACTCGCAAACAAGTCTCCGAGCAAACGAACGCGTCTTGGATGTACATCGTTCCAGCATTATGCGCATATTGCATGAAGACACGCAACACCCCTAACACTTACAAAGATTACAGCCATTGTACGTTGACGATTATCCCCAACACATTGCGTTCGCACGCTAGTACTTGCAAAAACGGATCGCACAGCCGTATTTCCCATCGTGGATTTTGTTTTCGGATGAATCCTGTTATACATCGGACGGTGTCCTGAACCTGCACAGCTTGCACATATGGGCGCATGGAACCCCAAGGTCTTCATGTACCCATGCACATCAGCAAAATTTTTGGGCTGGTATTATCGGGGACATGTTAATTGGCCCTTACCTACAACCTCAGCGCCTCGATGGGAATACCTATCGCATTTTCTTAGAAATAGTCTTGCCTGATCTGATGGGTGACGTTCTAGCCGCTACACGCCGAAAAATCTGGTTTCAGCATGATGGAACGCCTGCTCATTTTAACTACACTATGCGAGAATACCTCGATAGGACATATCCTAATCGCTAGATTGGCGGATGCTGACCTGTCGCATGTCCACCGCAATCCTCCGACCTGACTCCCCTGGATTTTTATCTGTGGGGACACATGAAATCCATGGTGTACGAGACGCCTGTAGCGTCGAGCATGGATGTCGTCGCCAGGATCTTGGAAGCGGTGGCACGCGTCCGTAACACAACAGCCTATTTTGAACATGTCCGTGATTCCATGCTTCGACATTGTGAAGCATGCATTGCGGCGAATGGAAGGAATTTTGAACATCTTCTGTAAATTAAACCATGTTCTTTAATAAAAGTCATATTAAAACCTCTTTCGATATCCTTTCTTTCTTCTCATCCACACCTGCGCTCATCGTCCTCTAGCGGTCGCAGTTTGCATTTTTGAGCACAAGTTCCTATGTAAATATTCTTCCTCATGATATGACAGACCAGCATGTTAAGTTTGTAAACGATCTTTTGAGACACCCTGTATATATAATGTTTATATATTTTAAATCACAAACAAGCATGAAAATTCATCTCTTATTTTTTTGCATTGCTGTTTATGTTACTTGGCCTTAAATCGCACTTACTTGAACCTACCAAACAAAGCAATTAAACGACACATTATGGTGTTTTTAATATTTTTGTTCTTCTTAATCATTACTCCTTCTTATTATTTAATATATGTTTACTTTTCTTAAAATTATTATATTTACATTTGAATATAACACCTTTTAGGTAGCTTTCTTTACAAAAAAGCTACCTATTGCAGCCGTTCGGAGGAAAGCGATTTCAAAAAATTTTGGTATATTTTCATCGATCATGACCCCCAGACCCCGAAACCACCCTCCGTTCAAAATTGATATATATATATATATATCAATATATATATATATATATATATATATATATCTGACCTATGTCACACTGTAACTCCCGTAATTATGAACCGATTTCGATGTAATTCGGTGTGTACATAGTACATACCAATGTCTCGACCGAGTTCGTTGGCCAGCTTCATTCGCCGTTTTGTTTCAAAATGGCGGCCATTTAAAATTTTTAAAAAACATTAAAACTTGAAATGTGGTACCAAAAAATTAAAAATGGAAAAATATTTTTTTCTTATGTATTTGACCTTTATAGAAAGATTCCGGAGCAGTTTTTGTTTCGTCTATATCTTAAAAAATGGCTGAGTTATAGCATTTTGAATTTCTAGCGTGGCTGACATTTTGAAACGTCTTGAAATTTGTCACGCGATAAAAGGCGTATTTATGAACCGATTTGGATGTAATTCGGTGTGTACATAGTATATACCAATCTCTCGACCGAGTTCGTTGGCCAGCTTCATCCACCATTTTGTTTCAAAATGGCGGCCATTTAAACGTTTTTTAAAAATTTAAAATTTGAAATGTGGTACCAAAAAATTGAAAATGGAAAAATATTTTTTTCTTATGTATTTGACCTTTATACAAAGATTTCTGACCAGTTTTTGTTTCGTCTATATCTTAAAAAATGGCTGAGTTATAGCATTTTGAATTTCTAGCGTGGCTGACATTTTGAAACGTCCTGAATTTTGTCACGCGATAAAAGGCGTATTTATGAACCGAATTGGATGTAACTTCGTTTATACATAGTACATACCAATTTCTCGACCGGGTTCGTTGGCCAGCTTCACCCGCCATCATGTTTAAAAATGGCGGCCATTTAAATTTTTAAGAAAAATTTAAATTTGAAATGTGGTACCAAAAATTGAAAATTGAAAAAATATTTTCTTCTTATGTGTTTGACCTTGATAAAAAGATTCGGGAGCAGTTTTTGTTTCGTCTATATCTTAAGAAATGGCTGAGTTATAGCATTTTGAATTTCTAGCGTGGCTGACATTTTGAAACGTCCTGATTTTTCTCACGTAATAACAGGCGTATTTATGAACCGACTTGGATGTACCTTGGTGTGTACGTAGTACATACAAATATCTCGACCGAGTTCGTTGGCCAGCTTCATCCGCCATCTTGTTTCAAAATGGCGGCCATTTAAAAAAATAAAAAAATAAAAAAATTTAAATGAGATACCAAAAAATTGGAAAATGAAAAAGATTTTTTTTGTATGTGTTTGACCTTAATACAAAGATTCCGGAAATGTTTTTCTTTGGTCTATATCTAAAAAAATGGCTGAGTAATAGCATTTTGAATTTCTCTTGTGGCTGACATTTTAAAACGACATGATTTTTGTCACGCGATAACAGGCGTATTTATGAACCTATTTGGATGTAACTTGGTCTGTACATAGTACATACAAATATCTCGACCGAGTTCGTTGGCCAGCTTCATTCGCCATCTTGTTTCAAAAGGGTTACCATTTTAAAAAAAATACATTTAAAATTCAAAATGAGGTATTAAAAAATTGGAAAATGAAAAAGATTTTTTTTATGTGTTTGGCCTTGATACAAAGATTCCGGAGCAGTTTTTGTTTCTGAAAATTTGTTCTTTTGTTGATATCTTAAAAAATGGTTGATTTATAGCACTTTGAATTTCTAGCATGGCTAACATTTTGAAACGATCTTGTATTTGTCACGCGATCACACACGTATTCGCCTATTTCGATGTAAGAAGGCATGTGGATAGTATACATCAACGCCTCGTCCAAGTTCGCTGGCCAGAATCATCAACCATCTTGTTTCAAAATGGCGGCCATTAAATTAAAAAATATATATATATTTAAAGTGAAGTGCAAAAAAATTAGAAATTGAAAAAGGTTTCTTTCTTAAGTATTTGATCTTGATATAAGGATTCAGGAGAATTTTTGTTTGTCTTTACCTTAAAAAATGGCTCAGATATAGCAGTTTCAATTTCTATTGTGGGTGGCATTTTGAAAAATCTGATTTTTTGCATGCGACAGCACTCCTATATATTAACCGATACCGATGTGAGTGAGCATGTGCACAGCAATTACTAAGGTCTCGACCAAGTTCACTGCTTAGCCTCATCCACCATGTTGTCTTAAAATGACAGGCACTTTAAGAAATTGCCGAATTTGGCAGCCAAATATAAGTTACTTTAAAGAAAAGCAGCTTGGATAAAGCTGACTAATTTCGCGAAATTTTCATTCATTATATTGATAAAAATTAGTATTGAATCTCCTATATTCGGTTTCCACTAAATTGAACTTCGTGTGTTTGCATGATGTAAGTTGGCTTTTTTTAAATAAGGATTATGAAAGCTACCTCTTCCTCCCGGCACTGGCCGGAAGGACTTTTTTCGTAGAAGAGGAGTGCTTCGTTAAACAATGCTATATAACGTAATTAAAAAATAATAATAAAATATTGATTTCTGCCATGAATTCACGAAACTATTTAGTCTCAGAATTCTACGTGGTTTTTTTCATTACTAGGGGGCTCGCCCCCCTACGAGCTACACTAGTCAAACCCCTTTCAGACACCGCAAGTCTCTAAAAGCACGCTAATTTGATAGGCTTTAAAAAGATTTTGGAAGATTGAATTATAATTTAAAAAACAGTGGCGATCTCCCTATAAACGGGTTTCTATTCATTTCTCTTTGATTGGGGAATTTTAAGGAAAAATCAGCTGCTGTTAAAGTATACAACGGCTGTTTTGGTCTTTGATTAAATAAAATCAGTTAAACATTTCAAAATAAGCTAATGTAAAATGAATTAAGTAAAAAGAGTCTTTCTATCCCGGTATTTTTTAACAAAGCGAAAAGAAAGTTATTTTAAATAAGACATTTTAAATATATCGTTTTTAATCTGACGTAATTTTTACCAAACTTTTCTTTCTCTTTTTAATACTCACGAGAAAATACTTTTGTTAGAAATGAAATATTATTTGCGCTGTCCTAACAAAAATAGTTGAAAAGTTCATCTCAAAATATCAAATAAATGTCTCGTGTAATGTTTAAATTTAAACTGTTTTGCAATATTATTTTTTGTTCATTTTACGTAATAAGTGTAATGTGACTTAAATGTGACGTAATTAGTCCTATTTAAGAATTCTAACACATGTTAGTGAATTTATTGTTTTACAATATCCTTTCTCTTTTAAAATTCACCTGTAAATATAGTTTTTATGAAGTAATTTTCAATAAGTTCCTGCTTTTTATACGTAATTATTTAATTCTAATTTGAAAGTTTATTTTTATGTTTATAATAGTCACGTGTAAATAAATTTTTAATTTGAAGCAAACATTATTATTGTTTGCGCTGTTTATACAGTTGGCAAACGTTTAAATTAATACGATTTCTCTATTCTAAAAAAAAAAGAACTTACGCTGTGACCGCTGCCGCCGCCGGTTTTGAATTTTTTGTGACCGGAGGTCTTTTTCCGTTAATATTAAGAAATATTTTGCATACAAAAATAGGAAAATCGGCGGTATTATAGAGAAAAGTTTGATAAACAGTTTTCAAATCGAAGAATTATTTTAAGATATATTTAATGCTAAAGTTGGACAAAGCCGTTCCATTAAAAACGTTTTATAGGAGCAAAAACTATAAATCTGGATTTAATCATTTTTAGATCATTTTATACGTTATAATTTCCCGGTGTGTATAATGCATTTATTTTTTTTTTATTTGACTCATTTTTGGAGCATTTATTTATATTTTAAATTCAAATTTTCAGCATTTCGAGAGATATTTTTTACTTATTTTAGAAAATTGTACTAATTAACCTGTTGCCAACTGTATAAACAGAGCAAACAATAATGTTTGCTTCAAATAAAAAAAAATATTTACACGTGACTACTATAAACAGAAAAAACCCTTTCAAATTAGAATTAAATAATTACATATAAAAAGCAGGAACGTATTAAAAATTACTTAAAAAAAACTATATAAAAAAAAACTATATTTACACTTGAATTTTAACAGAGAAAGGATATTGTAAAATAATAAATTCATTAACATGCGCTAGAAGTCTTAAATAAGAGAAATTACGTCACATTTACGCCACATTATACTTATTATGTAAAATGAACAAAAAATAATATTGCAAAACAGTTTAAATTTAAAAATTGCCCGAGATATTTATTTGATATTTCGAGATGAACTTTTCAACTATTTTTGTTGGGACAGCGCAAAAAATATTTCATTTCTAACAAAAGTATTTTCACGTGAATATTAAAAAGAGAAATAAAAGTTTGGTGAAAATTACGTGAGATTAAAAACAATACATTTAAAATGTCTTTCATTTATTTATTTATTGAATGAATGGACAACAGACATACGACTTCTGTGCTTGACATGAGGGCCCGCTTAAAATGTCCTATTTAAAAGAACTTTCTTTTCGCTTTGTTAAAAAGTACCGGGAGACAAAGACTCTGTTTACTTAATTCATTTTATATTATCTTATTTTGAAATGTTTAACTGGTTTTATTTAAACAAAGAGGAAAACAGCCATAGTATATTTTAACGGCAGCTGATTTTTCCTTAAAATTCCCCAATCAAAGAGAAATGAATAGAAACCCGTTTATAGGGAGATCGCCACTGTTTTTTAAATTATAATTCAATCTTTCAAAATCGTTTTAAAGCCGATCAAATTAGCGTACTTTTAGAAACTGAGGTGTCTGAACGGGGGTTTGCGAGCGTAGGTCGTAGGGGTCCGAGCCCCCTAGTTTTCTAAAATAATTTAAAAATATCTCTCGAAATGCTGAAAATTTCAATTTAAAATAGGAATAAAACCAAAAAATGAGTCAAATAAAAAAAAATAAACGCAGTCTGCACACCGGATATAAAAATATATAAAAATATATTGATAAATATATTGATAAATATAAAAATATATTGATATAAAAATGAATTAATTCTTCCTATAAAACTTTTTTTAATGGAGCGATTTTGTCCAACTTTAGCATTAAATATCTCTTTAAATAATTCTTCGATTTGAAAACTGTCTGCATCAGCGTGTTTATCAAACATTTCTCTATAATACCGCTGATTTTTATATTTTTGTATGCAATATTTTTCTTAATTTTAACGGAAAAAGACCTCCGGTCACAAAAAATTCAAAACCGGCGGTGGTGACAGCGTAAGTTACTTTTTTTAGAATAGAGAAATTGTTTGATATTCGGAAATAAAATTACTTGTTATAATTACTTTTTGCAAAACACAAAAAATAACATTTAAGATGCTTTCCTGGCGTCATAATACATGTTTTCGATCTTAATTTTTTTTCTTTTATATCTAAACATTTGCAGTATATAATAGGTCCCATTATTTATTTTTTTTTCAACTATATATTCACGTACTATTGAAAAATGTCTTAGTTAAAAACTTCTATCCTACTGTTTCCGATTTTCTTGATTTTTGTTTTATTTTGATTTGTTTTTTATTTTTCCAATAGAAAAATCGTTTCCAGATGATAAGTATAATACAAACTGAAAAAAAGTTCTGGAAGTACGTGATCTACAAGAGAATAAAACTTATAAAAGCACTTTTTATAAGCGTAAAAGTCACATTGATGCCGATCTTTAATTTCTTTAAGATAAACATAGAAAAATCATTCAACATCACGTAAAAATTGCGGGAAATTTCTTTCGAAATCTTGATTTTTATAAACGAAATACTTTTCCCCGAAACTGTTAAAGCCTTTATCAAATTACAATTGAATGATTAAATTTCAGATATTGCAATTTAAATAGCTCTTTAAGGATACAAAATATTATAAATTATACTAATTACAAATGCCTTCTTTTTCGTAATATTGAAAAGTAACTTTCACAAATAGGAAAATACAAATAAAAGCATAAAGCGAAACGCAATTTTTCACCTTGATTCAACATAAAATATATAATGCGAACATTAAAAAGCCCAGTCTTATTTAAAAGGTAACTAAAGTAATGAAAATGATGTTACTAGTTTAAAATATACACTTTATTTAAACTTCTTAGTACTTCCAAGCTTTCCAATCTCCTCATCAGAGAATATTTTAATAACTAAATGTTGTTTATTTATACAAATACGTCACTTGTCAGTTTATGATTCAATATCCTGAAAAAAAAAATCCTGAAAATTTGAGCAAAGGGACATAATAAAATTTTCAGTACGGCAGTTAAATATTTTCTTCTACCCACAGTGTAAAAAAAAGGACATTTTTACAGTACAAAGTACTGTTCATCTCGCGCACAAACTCGATCACAGTTGAATGTAATGTATCTTTCTTTGGTTTCCTGACTATTTAAACATGGAAAATAGAAGAGTTGCGTAAAATTAACAGCACAATGTACTGGCAATTTGGACGCCAGTAGTTTGTGCTGTGGTCCAAATGCGTCCAAAATTGCCAGTACATTGTACTGTTAATTTGTCGAAACTACTGTATTTTTCATGCTTAAATAGTCAGGAAACCAAAGAAAGATACAGTACATACAACTGTGATCGAGTTGTGCTGGCAAATTTACAGTGGTTTTTTTTACAGTGCATGAAAAGTGACGTATGAGAACAGGGTAATTTCATAAAATAAATGGAACTGCAATTCATAATAATATATATATTGTCTAATTAAATTCAATCCAAGAAACTGCTACTGCTTCTTCTACTTTCAACTCTATTAATTATTGGCTCTCTCATTTTCAAAACAAAGTGATCAAATGTTGTGTAAACAACATTTAGTTATTAAAATATTCTCTGACGATTGTGAGCTTAGAAAGCTTGAAAGTACTAAGAAGTTTTAAATAAAATGTATAGTTTAAACTTGTAATATATTTTTCATTACTTTAGTCGCCTTTTAAATACGACTGTGGACTTTTCAAAGTTCACATTATATATTTTAAGAAAAATACATTTCATATAAAAGATCCTAAAAGAATTTTATCATAAATTGATAAAGTTTTAAAGATTTTTAATAATGATATGCATTATATGACTATGTTTTTCTATATTTTCTTGTGTATGCACTTATTCATATATATATATATGTGTGTATGTTAAAAAATTATGAGTAATGAAATTTGTTTTTATATGTCATACGCACAAAATTTTATTTCCAAGCCATTTTACTACCCGTTATGTAGATAAACTGAACAAGGAAATTTGACAGTATAAGTAGAAAATTTTTCTGTATTGTAAACAAGCATTAGATGCGCAAAGGTAATATATAAAGTTTCCATACGGGAGGTCCAGCGTTCGAACCCAACCAATTCTATGAGATCACTCTCTCCCCAGTGTGTCTGGTGAACATATGCTACTTCCTTACATTGCATACTAGACTACATTCTAGCAACCAGATATTATGTAATAAAGCTGTCACAGATGAAGTTGTCTAATTGGTTTCCCATTGTTTTATGGAAACCATTAATTCTACAAAAATCATCGACTGCGTTCATCTTTACTTGAACAATTGATTAATTTTGTATTGTTACTAACAGTTACATTATATTATTTCTAATTTTTCATTCACTGTCTTGTGGACTGTCGCAAAGTATAAAAAATTCTAAATAATTTAATTTGGTTAAATGGTAAGGTCAGTCTGCCTAAATGTGATAACCCCTAAATGCGACAATGTTCTTTTACATAAAATCTTAATGCAAGAATCGTAAATAAATGTTATATATTGAAGCATACGAACTTCAGAAACCAAACCCGAAATATTTTTTGCAAGTAAAACGGTTTCTTAAAAAAAAATTTCCAATCAAATACACATCGTTCATTTTACATCGTCCCCCATGTTTCGGAAATGCGACAAAAATTCCCGAAAGTGGCTCACGGTTTTTATTTTTTAATTTAAAAGATCAAATAACCCTATAAACATCAAGAGCTATGTTGTCCGTTACAGTTACCTGATCAGTTAAACTAAAGAAAAGGCGAGCAGTTTCCGGTTTAGAATTTGAAGTGGACTACGCATTTAGGAGAGTTTGTTTTCAGCCTGTGCCTAATATCGACATAGATATTGCTGCAAATGCGGCGAAACATTTAGAAGATTAGCGAAGAAATTTATATGGGAATTTTCATATATTGTGTTAAAATGATATTTAAATCAAATTTTTATTTTTAATTAAGCTGTGTTTAATCAGCTTAATCCTCCATTAATGTTTTTCTTTAACCAGGTGTTTAAATATGCATTTAAGACGATCAAAAAAGAAAAATACGCTTCTTTAAACTTTTTAATAAAAAAAAGGTGTAAGAAACACAGTGTCTATTTCAGTAACATAATGTAGACATATGATTAAGGAATTTGGAATACTTTTACATAAGGAAATTTCTGGAAAATCTTGTGTAGATTGAAAACAATTTATGTTTATTTTAATGCGGTTAAGTAAGTTAATTTTACCAATATTATACCATTCGATAGTTTAAATGCTGTCTCCGATTAAATCGTGATGCAATTGAGTTAGTCACTGGTTTAGGAGTCACAATTTTTGTTAGCACTTTTATAAAATCTGATATTTTAATTCTGTTTTCAATTTTTATTCGTTATATTCGACATTTTCTACTTTTAAATTAGTAAAAGATAAAAAATAAATAAAGCCATGTTTATCTAAACGAATATTTGTTTCCATATACGTATTTTTAAGTACAGAAAATGTTAATTGTTTTGTGAAAGTGCAAGAAAAATGAAGAGGGGTGGGTGGGGGGGGGTGGGGGGGGGGGTGCAACAGAATATCAGGCACAGAGCTTCTCTTTGACTTAATCAGAATTATTAGAAATATTGTAAGATTTTATCTATTCCTAAGGCTGATATATTTATCATGTGACATTTTTAAATAAAGTTATATGTAATAAATAGTCTAGTTAACAATATTATAAATATCTTTTAAATACTCTTTTAAACCGAAAGCTTCACACTGTGAAGTCGCACCGACCGAAATGTCGGCGTCTTTAATTAATTCGCATTTTTCATTCACAAAATAAGAATTTTGATAAAATCAAATATTTCATTTGGATTCCTTATTGAATTTCGTAAAATGGATCATGTATTTATATTTCATTATCACCAGATTGTCAACAAAATTATGCTGTTACGGAAACCCAAATCGTACTGGTGTATAAATTATGGGTTAATATTGTCGAGCGAATTTCGCGAATTTTAAACGATGTTTTTTGCAACACTCATTTAATTATAGTTATGGCCATAGCTCCTTGGCAAAGAGGGATGAGAGTTTTTTTTATATTAGGAACGCATTTATTTATTTGAGGGTTATTTATATGAGGCATTATACGCAGCATTCAAATAACTTTTTCATATTAGCAGTGTAAAATTGACAAACAGTACGGTGCTGAGCCGTGATAAACATTTTAAGAATAATATTGAAAAGTTTAATTATAATAGTCCTGTACTTAAATTTTAGTACAGAAACAGTACCCTGTGAGTTAATAGAGACTTTCATTTATCTTTTAATCAAGTGGTCTTGGAGACCGCTCACAGCAGTTAAAAGTTAATTAATTCAAAAAATAATTACAGTTCGCCCTTAACTGTTGTTAGAGCTGCTTTTTTTTTTAATTTTCAGAGTTTAACTTGTAATTTCCAGTTTAACTATCGATACAGCGAAATTTTGCTTCATTTGGTGCCTAGTACTATTGTTTGAAATGTTTGAAAACTCAAAATTTTATTAGTAATAGTAACCTACAAACAGTTTAGTGCAAAAACAGTATTTTAAGAGTTAATCGTGCATTTTATTCATCTTTAAATCGAATGGTTTCGCAGACCGCTCACAGTTGTAATGTGGCAATTTTCTGTCACAGCAGTTAATCGTTACATGAACGTTTTCAGATGAATTGTCCTATATAAAATGCATTATCACATTTAGGACTATGAACGTCTCATATAGGTTTTAGCTAGCATAAATGCAACAGAAATGACCTAAAGGCGACAATCCTATATTGTGGTTTTATACTACTGATAATTATTTAATTTCTAAAAAGCAACTTGGTTTTTAACTAAAAGTACAGTATTCAGTAATTTGTTGCTTTATAAAATATACATTTATATAAGAAAATTCCACAATGAAAAAAGTTAAAATTTAGGTTAAAGAATCTAATAAATTATGTATACAGTAATGAAATTTTAGTCAAAGTATTTATAAATATTTCAATTTTTAGAAAGTACGCACGATATGATGCAAAAATTTTTTTCAAGAATTTTTTAACATTTGGTAAAAGTATTTGAACATATTGGTTTCATTATATGTATAGCATTTAAAAATATGTTTATGTTATTAAGTGTAATCAATGCATTGCTAAAGTATAGTGTAAGCAGGTATTCTTTAGTTTTCGAAGAGTCAAAGTGGGAAAAAATCATTTCCTAAGGATTTGCTAAACATTTGTTTATCAGTAAGTATCTGGATTGAAGTGTACGAACAGATGAAACGTTCTGAATGTATGTTTGTTTATTCTGGTGAGTTTACAAGGACAATATAAGTATTCTAAATTTAATCGGTTAAACGTAGTTTAATAATGTCTCAATATGTGTAGGACTTTATCAGTTGTCAAGTTCTTACTACGGTTGTTAGTGTTGCAGATTTAGTACAAGTGTAATGTAGGAAAATAACATATAATACCGCATAGTATTCTGATTTGCATCATAATTAGATATTTTATACCAGTTCTTCTTTTTTTAGAATAATTTCAGCGTAACTTTAACTTGAAAAATATATTTCCATTGATAATTAAAAGGGCATTTCACTGTTTCCGTCTTATCGAAGTCGGACAAAGTTTGGTCGTTGTGTGTGTGTGGGGGGGGGGGGGGGGGGAGGGTAAGAGTCCTTCACATCAGATTTATTTCGGATTCTGTCACTTGTTTATGACTCAATTTATTTAAGTTTAATTATCTGAAGGAGTGTGTGTAACGCCGTTTTGGTATGAACGTGTCAGAAACTTTTGCTATTGTTTTATGGACAGATACATCAGTTTTGAAAATTGAGAAGGGTCATCACAGATTTTGTAAGGTCGAGAAACATCTGAAATGCGTATAATTATTGAACCTCTAGATGCTTCTTTTTTATATATTGTTATAAAAGTAAAATATTTCTGCGTAAAATAATCATTTTTTGGCCAATATTAAAATTCAGAAATTTAAAGCAGGCATATATATATATATATATAATGGAAATTAAGAAGACTCTTATGTTTTCGTTAAAACTTATTTCATCTTCCAAATTTGCATTGATTCAATGGTTTTAAATCATTTCAGGTTTGATTTCCTGTTAAGAGGCCATGAGTTTTCATTTAACATTATTTGAGGGTCTCACAACCACAGTAGACCAAGTCCATTTTTGTTTATTGTGAATAATAACGCTTTAAAGTTCTTAATAAATAATTAATTCAGGCCAGGTGATTTATAAGGATTACATGAAGTAATATTCAATTTAAAGTACCATTTTTACAGCACGCTACTTTTACAAATGACAAATTAATATTTCCATTGAAAATTTATACGTTAAAAAAAAAGATCTTGGTCCAGTATGGTTTGGAAATTTCCATGTGTGAATAAAGATATGCTTATTATGATTACAAAAATTCTTGATTTTGATTTATATTTACTTATTCTATTTTTTACTCAAAGAGTGAAAGATATTACCAGTTATCGTAAATCATTCACTGTGCACAGAACTATCATCATCATCAACGTCAGATGATGTACTCTAGAGGAAGTAGCTTGGAATTTGGTATTGACCTCTGCTGGATGATTCTTGAAGTCAACGTGATGAATTGGCAGAATGTATGACAGAAAATGCATCATATCTTTTTTTTTGGCCAAAGTAATTTCTCTACAGCCCACGTACAACGCATATTGACTGATATTTCACAAAGAAAGTAACTTGCGCTCACGAACCCGATTTTCCAAATTTATTTTGCGAAGAGGTTGATCCACATTGAGGGTTTCGTTCAACAGTAACATGAAAAGAGAACCTCTCCCAACTCGCAGCCATACAATAACCACCTAACTAAAACATGTTCCCGCGGTATACTTCTTTCTGCTTGTGATACTTTGTTCCAAAGCTGTAGTAGAAAGAAAGTTCGAATTCTTATCTCCAATGACATCAAATTTAGGAAATTTCCTCTTTGCATTCATCATAATTTCCTTCCAGTCTCCAGGAATATAGATGTGTTGTTTCTTTGATAGTTGCTGCTTCAATCGACTTACAACTCTCTGCTGGTGTCTTGCAACAATGCTAGTAACGTCGTGCGAACCCCTTCCTCCCTCTGTTTCATCTATTTAATCCCAGACGTACATGTATGCCGCATTATTATTAAAGGGGTGCACCCCAAAATTATAAACATATAGATTGCGTTTATAACAAGCTATGTACGTTGAAAGTTTAGAAAGGTGAGTGCTTTTTGCAAGTCGAATGTACTGCAGTACGTTTCGTCTGCGGCTTTAATTTTATCAGTTTTCATTTTCTCTCTAGCCAAATTAGCTGTCCGAAAGTGGATCTCTCCTTCAATTTCAAGACTTTTTCAAGTGTTTTCACCATTTTTTGTCGAGAGCTTGATTGATATGTCATAACATAATTTACATGTATGTGTACTTGGCGGCTTGGAGTGTAAATTAATCTTTTTGCTGAATACTTTGTAATAGAATTTCCCTTTGACGGGAATCTTGTTCTTTGTCCTACATTCCTCTCTAGGCCTAAGATCGAACTATGTATGTGATTTGAGTCTTTTCAAAATAAAATATTTTTAAGAAGACGCTGTCGGTATTTTTACAGTTTTTTACCGATAGGAGGGGGGTCATAAAAAACAATGTTACTTTCCCTTCATAGTTTATAAATCTGATTCACGAGCGTGTATTTTTCATCAGAAGTTATAAAATCGCTAGTTATTTAATATTAGTACTTTTTTTATTGCAATGAGGCAAGATTCCGACAGTAATGGGTCACAGATGAAAAATTAGTTATGGAGTAGTACACTAATGAATGGACTTGATTCAGTATGGTTATGAAGGTTTCTTGTATTACTTCACCAACTGTAGACACAGATTCAATATATGAGAAAGTATGTGAACTATAGACTTGGTGCACTATGGCAGTAGATAAAACACAGTTTACTGCACCTTCTACACGAGCTATCTCATTTTTTTTAAGTGGACTTGATCTACTATGGTTGTGAGCCCCTCATTTGGTATTAAGGGTAATGTCCGTAGTACCACACCCCTTTATAAAACTTTATATATATTTGGTATTTTTCGATTTAACTAACAACTTTCACGTAATTTTCGTAGGTGCGATATTAATTCTTCATTTCACATAGAATGAAATCAATAGCTTAAATAAAAAAAAATAATATAATGCCACAAAAGGTACATTTAGGACGTTTGGAAAACAGTTTTCGTAGTATCACGCTTGGCGATATTTGGAATACTTTTTTTTAAATGTAGTATTAAAAATTGAGTAGGGAGGGCAAATAATTTTAAAGGACAATCTATATTGTTATTATATTAAATAAAGAACTCATTTTTGTATGATATTTTACATAGAAGTCAGGCTCTAAATTTTCATTTGTGTATAGGAATGGAATTTAGCTGTTTATACATAATTCACGAATGCAGGTTTTGTAAATAGTAGCTACAGACAGTGTTCATGACACGAAATGCGACATTTTTACAAATGATCCATTTTTTTCAACGTCTGTCAGTTGAGTAAAGCTAGTTACAGAAAAGACATTCGTATCATTTTAGCTGTCTTCGTCCTCAGCAGACACTGAGCCTACGGTTTATTAGAACCTTCGTCTGATTCTGAGGATGTCTCAAATAGTGCTGAAGTTTCATCTTTTGGTTTCTTCTTTCCAATAGATTTCTTCTTCGTTTTTTTTTTTTTTTTTTTTTTTTTTGCTTTTTTGGGGACAAAAATATCTTTTGCATTTTTCGTCTTTTTACTTTTCTTTCAACTTTTCTTATTAGCAATATCTTCAAAAGATTTTACTTTATATGGAGTAATTGTCAGAAGCGTTGCTGGGGAACGTGGACGTCCTATTTTGTTTAATTGAACGTTTTTCTCATTCAGATGGGGCAAAGGGCTTATATTCGTCGGAGAAACAATGCTACCATGTAGTGATGGCAAGGAGGATACACAGCTGGACGGTTTTCGATTAAACTTATAAATCTGGTTTACAGGTGGTTCGAGACCACTCGATACAGGCTGAGGATCAGGTTGTTCCTGTCTGTTTGACATATTTCAATTGGTCGACTTGTCAGTGATGGACAGACATAGTCTTTTGGATGTTCATGCTGGTAAGAAGTCTCAGCAGAGTCAACCACTACAAATTAATTGTTTTTGTATATGTTTCTATTCAAAAGAAATACATTCATAAAAAAAAGTCTTACAAATTCCTTCATAAATAAAAATGTTGACATTTAGACACTTAAGTAAAATAGTTTGCGTAATATCGCATAGTACGATATTAGGATTACAGTGGGTGTGCGATATTAGGAATAACGAAACATTGCAATATGGCCTACTCTACCGGGGAAAGTAAAAATAGAAAGAGCCTTACAGCTATATCTAGCTATACTACATGATTATGTGGTTGCATTTACGTTACAATAATTAAGACCAATACTTACTTTGAAAATGACTTTTTTGTGTATGATGAATTTGACAGAAACTTTTGGTTTGCACAAAACATTAAAAAATTAATGAACAGCGACAAAACACATCTGCATATTTAAACAAGGAGCTCATACGACTGACGCCTTACCACCACACACTAGTTAAGCTAGTTTTGGACAGGCGGCAGCGCCTACTTGACAAGATCATGAGTGGTGCAATATAAGGCAATGGTGCGATATTAGAGACATTTCCCCTAATAGTTATTTTTGCTATTATCTGTTTGTAAAAATGATAATATATGACATTAAATTCATTTTTATGACTCTATAACATTTTCGAATTAATTTATATAATAATAATAAAGTGGGCTTAATTATCCTTAAAACACTAATCTAATCTAATCTAATCGCCCACCCTGGGAACCTGCTTGTGGCTGATGGTTGGGTCAAGCCCCTACCCCAGGGCGGGATGTTCCTACCACCTTTGTGGCACCGCAAACCATGGAACGTTAGTTAGTATATTGGTTTGAATATAAACTAAGTATTTTCAAATAATAATTAATAAAATTAATAACACTTAAGATATGATGGTGATGTTTTTAAACACGTTTGATACTTTAAATTTAATAGAAGTTAATTTTAAGAATATCAAATTTAAATAACATTTAACACATGCTACAATGTTTTTATACTTTTTTAATCGAGGCATGCCTGTTTAACACGAAAATTTTCAAATGCTCGTTCTTCCTTAGTCTATTATCATATTCGAAAATAACTTGGACTAATCAGAAACTATACCCAACATTGTTCCTATTTCAAGCATCCAAATTCGTCTGTAATTGTATATTTTCTTGTTCGCAATTCGCCTAATCAGGCTCATACGATTATTTAGGCGTTACAATTAGTCATGCGATAGAAAAAATGGGGGTTTTATATAATTTTGCAACACACATCGTCATGCAGATGAAAAAAATGTTTTTCATCTTGTTTTTTCATAAAGCAATTCTTTTCTTTTCTTTTCTTTTTGCTTTATACCCCAATACTTAAATATAATTGTAATGCACATATATATAAGTGTGCCTGAAGTTACTGCCGTTCTT
The DNA here is from genome assembly GCA_963932465.1 of Maratus speciosus. Taxonomy (NCBI): domain Eukaryota; kingdom Metazoa; phylum Arthropoda; class Arachnida; order Araneae; family Salticidae; genus Maratus; species Maratus speciosus. The sequence continues at coordinate 59,774,413 of OZ010789.1, forward strand.
ATTGTAGGATTTTTTGTGCTTTCTGTTGTCCATTGTATATTAAGTTTGGCTTTTCTGAAATTACAAACGTTAGTGATTTTCCAATAAACAAGGATATTCTATTTAGTGGTTTAATATCCAGAAAAAAGAATTATCGTTAAAAAAATGAAGGTAATCGGTCTAACAGTTCCAAAAAAAATGGTCGTTCACTTTGAAAATTTGAGTTTAGAGAAAAACAAGTTTAAAATTTCACAACTGCTTTACGGTTCAACGAGCAGAGTTATATTCAACGTTCAAAAATTATTGTAATGAATTAAAATAGCACGAAACAGCTTCAAATAGACAATCTACACATTTTAGGAATGCAACTATTGCAAAATAAAAAAATAAATAAAATTTTGACCCGATAAAGTAGCACCTCACCTTAAAATAAAAATGATATACTGTAATACAAAAACATTATTAAAAAAATTATTAAAAAAACGTTCCACCTTAAACGATAAAAAATATTAAATGAACAATATTTAATCACATATTTCTTAATCATTTGAAACGTATTTCATAACCAAATATTTTCGAAAAACAGATTAGTACAAAGTCATGCATTGTCTCACTATACTCGTAATTTAATTCGTTATATCAAAGTTCATAAATCACTGAAAATAATAAAATCATAATAGCTTTGAAATACTTATTCCATAGAGACATTTTTCCATGAAGTTAATAGCATTTCAAAAAGGAATCTAAAACCTTTTCAATAAATTAAAAGAAGCTGAATTTTTCTGTAAAAAAGAACGATGACAAAAGCCCTTTTTAAGGATTTCCTTTATGTCCTTCATTGCAACTAAAAAGTATTTTTGATTGCACTAAACATACACTTAATGCTTGATAAAATATTTTGATCATTTATTTCACTTTGTTTTACATGTTTGCTTAAACAATTGAGAACATTTTTAGGATTTTTGAGAGCAAATATGCATAGTAAGAATCACAATTATCATTAGAAAAAGTGTTTTCTTTTGTTAATAACTCTTCAAAATAATATGCTTTGTTCTCTCATTCTTGCTATTGTTCCGTATGGTTTAAAATTTAAATTAAAGTATATTTTAAATACGTATTAGATAACGCTTTTCAAGCACTTTATTTGAAAGTTAATTAATTGTAAGTTCTTAATGTACAGAACAGAATTTTTAATTTTCAAAAACATCATCGTTTTTGAACGGAACATATTTAAAATTCGAATATAAAAAAGCATTCTTTCATTCCTTTTATGAGAAAAAAATGTTAAAATATTTTTCTAGGTAAACCAAATATATGAATTTTTCTTTTTACACCTTTTGATGTTTTGAAAGTTTGCCTACTCATCTATAAGACAAATGTATAATAGTGGGTAACCTATAGGCATTTATATAATTATTAATAAAATATTATTAAATTCCAATGATGTATGATGTTTGACCTAGTACTATCTTTCATCTATCAGAAAAAAACATTCGAAGTTTCAAAATCCTTGAAAACGATGAAAAATACAATATTTTACCTCCCTGTATGCTTCAGGAACGTGCTTAGCAAGTTTATCATCTACCAGTAGTACCCCTACTCCAATTCCCCAGTAGTAAGTCACTATAATCTTGAGTTTAGTTGGTACTATACAGTAATTCTAACTTGTTTTGCAGTTGGCGATTTCAATATACACACTAATTAAAATATATTTTAAAAACTAGACGGTTGCGTTAAATAATTGTTCTAGTAAATCTGCAGTTCAGGGACCTAGACATCAGTTCCGCAAATCGTTTTCATTTGGAGCTCATTTTACATTATATGTAATGTTATACAATCTGCAGTGTTTTTTTTTAGGTTATATACAGGGTGTCCTTTCTTTTTACTGACTATTATCTAGTTCCTAAGCCGCTAGTTTTAGTGGTATAGTTCCAACTTCAGAAATATTCAAAATGGTCTTCATTATATGAAAGTACATATGCGTCAAATCGTTACGTGTCTATAAGTTACGCAATCAAAGTTTTTATACGGTTTCTGAATCTTATAACTTATATTTAGAAAAACTTTCTCCATGTTATAACAAGTTAAATATTAAAAATTCACATCTTCTGTGATCAAAACTTATTGAATTATGATGCACTAGAATTTATGAGTGTCAGCGTTTTCTGACATTAAAAGTTGAAATAGATGAAGTATAAAAATTTCTATCAACAAACAAACAAAAAAAAACAGTAAGCATAACCTACAGAGTTTAAAATTCTCTTAAATTACATTACATTTCCTCTACTATCTGGTTAATTAAAAGAATCAATATAATTTTCTAATTCCTCCACTGTGTAATTTATGTTTCTCTTTAGTGTTTCTGAACAGTCTTTAAAGTATGTACCATAAAACATTTTCTGTCGTATTTGTTTGCAGTAATGATAAATTTCCAGTAGTGATAAATAATACATAAATACGGGAGGAAGGGTTGGGATTATGAGCAAATAAAAACTTTTTCTCCCTTTTTAATGCTTTGAACATAGTTGAAAAATATCGCGTCCTCTCGAACTTAACGACGCTATGCACAATATTCTTCCTTTGAATTCGAGGTTAAAACACTCCATCAGCTTTAGAATAGCGTTTTCAATCGCGGCCTTGAAAAGCAGAATTTTACGATTATATTTTGCATTTAGGTTGAATTTAAGATTTTTTTCAGGAACAGATGTAGCTTATGCATGATTCTTTTTCTCTATTTTCCTTTGCCACCATGTGTATTTGTACGTTGTTTTTAAAATGTAAATTGTTTATTTTAATTTAAATTCGCACAAAATAACTCTATTATATTTTACGCATGCATTTACCTGTATTAATCTATATATCAATGGATGAAATATATAATCAAATTTGCTAGACACGCTAATTTTAGACCATCTGATTTCTACTCCGGAGTTACAGGAATTGCATCCATAAGAATTATTTAATGTATTACATTAATGTAAGACTTAATTTTCATCATTAAAAGGCTTTCGCGTATAATAATTTTAAAATTTTATGCTTCCTTTATTTTTAATATCCACGTGTGAGCAAAGTTTTATGACGAAAATTTCACCATTTCCTGCTTTAACACGTGATAAATTAATTTATTTTAAATTTTTCTTTCACGTTTTTAAGAGTCACTTGTAAATACATTTTTTTATTGAAATGTGATATTAGTCTTTGCTCTCTTTTAATATTTGGCAACATTTTAGGGAGATATTTTTTTCTAAATAGAAATAAATGTTCGTTTAATTAAAAAAAAATTGAACAACAAATTACAAAGGAAGACTCAAAATATTAGTTAAATTAGTACAAAAAATGCACAATGCATAGTTCAAGATTAACAGGCACATCACTGTAAAGCATGGTTAAACAGCTATTCGTAGTTTTTATTCCTATAAAACTTTTTTAACGGAAATAACTTGATTGACTTTAAAATTAAATAATTAATCGATTTAAAAACTCTCTGCTACAGAAAGTTTATCAAATATATCTCGATAGAACTACCAATTTACTCATTTTTAAATTCAGTGCTTTCCTAAATTTCCTTTCCTTCGTCTATAAAGACCCACGGTCACAAAAAATTCAATTACTGCTCTGGCGATAATGTTTTAGAATAGAGATGTATTATATTTATTAATACGTAAAAAAATAATACATAAATTTCTATGTTCCATTTATGTTAAGCATTAATACACTATTCGCACACTTTAACCATACATATTTCATTATCATACTTCTAATGCATTTCAATAATATAATTAAAATTCAACTAATTCTGACAATTCAACGAATTTTTTCTACGCTTAAAAACACACTGCTAATCAAGAATGTTTTCTTTTCGTTCTATTTTAAATGAAATATTTAAATATTCAGTAATAACTGGTGACGCAAATGTTTTATGCTGTGTGAGTATAACAAAAGTGCATAAAATATTGAATTATATAAGAGGACCCCAGAGGCCAAGGGCTATAAGTGAAAAACAAAATTGAAAAAAGCTGAGCTAAGTGCACAGGCTATATGGAAATAAGGCAATTTGTTTGGAGGTTATGAAATGTATGTGATTTTCATATTATGTTCTGTGTTCTTAGAGGTCAACGACTTAAGACCTTTAAACTACTTAATTACTTAACCACTTTAATAGCTACTGCCGGGGTAGCTCAAATTCAAATCACACAGAAATTTCACAATTTCAAACTATCAACTTCTCGGGGCATAACTTTTTAGATATTTTTTATTTAATCTTGCTAAGACGGCACATCACAAATACAATGGCACATAACACATATGCACAAAATAATAACTGACGCTAATATAACTGTTACATGTTAGCAGAACACAAAACAGAAAAAAACTCTAACTAACATAATTTCTTATTCGGCAGAGCTCACGGAAGCCGGTCACGTGATTGCCGGTAAAGTCTATTTTTGGAACGCGTTACACTACTTAATTGTGTTTAAATGTTGTACTCCACTTTTCTTTCACAGTTAATGAAATATTACTTCAAAGATCACTGTGAAATAAGCAACAGTTTCAATTTTAATTCAGTTAGTTGCTATTGATGTTCAGCTTTGAACTCAGTTTTCTCAAAATCTAAATTTTATCACTTGCATCCCTTGTCTTCTGCGATCCTCATATAAAAGCCTTTGGAACATTAAATATTAGACGTATAAGTATCAGTTTCAGGATCATTGGTAAAAATCACCTTGAAGAAGGATTTTTTTTATTTAAGATATGATATGAGGTACAGTCATTACTCTGGATCCTAACTCTGTCCTAACAGTCCTAACTCTGGAACAAATTATAATAGAAGACAGTTACCCATGGATTGGGAGTAAAGTCTACTTTTAAATGATGTATATAAACTTTGCTTAGGGGGCCATCTACAAATCAATACAAACTTTGTTCTTTTTAAAGGGAACGCCCAATTTCGCCAGTATTATTTAAATCTTTGGCTCGAAATATACCTAAAAATAAAATTTCTAGTCATTTGAAGGATAAGTTTTTGAATTATAAACATTGAACATTTAAAGCTTGTAATGTTAAATTACATTTTCATATTTTTATTAATATCTCCTGAAGTTGCAATCCTAATGTGATAATTGTGTGTGTGGTTATAATATTAAAAACTCAAACAGAATACATTGAATTTGTAATTTAAAAAATGTCTTCAAAAAATATATATAAATTGCAACCTACAATTCTTTTGATAGATTTATATTTATTATGTTCTGCTTTATGCGAATTCTCGATTTCAAATTTTTCTTTCAATTTGTTTCTGAATTATCATTAGAAAATGTCAAAAAATGTCGTTAAGGGATGTCGCTTAAGCGTCTATGATGTGCTGAAAAGCATAATTTAAAAATATATATTTTACTCCTTTTATTGAAATAGTTCGGCTTACAATAGTTGAAACATATTAAGCCCTTAACTGATTTGCCCAAATGCCGCTGGGGCAAATTGTGTTTGCTATCTTCGATACTAAAAGCTTTTGAACACCACATAATTTTAACTGTAATGATTGGCTTTTTAAATGGCATAACTTTTTCGATTGCGAAAATGCAAATATTTTAATAAAAAAGTGGTATCAATTTTTATTTTTTTGTGTCAGAAAAAAAAAAAACAGTTAAGGGGTTAAGCGAGTTAAATGGTCACATTAACCAGAAATAACACATTAACAGAAGTGACAAAGTCATTCTGTAGCATTTCAACAATCGTGTACCGGACTTAAATTTGGATAAATCCCCTAAAATATACTTATTTTAAATTAATTGTTATCTCGGAAACTAATCGTACGAATTCCATGGAAAATTTGGATTTAGACTAGATGAAGATTGTACAATTTATTTATAGTGTCAAACTTGGGTATTGCAACTGAAAAAAAAATAAAGTTTGGGTTCGTTATGATATGCAGATGACCTTCTAAGGAAACTTTATATACATTATTTAAAAGTTTTTAATTAAAAGTAAAAAGTTAAAAGACTTTATTTCTAATCACTTGGTACCAGTAACTTTCTTCTACAACAATTTGTTGCAGAGTTAGTATGGGGTATTTCCTTTTTTTTTCCACGGCTGTACATTTTATTGAAGTTATTAATCATGGGTTTTATATAGTTTGAGTTTATATTCTCCTGAAATATATCAGAACAAATGAAGTATTTTCTCGCTGATGTAGAAAAAAAGGGAAATGCTGTTAGAACAAATGTTCTTTGATTTTTCTTGAAATTTGAAAAATGCTAAAACTATTGAGATAAAATATGTGCGCAAGGATTCTCGTAAAAAGATTATCAAGGAGAATGTACTCTTATTAAAGACAGAAAAAAAAAACAATACAGCGAAGCAAAATTGAAATGATATTATCCAAAGGAAAACTATGAAAGCTCAATCAAAATTAATGATGATGTTTCCAGTGATTTTATATCAACATTTACAAATTTTATATCAAATCCAATTGGCTAAGGTATTTTATTTTAGCATTAAAATTTCATGCATGTTAAAAAATATATATTAGACTTATAATTACCCGTTCTTCCAATGAATTTTTGAATTAAACACTTTACTTCTGAAAAGGTTGTAAACAGAACAATAAATGAAACAGAAAAAAGTTTATTTCATCATTTCCATTAATTCTGCAATTATCTATTTAATTTGCGCAACATTTCTTTTACATATTTATTAAATAGGTCATTTTTGATTGAACATCATTTTCATTTTTTATTTTCAAATAAAAATTCCTTTTTGTATAATGGTGTGCAAAGAAAACAAAATCGTTGGACAATGAATGAATAATTGGCCAAATATTATATAAGTATATTTCAGTATAGTAAATTGAAAAATTAGAAAATCATTGTTAGTAATAATGTTTACGAATTTTTCTTACATAATAAGGAAACTAAAATAAAAATAATAAATTAAAAATCTTGTAAGATAATTTTTTCTTCATATTATTAACAGCCTTTTTTCCTCGTCACTACAAATACATTATTAACTAACCTAACATTCTTAATAAGTTAAATCTTGCAAATGATGGGAATTAAAGTACATGATGGTAATTAGTATAACAGCAAGCATGAAATTTCATTGAAAAAACAGCTAAGTAAACTCCTTATCAAATAACACGGTTTTACTTGCTTGAATTGTTTCCCTCACGGCTGATTACTTATTTATTTTGTGATTTCCTCGAAGCATAAAAAAGCTGCAAAGAAATCGAAATTAAAACAGAAAAAAAAATCACTAGACGATTTTAATTATCTGCGAAGTGTGACCTGCAACAATTTTGATTACTGATCTTTGGTAATTAACTTTTTCTGTATAATTAACTCGTTAACGTCAATGCAAAAAATAAAACGTAGTTCAAGAGCAAGAAATTTTACAAATTACAATCAAATTATCGACTTTTCTTACATCATTAATGTTATCGAATTCCTTAATTATCTGCCGCATAAAATAATTAATTAAAAACTTTTTTTCTCGTATAGTTTTATCCATGTTTAATCAGAACTAAGGCACAAAATTATGTGGAACATATTTATGTCGACAATTATGCCTTAATTATTATAAGTTACAAAAATAATTTGAACTTTTAATCGTAAACGTCGTACTGAAACATTAACTCATGATATGCTACACAAGACATGGAGGGAGATTGAATATTGTCTGTACGTCTGCCGAGCGACTAATTTTACGCATATCGAAGCGAGATGGATATAAAACTTTGTACGTTTCTTAATATTTTAATACTGAATTTATGTCCATATGTGTTTATTTGCGTAATACAAGTTTCTAATCCCGGCATTCTTTTTCGCTGACCCTGTAACTTTTGATCCTTTACAATAGGAATAGAACTTTTTTTTTCCATAAGAGATCGATCTCTTTTAATAATGGCGAAAGCACATCAGCCAAAGCAGGTTTCTGTTTGTTTTTCTCCTAAACTTTCTTGTAATATATCTATATTATAAAGGACAAACATATCTGTGCATAACGCATGCGCCATTCTGCAAATGGCAACACTTTCAGATTTGAGATTAATTTGCGTTTTACAATTTTCGCCACTGAAAATTTTTAAACTTCTACACATCGCACATTATCAATTTTTAGACCGACGTATAAGGAAAAAAATATACTTTTAAATAAAATTTGTTTGAAAGCTGTATCTCAATTTATTTTTGAGATATTAATTTTTTTGTAGTTTTTAGTACCAATTTTGTAATTGTGGAAACAGAAGTACTCCATGTCTATTAAAAGTAAAGGGAAAACACTGAGGAGGGAAAATAGTAGGTTACTGTATTTTTTGTTGCCATTTCCTCATAAAAATTGAAATTAAAAAAAACATGCTATATCAAAACTACCGTTTGTTATAAAATCCGGTGAATTTCGGTTTTATTTAGTTTCTATTCATCAATTAAATGTTTCTTAGTTTATAGCAAAAATATTTTACAAACGATGTAACACTTTCTTTTTACGAAAACATAATTTAAATAATTTGTGGGTCTTACTTTCACAATTACTTATTACGTATCAGAAACTGAAAGAATGCAATTTTATTTATCCGTTTGTAATAATATTTTCCGATCATGATTTCTGATAAAACATAGAGCTATTATAAACAAAACTAAGTGAAGGCATGTGTAACGTTAAATATCCGATTCTTTTTGCCAATATTCTTGAATGACGATATTGCTTTTTGGTGTGTTTGTGTATTATTCTGCAATAATGACGTCATTTCAATACTTTTCTACAGATGTAGGACTGACTGCAAAATTTGAGAATTCTAGAAGCTCTATATAGATGTTGTTTAAGACTGTATCATAAAAGTGGAATGCATGGTGGAATACAGTGGAATGGTTCAAAAAATAGCGACATATATCAAAGAACTTGATGATTATCGCCTGAATGAATTCGCTTCATCGAGTTATACAATGAGGATCTTAGCAATAATTTGAGGTTTAAAATAATATCAGGTTCCCCATGTTTTTATCCAAAATTCTCTTGACTAATAAAATTTTACTGCTATTCTTTAAGACATTCTACTATAATTTTATTAAAATAAAATTTGCTTAATATATTTTTTATAATTTTATATAATCTATATATTTAAAACACAAGGCTGTTTTTTAATCATCTGCCCTGAGCTTTCTACTGAATCAATTTTACATTTTTTTTTAAATTGTAAGCTGTTCATTTGTATACGTGCCCACACTAGCCGTTTTTTTTTAATATCTCCATTTTAATATTTTAATTTTGAAAATATTTTATGAAATTTCTTCAAAACGATCGTAACTGGATAGCTTTCATTATTGCAGAATAGAGATAACAATGAGGTTTATTTAATTTATGCATGCCATTTTCTGATAAAAATTTAAAAAAAAAATTCTATGATTTAAAAATTGTTGTATAGGATTATGTGGCGCAAAATCTCATTAGGAAGATATTGCACCAAAATATTTTGAATGGAAAATGACATACTGCTTTTGAAAACACGCAGTTTTCTTTATAAAGTATCCATATTATTTTTCTTCTGTATGAGTGCTGATAGTACTTTTGAGATACTAGGCAAAAGGTTTAAGTACGTGAAAATGACGTCATATTTAAAATAAAACGATCGATCTCTTAGATAATACAAAACATTTTAACATAAATGCGTCTAAAAAACAAATTACCGCAAATTTTACTCTTCGTTATTGAGATTAGTATCTGAAGTTAAGAGTGCGACTGTTCACATGCAAATATGTTGTTGACAATCGTGACTTCAAGTTTTGAGTTAAAATGAATTTAAAATGATCAAATTAAAATACCATTTTTTTAAACATGGTGAATACGGATAGGAGAAGTACATATGTAAATAATGAGATGGTGAAAATGATGTCGGGTTTAGATTTTACAAGAAATAAAATCTGATTGTATCAAGCTTGAATAAATTTTATCGTTTTGATTCGGGAATACGAAGCATAAGAGACTTAATTGACAACTTCATCATAATAACTGTTTTTTTATCATATTTTACTGATTACATATGGGATTAAACTTTAATTTTAATAATTCAGGCAACACAACAGTTTTATAGAAATATTAATTTGGTAATTTTAGGTTAAAATAATATTTGTTTGAGAGTTAGACTAACCAATTTAAGATTCATTTTCTATTGTCACTAATTTTGTAGGTTTATTATAAATCAATGAAACAATTCCTTCTTAAACATTTTTCTCTGTCGAAGTTCGACGGGTTCCACCTTGTATAAATAATATCTTATAACGTCCGCATAGGTAAGTAGCAAATTATCTTTAAATGTTTCAGGCACACGGGGAACAAGTGATCTCTTCCCGTCCGATGCGTTGCTTTATGCCTTAATTTGAATTAATAAATGAAGTGTTCTTGACAAAAATGACATAAAATAAAATATGGAAAAAACATAATGCAAACTAAATAATAAACTCACTAATAATACAGGCAACCAATTCAAACAGAGAGCGCGGTCATACTGCAGAAAAAAGAAACGAAGCATGAGCTGACGTCCAAGCGCTGGCTGTGATATGTCCATACAAGAGCATATGTACGTGCATTGAACACATGGAGAGCAAATTTCTTCATTCCCACCATTATATTAAGTGTCAAACTTTTAGTTTCTCTAGAAATTTAATTTTAACCTTCCATGTTCCAAATCAAAGCGATTATAAATAAGGACTCTTTTTATTTTGTTAGATTTGTGAAAATAAATTGTCGAAATTGCTAAATATTAAAGTTTTTGGGGCAGCATAAAATTTCATTTGATTTAGCTCAGATTTTGTGTTATTAATAGGCTTGATATTAGGCAGTTTTTCTAGAAATCGTCTTTTTAAATTTATTTTTATACTTTACCCTAATGTATATTACCTAAAATTCTTTTGTACACACAAAATGTTAAGCTAAAATTTAATTTAGATATAAAACATGTAACAGAACTTAAATCGCACTTCCAGCACTTATGAACCATAAACGGCGATATATCTTGTTTGTTTGTGTAGCCCAGTACATGAATTTAATTATATTCATCAAACTTATATTAGTTTACAAATATAGTTCTGCAGAATAATGCATAACACAACTAACTCATAAGTCATTCACTTCCATAGTCAGAAGTGCGTATTCCAAAGGTTATATTATATTCTTTACCTATCTTAAGTGAATACTATAAACATAATACCATACTTCTCAGATAGAAACTTATAATGCACCTCGATAACTGTATGAATTACATTATGTTTGAAATAGTGTAACAACATTAAAATATACCATGAACGATTTTTCTTTGTAGACCATTATGTAACACAATTATCTTGCGTGATCTTGTAAATGAATAACAAATACTTTGCATTTCATATTCTACAGAATGCATGGTTTAAGGTATTTCATAAATTCATATCGATTTCATTATGTTTAAAGTGATGTAACATTACCAAAATGGACTTCAAAAGATTTATACATATTGACCGTAATCTAACGGAATAATAATTGTGACTGTTCTTGGAAATGCTGCACACTTCATTTTCAATATAGATTGTGCTCTAGTAAAAATCAGTAACATAGAGAAATTTGATATATTAACACGAGTTTGAATGCGGGAAAACAGATTGACGCATCGAAGTCATAAACATTTTTCAACTATATTCGAAAGTGTTGAAAATGTATTAAAACACTGGTATTCTTATTATTGTTAAAATTATGAAAAAATCTACGTTAGGTATGAAGTGAAATGTAATCCTCCTATATATATATATATATATATATATATAAGTAACGATTTGGAAATGGACCAAAAGATCTGGAAATGGACTTATGAAAATCTGCTTAGATACCGCGAAATGTATATGATTGGTCGGAACATTCTGTTTTTTTCGTAGCGGCAATTGTGCTTAGGGTAAACCATGAAAGTGGAGAATTTAGATAGGATGGGTTGGGGAAGAGAAGAATCTTCTGCATTTCGATAGACTTCTGTGTTTTGGTTGTTTTTTAGGGGGTTATAGCAAAAGTGATTTTTACAGAAAGAGAATAATTCCCATTAACTAATAAGAAAGGTAAGCTCATCTGCTTTTGGAATCTAAAAATTAAATGCATAGAAAATAAGGGATCGCGAAGCAATTACATCTGGGGTTGGCTAGAAAATAGGGATTGCTTCGCAATACCGAACGGAATCGCGAAGCGAATACGCGTGGCGTTAATGAGCGTAGCGAGCAGGGGCACATAGCTCCCCCCTAATTTACTACAATGAATTACTGAATTACTAATTGTATATGTAAATATATTACAGTCTGCATAAATTGATTGCGACGCTGGAGTGCTTATTATTCTTACAATCTGGAAAGAAAATCTGTGTTACATATTAAATTTGACACCATATGTTTTAATAATGTAAATGGGTGTATTAATAAATAGGGAAATAAATTACGACCTTGGTATGCTGTAAAAAATGTTTTCGCATTAATCGTATTCTATTTTACTATTAATAAATAACACAATAACACAATTTGTATGACATTTCTTAAATCTTGGTTATATGTTATTTTTATCAATCTTCTCAGCGTCTTCAACTATTATATACGTTCACTAAGATGTAGGTTTCACCACAATACAGGCATTATTTCTATTAACATGTTTATTCAGATAAAATGTAGTTTGAAACATTGTAATTTGAGTGAGGTTAATAATCTTAAGGATTATATTCATATACGTAATTAAGATTTTTATATCTTGTTGGAAAAATCATCTTTCTTTTGACTTTTAAAAAAATTCCTAGGAAATCAATTTTGCCCTTTTTCTGAGTTGTCAGAGTGTTTAAAATTTAGAAATTTTGGTCTGTTTCATAAAAAAAAATGGAAAGAATGTTCAAATATACGGATTTGAAAATTTCTCATTGAATTTTATTTTCTTCTTTTAGAGTTGCTTCTTGCTTTAGTGAAGAACGTTCTTATATCAGAAAGATGGATTCTAAATATAATTTTAACTTGTGACGAAATAAACATAATACCGTTTAATAAGGCAGAAAAAAATATAATTTGCTGTGAAAACAATATATATATAATTTTTAATGTATAAAGAAATGTTATCACGTACAAATAATTTTCGATCCTATTATGATGAATGAAATCATGCAAAATTATAAATACATAACTTAATAAGACAAATAGCAGATAGTTTTCCTCTAAATTTTCATCAGATATTAATAATATTCCTGCGTTTTGTATAATTCATAACATTTAAATTTTATAATTTAAAACTACTTAAATTTAAATTTACAACTAAACATACATATTCTTTCAATTTATAAAATTAATATTTAAAGATTATCATAAAAGAAACTTATGTAAACCTTAATTTAGAAACATAAATATTTTTTTTAATTTAATCAAATGATCTTTAAATTGCCTATATAAAATATCATACATACGAATATGTTCTTACTTTTAAAATGTGTTAAAGAATATAGAATGATAAGTGTGTTCTCTTTAAATTAAATATAAAATCGTCCATTTCAGTCATAAAATAAAATGTTTCTTGAGGCATTTGCATTCAGTCGCAAACATGCGCTTTCGAATTAAAAAAGCTTTGCTTGTGTGAACAAAGATAAAAGTTCACAGAAAAATTGAAGAGAAGGAATTTAAACTCCTTTAATCATGAAAGAAAATTAAAATACTTTACACATTACTAAGTATTATGTGCATTAAATTATTCTACGGATTCGTGGATTTACGAACTCATTTTATCAGCGTACTTATGTAGTATTTCGTGTGTAATGAATGTATTAAATGTGAGGTTTACTTTAATATTTTATTAGAAGGATATCATTTTATGTGAAAAATAGATTCTAAATATAATTTTATTTTGCTGACGAAAGAAACGTAGTAGCATTTAATAGACAGAAGCAAAGAATAATGATCTGAAATAAAGATATATTCTCAATGCAAAAAAAATTATGTTACCGTATAAAAATTATTGCCTATCATATTATGAATAAAAACATACGATATTGTAAAAACCTAACTTAATAAGACAAATAACAATCAGTTTTTGTCTAAAACTTAATAATATATTACTAATATTTATGCATATTGTTTAAAGCACAACATTTAAACTTATTTAGAAATAACTATGTAAACCTTAATTTAGAACTAGGTATATGTATATTCTTTAAATCCTTCTACATATAAAAAAAAAGTTTTGATTTGGAAATGGACCAATGAAAATTTGCGTAATATTCCCTTATCGAAATAACAGGACTCGCAATCGCTAAGTTTCCTTTGTCCGCTGTACACATGGTTAGAAATCACATGGTTTCCCGTGACTAGCGCCATCTAACGTGAGAAACAGAAATATTTTTTTATTTGTTTTCCATTTGTCTTTTACCATTTTCTTTACGATGTGCTTTGTAGTTTGCAAATGATAGTTGTTAATCTTAAAATTTTCATATGTTCTAGACATTTTATTTAAAAAATGAACTTATTTTACTGTTAAACAAAAAATGTTTACTGCTGTATTCCGTTATGTAAATACATGATGATAATAATAATAATAATAATCAGGAAAGACAATTATTTTACCATGAATTTCTCAGTGATATTAGCTATTGAAATAAATGGATAGCATCTAGATCCGGAAAATGTAAAATATTTCATTTTCTCTTTTATATTTTCAAATATGTGATTTATTTTATTTCTGCTATTTCTTTTCTTTTCACAATTAATTTCACCTTACAGTATTAATTTAACATCGCTCCTTCAATTTGTTTCTATGCACAGTCTCATTTATTTATTTATTGGCCTATCATTTGTTTTATTTTTGAAGGTATGGGGGATAATTTCAGTTTAACATACTTTAGATGAAAGCTTCACTGTTTTTTCATATAAAGTTTGTATGTGTTAATCTATGGAAAGTTTCATAATTGGCTCCACAGCCAATTGGCATATCTTGGCGGGCATAGTTTGGCGCGTAATTAATTTCCTTGTTTTAAATCACATATGTTATGTAAGTTTTACTAAAATGTATCAAAGTATTTTAGGAAAGTTAAAACACGCATAGATACACAAAAAAACAGACTGAAGTCATAAACACTTAAAAAATTGGAAAAATAAAGTTGAATAATCACTTAAATTTATGCATGTCCCTCAACTTTCCGCAAATACCGTATTCTTGTCATGCTACGATTTTGGTGTTTGTAAATCTTAATTTGAGTATTCTTCCTTTATCAGATTTAGAGCCAATTGGCGTAAGTGTAGTTTGGCGCAAAATTAATTTTATTTTTAAACCGTATTCTTGATACCACATTATTCCAGCATCGCGTTTTTGCAGTCAACTTTGACTGTGGAGCAGATTACAGAACATTAGCTAATACTACATTATATAATAATAAATCGGTATTTTTCAAGTATAGGGGCCTTGGCGAGAGAATAAAATTTGGCAACGTAATTTCTGGAAACATATTCACTGTTTCACATAAAGAAGCAATATTTTCCAATATTTCTACAATTTATTTAATATAAAAAAGGCATTTATCTATTTTATATACAAATATAAACAAACCGTATATAAAAAACAATAATAATATCTAGAAACTAAATTTATACATGTAAATTCGGCACAGATGTCATATTGGCGCAATTTTTTTCTGGCGTAAATGTCATATACGCACCGGATACTTAACTGGCACCAAAGTGTCGTTATTTTGCTTGATATGGTTATCCAGATATAGATGATATGATAACGAGGTTTTCGCAAAATTGGCGTCGGAAAAAAATCGCGTCAATATGGGGCGTATATGACATCTGTGCCGTAAATTCTTATAAAACAAGCTGACAGTTCATAAGTTTTGTTTTCATAACTGTTTATATCAATCGGCAACAAATCGCTCTTTCCTAAGCACAAATTGTGCCAAGATTTAAAAAAAAAATAACCCGCAAAGTCCTATATACTGAAAATGGTACTTGTTAGTTATCCCGTCGACCAAATTACTGTCGCCAAATTGCAAGATTAAATGCCAATAATGGTTTGCCATAAATTAATTAATTTTAAGATTAAATGCCAATAATGGCCAATAAAACCAATATTTCGACGTTTTATTTGTATTTTTATTAATGTTATACTAATTTATTTGTTTTTTCGTTATTTAAAATAAAAAAATGTGTCAGTTTGTAGAACTTCGCGAGTAGTTTTGCGATTTATATAATTTGGCGAAATTGGTAGACGGGATAACTAACAAGTACCCAGAAAAAATATCAATAAATCTTATATTTAAATCTTCATTTTTGATATGTTTAATTTTTTAAAGCCAGAACATAATTGTGCGAAATATTTTTTTTTACGTTTTTATTTTACTGGAATTCGAAAAATATTTTATACAATTTTGCCAATAACACAACATTTTCAATTTTTTACTATGCATTTGTTTATGGAGTATTACCAGGAGTATACACCAGGTGGCGTAACTTACGGGACAAAGTCAGCTAATAAGTTGGTAATTATCGGGGACATTTAAACACCCATAGACTTTCTCCGGATTGTCAAGTCTGTTTTATGATAAGGGAGTCTTGGCTTAAGCATGGCCATAGCCTACTATGATATATAACGGCCCGCGCATTTCGCCGAAAAAGTGAAGTCGGATCCAACTTCAAACCCTGAACCAAAACTTCACAACGTGCTCTTTGTTTACATTTATACCCTGCCCAGATAGAAGCTTGTTTCTCATCGTCGACGTTTCAGAATCGTTGATCGTATTTTCATGTAATAAATTAAATATTTATATTCTTCAATTTCCTTCGATTTAAAAGGCTATTTTACACAAATTGTAGTATTTTAGTGTTACACATACTTTTAAGATTAGCTAAATTATTTATTGTTTACCTTGATCGTTTGGTTCATTCATGAAAAATGCCGGTTCTGTTATTCTTTTTTGAATGTCCCGTATTTATATAAAAATGGCTTGGTTTCATATACACGTTTTAAAATTAAAATTTGATTTTTATCAAACTACAGTTCTCATAACTGACTTGAAGCAACTATTTTTGATTAATTTACTGTTACCGGTAAAATATTTGTTTTTAATATCGCCCGAACCAAGAAGAAGAAGAAAAAAAAAGTCGATCTTCCTTAAACATTAAATATTCTTATTTTTAATCAGAGAAAGAAATGGTGATCACGGATTTAAATATCGTTGCAATATTCTATGTTATCCAAGCAATTTTGATTAAATCATGTAAGGGTATTTGTTACTTAATAAATTACATTTATTAATTATTACAAGGAATTTTATGAGTATTTTATTATATTAAAAAAAAAATTCTATCAGTTTTATTGTTTCAGCAGTGAAAAAAGTAAATAAATGGTACTTAGTTATCCCGTCGACCAAAAATCTATCGCCAAACTATAAGATTAAATGCCAATAATGCTTGATCGTAAATGTCACATTCACTTGACTGTAAGCAAGTTACACGTTTTTATGTCATCAAGTGATTTTTATTTCGACGTTTTATTTGTATATTCATTAATGTTATACTAATTTATTTGTTCTTTCGTTATTTAAAATAAAAATTATGTCAATTTGTATAATTTGACGAGTGTTTTAGCGATTTATATAATTTTGCGAAATTGGTCGACGGGATAACTAAGTGGTACCAAATAAATTTGTGATATTGATGTTTTAGACTAAGCATGTGTTTTTTTATTTATATATTTTTATGTGTGTTGGTTTAACAGTTTTAAAGAGAAACACATATTAGTCACTTAAATAAATAGAACTTTACATTTACATTGATATGGACAGTTTATAATAACCCTTAACAGCTGTATTCGAATTAGCTGTCATTTCTAAGCTTGATTGGAATGTCAGAAGAATTGTAAACGTAACCATGGCGACATCACGTAATTTTGGTGTTTGTTTACATATCTACCAATTCCAGGTTGTTTCAGTTACGGTCAGAGTCAAATTTCAATTTTGGGCAGGGTATCAGAGTCCTCTGGCGAGCGACTTCATACATTAAACGTAGATCAGTCTGTCTGTAGTAGTATCTAAGTATGCCTTGAGCATGGCCTTTCTTCGTTAATATTAAAAAAAACTGGCGTATACAAAAATATGGAAATCGGTGGTATTATAAATAAATATTTGATAAACACGCTGATGCAGACAGTTTTCAAATCGAAGAATTACTTTCAGAGATATTTAATGCTAAAGTTGGACAAAATCGTTCCATTAAAAAAGTTTTATTGGAGCAAAAACTATACATGAGAATTTAATCATTTTTATATCATTTTATAGGTTATAAGTTCTCGGTGCATTTATTTTTTTTTATTTGACTATTTTTTGAGATTGTATTTCTATTTTAAATTCAAATTTTCAGTATTTCGAGAGATACTTTTTACAAATTTAAAAAAAGTTATTAATTTAAACTGTTGCCAACTGTATAAACAGCGCAAACAATAATGTTTACTTCAAATAAAAATTTATTTACACGGGACTATTGTAAACAGAAAAAAAATTAAAATTAGAATAAAATGATTACATGTTAAAAGCAGGAAAATTGCGTCATAAGAACCATATTTACACTGGAATTTTAAAAGAGAAACAAAATGTTAAAATAAAAAAAATCATTACAATGCGTTAAAACCTGTAAATGGAGGAAATTACGTCATATTTAAAATGGCCAAAAATATGGCAAAACAATTTAAATTAAAAAATATATCTGCGCGAGACATTTACTTGATATTTTGAGATAATATTTTCAACTATTATCGTGAATTCGAAGACAGCTCAAATAATATTTCCTTCTAACAACAAAAGTATTTTCACGTGAATATTAATAAGAGAAATAAAACTTTGGTGTAAATTACGTCAGATTTAAAACGATACATTTAAAATGAATTATTTAAAAGAGCTATCTTATAGCGCTGTTAAAAAATACCGGGAGACAATGACACTGTTTACTTAATTCATTTTACATTAGCTTATTTTCGAATGTTTAACTAATTTTTTAATTAAATACGAAAACAACCATTGTATCTTTTAACAGCAGCAGATATGGTCTTAAAAATCCCCAATACAAGAAAAACGAATGGAAACCCGTTTACAGAGAGATCGTTACGGTTTTTTTTTTTTCTTTTTGTAAATTTTTATTCAATATTTTTAAAGCCGATCAAATTAGCGTGCTTTTTGGATTTTGGTGTCTCTGAACGGGGGTTGGCGAGCGTAGCTCGTAGGGTGCAGAGCCCCCTAGTTTATTAAAATAATATACCTGTATTAAAATAAATACCTGTACAAAATATCTGCCATGTAAATATGTTCTTACTTTTAAAATAATCTTACTCTAAAAATAATAATTACTGTTCGTTAAATTAATTATAAAATTTTCAAATCAAACATTAAATAAAATTTTCTTGAGATATTTGCATTCAGTCTTATAAATACGCTTTCCAATTAAAAAGATTTGCTTCTGTGAACAGACATAAATTTGTACAGACAAATTGAAGTGAAATAATTTAAACGCTTTTAAGTATGAAAGAAACTCAAATACTTTACATATTAGTAAATATTACGTACATTAAATTATTCTACGGATTGACGAATTTATGAACTTATTTTATCAGCATACTTATGTAGAATTTAGAGTGTAATGCACCTTTTTTAAATGTGAGATTTACATTAATAATGTATTAGGAAAATGATATATGAACGGAATGCATGTGAAGAAAGGAGATACGCACGGGAAATTATAAAGGAAAATAACATAAAAAAGGAATGATATAAAAAAAAACATAATTTTGTATAATTTATACCACTGGATATTTTGAATTTACCATACCAAGTTTTTGTGTAAAACATGGAAAAGCTGTTTATACTTTCAACGAAACATTCCAATTAACGATCCAATTATTGGGTTAAATACATCTAATAATAATGAAGGGAACGAATATATATATTTTTTAACTGGATTAAATCATATTCGAGGATGGAGTATCACTGTTGGCGTTTATTCCAACAGAGCGAAAACCCTGGTCTGGACATTTTTCGCTCTGTTGGAATAAACGCCAACTGTGCTACTCCATCCTTGAATATGATAATAATATACATCTAATAAGTTAAAAACATAATTTTCGTAACTGTGAGATATTTTAAACATTAAAACCTTCCCAATCGGGTCTCTGATCATTTCAGAATATAAAAAAAAGACAAATATCAGATATATATTTTTTTATTTTCTAACTTAAATAATCTGTACTACACACTAACGGTCACTGATACAGATGTTACTATCATAGTTAGCTCCTTTAAATCTGCTGAAAACAAATTCTCTAAATTTAAAATTACCAATGTTTTATCTCATGCTCTGTACATTAGAGAACAATACTCCTGCGTCGAGCTGAACATGAACATGTTCATGAAAACATTAAATAAAAACGGTTTTATAATTGTATTATAAGGCCTAGATCTCGACACCTGTAGTCATATTTGACAAAACATATTTCAAATTGGAAACGTGACCAAGAGTGAGTAAGTAAGTAAGTAAGCACCCATCCTGGGAACCCGCTTTTGGCTTATGGTTAGGTGTAACCCCCAAGCCCAGGGCAGGGAAAGGTTTTAACTAGTAAGTAAGTAAGCACCCACCCTGGGAACCCGCTTTTGGCTTATGGTTAGGTGTAACCCCAAGCCCAGGGCAGGGAAAAGTTTTACTACCTGCGGAACTCCTTCAATGATTTTTTTTTTTTTTTTTTTTTTTTTTTTTTTTTTTTTTTTTAACAGTTTAAGAGAAATAACAATGTTAGAGATATGACAATTATTGACAGTGTGTGCAATAAATATTTACAGATGACCCCTATAATTACATTTGAGAGAAATATTCATTATTATAACATATAAATATGCATAGATTTTAGAATATGATATTAAACTTTTTTGATCACGATTACCTACATATTTACAACACTTTTATGTTATTTTAAGGATTCACAATACTAACATCAATTTAAACCATGTACAAATGTGATATTTGCAACACTTAAAGCTATTTTCAAGGTATATGATGCAAAATTATTTTTTAACTCTATACTAAAAATAAGTATTAAGGTACAAGATGCAAATAATAATTAATTTTATGCACTATTATGAAAGTATAAGTAGTTGTAGATAATAATTATTTACAAATTTACAATACAATGATACTATGTTTGAGATATTATGTAAGATACATGATGCAAAAATTATTTTTAAATCTACACTAAAAATTTAGTATTAAGATACAAGATGCGAACAATAATTAATATTATGCACAATTATACAAGTATAAGAAATTGTGTATAATAGTTATATCTAAATTTACAACACAATAATACTCCAATAATAATTAAGAATCCGTACTGGAATAATGAAAGTTGCTATTTACACTTTATACAAATGAACTGGTATTTGAAGATGACTCAGTCGAAGAAAACTTGCCAGGAGTATACATTAATTACATTTTATATAAAATATGACCACGCCGATATGAATACTCCAGACCACAGCCAGAACTAAGTTTGGAAAAGTTAAATAGTATAGAATTAAGCTAGAAATTTATAATTTATAAATCAGTAAAAACTGTTGAGAATGTTATAGTTTTCATATAACTTTTTGAGCTGAATGGGATCATTAATAATCTTAAGAATATCTGCGACGATTGAGGGTCCTGTTCGCTTGAATTTAAATTTCATAAATTTGCAATTGCCAAATAGATAATGTAGTGGGTCTCCTCGGACACCACACGTTGCAGAGATCGTTATCTCTCTTGTTTATGCGATGAAGAAAAGATGGAAAGCTACCGCAGTCCGTTAGGAAATAAATGGAAACTTTGTCGTTAACAATTAGCTTTTGTTGAACTTTTGGCACAATCTGATGCGTAAATCGGCCGTTCCCTGAGTGATCCCAGTTGTGCTGCCACCTATCCAGTAATTGTGAATTCATGCATTTTAATAAATATGATCGAGGTAATCTAATACTCCGATCTACTACTGATTATAATACAAAGAGATAATAATAATCTATCACAAGCCTGGTCTGTGCTGTTTGCTGTGGGCAAATTACAAACCGCGAATGTCGCACCACGGGCCATGCCCGTAATATTTACATTTCGCCAAACAGATGTACTACGGTAAAGGCCCGTGATAATCAATTTTGGCCGAATACAAGACCAATCTGTCTCATACGTTGTTTTAGGTTAAGGAGTTATTCTCTATTTAGAATTAAAAAATAAAATCATGTGTAATAATATTTCTAACAAACTGCTTTTTGACAATTACCTAGAAAAGTGAAAGTAATTTTAAAGTATATTTAAAAAAAAAAAAAAAAAAAAAAAAAAAAAAAAAAAAAAAAAAAAAAAAAAAAACGTATTATTTAGGAACAAAACCGAAACCTAAACAATTAGAGTCAAACTGATCCGTGAGAAATAAAAATATATTGCCAAAACTAGACGACCGAAGTCGCGGTTTCTCTCGGTGTCAGTTAAATTCACATTATTTGACCTGGTTCCGAATTTTAATCGAGTCATTTTTTTAAAATATCATTATTCTCAATATTATTTAACGCACATTGCATGATGGTATATTAAAATTTTGACCACGTTTAAGAATTATACTATGCAGCGATTATTTTAAATACTTAAAGCAGTGCTGTGAACATCACATACAATTTTTGTGACAATAAGGAACGTGTTGCTGACGTCATTCAGGACAAAAACATGGTGTCACTAAAGGCAGAAGAGTCTGATTTGTGTACGAATGGGGACAAATATGTGTCATTGCGGGATAATAAGTTACTTGTTGACAGGAGTTTCTTTTTTTCTGTAAACTTTCCTTTCCTCATGCGTCCATTTTTCTGAAAATTCAAGTCGAAAGACACATAAAAATATACAGACAGACAAACATAGCATTTATAGATCCTAATTATGTTGATAACGTTACCATCTGAAGAGAGATAGTTTTCAAACTTTAAAAAAAAGAAAAAAAAAACATATATATATATATATATATATATATATATATATAGACAATGCATCGAGGCATATATTATGAAATATTTTACTGTCGTTCATGCAATGAAATAAGATATTAAATTAAGCATTTAAAAAATACACAACGTAGTAAAAAATTATTTTCAGCTGTTGCTGTGCATAGTAGAAGAAATATTTTCTGAAGTTTTTGTTCATATCCTGTAATGTAGGTAAATTATTTCAGCAGCCTTGTATATCATCTATACACTTCGTAAAAAGCTGAAAATTAGTTATGTTTTAAAATGTATTTTGCAGTTTAAAACGGACAGGAAGTAGTTATCGTTCATATATGGTCCTGTAATCTAATTATTTTGTGTATATGTGTGAATAAACGATAATGTCTGCATACACAATAATCTATAGAAACATGATATAGTACACTCAATAATGCATATCAATTTCATTGAAAGATTGTAGCATCATTAATATACACTGCAAACGATTTTTCCCATACTTTCGTAATGTAGCCAATTTTTTGACGTAACAAAGTAAAATTGCAACTTACTCTATACTCGAGAATGTTGCTGCCCATGTCAGTGATACATATCAGTTTCATTGAAACAATGTAGCATCATTAAGATTAACAACGATTTTTCCTCGTTCATCTCATTGTTACGGTATAATTTTGAGTGTTACTGAATGAAAAAATGAAGTGTGTACAATAAATTGTACTCACTTCATTTTTAATACAATGAATGTCATGATAAACCTCAATAATAAATATAAACTGTATTGTAATTGGAGTATATTTACTCGAGTTAGAGCATGAACAGACAGACAGATGATCGGACAAACTGAACTCATAATCAATTTTTAACTGTGATGGAAAGTGTTAAAAAGAGTACTCTAATCCACACATCCATCAACAGTTCGGGATATCCTTTTAACAGTTATGCTTAGAAAAAGTAGCAAAACACGATTCAAACAAGTTATACAATCTTCTTTTTTGAAATGTCGGTTTAAAAATGGGTAATTTTTATGATTATTGTAAATGTTTGTTGTGTTTCAATTTTAATAGTGAACTAGCTGTTTAACCCGTTCTATGTACAGGAATTCATGAATTTAATTCTAAAGCCAAATGAAAAATAAATATTCGATTTAGAAAAATAATCTTCTACTACTGTGCATTTTTAAAAATGAAATTGGACTTATCATGTTGCTACGGCAGCGAACGATAAAACGATATCTTTGGAATAAGGGAATAAATAGGATAAAACGTTTTGTTGATGTTTGTGATAAAATATTTTTCTTTATTTTTTTTTTAAATGGTAATAATTAAGCCCAATTAAATAATCTCTAATTAAGTGCATTAGAGGTAAAATAATTATCGTAATGCCCGCTAAAGCTTTTTAGTATTGCAGTGTGGCGTACGTAATATGTATATCTCTAATTAATTGCATGTGGTGTAAAAGAATTATCGTAATACCCGCTACAGATTCTTAGTATTACAGCGTGGTGTTCGAAATATGTGATATCTCACATTGCAGTAAAAATTTAGAACTAGTTAGAACTCGCGCGATTACAAGTTGAACACAAAAAAGGCAAAAATTCATCAAAATCATAAAATAAAAAATCTATTTAATATTTTCGAATATTCTGCCCCAATCGTTCATGGACACCTACCAGCAACCCGTGTGCCAAATTTCGTAGCCATGTGGTGTCCCAGTTTTTGAGGTTACATAGATACGCAGACGGATATATATTGCTCAAAAAAAATAGGGGAGAAAGCAAAAAAGTGAAGAGAACAGTGCAAAACAGCAATGTATGGACATAAAATGGATAATACACGTGTAGCAATGCGCAATACAGAAAAAATGGTAAGGGAGCTTTTATTTTTTGAAAAGATGAAAAGAACATGGAAAGATGGTTTAGGGCAACAATTTGATTTCATGTAAATCATAAAAAAGTATTGTTTAGAAATGATGCGAGATTTTTAATATGGTGTGTGGTCTCCTAGAACAGATAAGACTTCTGCACACCTGTTTTTCATGGATGCGATGAGGTTATCGATAAGACTTTGGGGAATACTGTTCCACTGCTCAAGAATTGCAATCTCCAAGTCCCGGACAGTAAAAGGAAGCCTTGGTATTGCAGCAATGCGTCGACTGATTATGTCCCAAACATGCTCGATCGGATTTAGGTCAGGAGAGCATGCTGGTCATTCCATACGCTGTATCGTTTTAGCTTCAAGCATGTTTTCCACAAGACGAACTGTATAATGTCTGGCATTATCATGCATGGAAAAAAGAAATCACTAATGACTGCAACATAAAATACGACATGAGGTCTCGGTATCTCGTCTGTATTACTCAGGACCTTCAAAGTGCCATTCCGAATGATATTCAGACCCGTACGTCCACCTATGCTTATTCCAGCCAAGAGCATCAACCCACCTCGTCTGTAATGTGATCTTTCACGAATGAATGTGGGATTATTTTGAGTGAATCTTTCTCTCCATGCCAAAACACATCAGATGTCACATCCAGACTGAATCGGGACTCGTCTGTAAACAGAATTTCACTGCAACAAAGTTGCCCCGAAACTCGATGTTCAGTTCCCCACCTTCTTTGGGCCGCACAGTGGCTTGAGGTCAACGGAATACAGTCCATTGGCTTACGTGCTTAGAGACCACCCTGATGAAGCCTATTTTGGACTGTTTGGCTGGACACCCTTCGTCCTTTGGCCAAGAATCATCTGTGTTTGCAGCTGAGTAGCATTGCCCGTTCCGTCTCGACGGGCTGTTAACAGGATATATGAGTCACCAGTTTCTGTGTTAGCACATGTTCGACCTTGCACTTGTCGATGATTACCATTCCATGTGTCTTGGAATCGATTCCACAGCCTTTCATGGACACTTTTTGCGACTCCAACAGCGTCCACTATACTTCTTTGTGTTCCCCCAAATTCAACTTTCCCGATAACACGCCAAGCCATGGATTGCGGTAAATCATGTTTTTGTGACATTTTCAAGTCACCTTTTTGCAAAACACAACCTGAGCAATTGAATTTTACAACTGAAGCAGTGAAACTGGCGTTTCTGCAAAATCCCGATTTCTGCACTTATCACCTTTTTCCAGTTTTTCACGTCATAGACTTTAATTTACGTGTGAAGTTTTCTTTATCTGTTTTCTACAACACTTTAAATAATGGAACTTTTATTTTATGTTACTTATCGGTATAAATATTTGCGTAATTTCGTTAAGACCATGTGCTTCCCTAATTGTTTTGAGCAGTGTACTTTCAATTAAATAATATATTTTATAAAAGAAATGTAACTTCATCAAAATACTTTTTCAGTTCATCTGCATCTTATTTCGAAGACTGTAATAACAACTCTGTAAACGTTGCACAGATTTATTCATCACTAAATTGAATTGTGGGAAATTTACAATACATTAATAAACACCCGTAATTAAGTTATTCCTCATCACGCGCTTGCGGAATCTAATACATTTTAATTATCTCCAAGCACTTTATGACATAACGATTAATCACTTAGCGAAAATATATTACATCTGGAATAATGAAAGCTGATTTAAATAATAATTATTAAAATAATTATTAATTATTCTTTCGGAGATCACAATTTAAGAGATATGATGTGTTATAGGAATATTCCCGGCACAGAAAACAAAACATTTTATATTCTAACAATTAAACATTCGACCTCTAAATAAAATTAGCATATGGACATATGCAATTGTCTATGAGCCTGCATTCTAAAAATTTGGGTTAAAATTATACTTTTCGAAAAATATAATCAGTGTACTAATCTTTTAACATTGTAAAAATGATATTAAGGGACTATATTACTGTTTAAAGTTTTAATACATTTAAAAATTTTCAATTTTGACAAAATTTTGTTAGAAAAATAGCAAAAATTTATGAAAAAATTCAGATTTTACATTTTGAACATTTAATATCCCTGCATCCTAATTAAGCTACTACGATCATGGTTTATTATATTTCCTTATCTGTTTCAACAATCAAGTTCAATTTCATTATAGTTTATTTTTCTTAATTTTATTTTATTAAGTTTTTCTTTTTGTGTGACGAAAATATTACTTTATAGCCATAAAAAAGAAAATTGCGCTATTATACTGTTTATCTGAAAAATATCACCATCGTAATATCCAACTTACCTAGTTTTGTAAAATAAAAAGGCTCTGATTTTTATACAGCTTTATCACGAAGCGCAAATTTATCATATTTTCACACGCAAACGTTAAATAAAGCTGTAAATTTTCAAAATAACTGTTTTACGCAGTTCTTCTAATGGTATATCATTACAGCTATAAAAACTATTTAACAGAGAATTGATAGTGTACTTCGAAGATTACATTTATTTATTTTGTAATCTTGTAAAACTTTGCTATATCTACAGGGTGTCCTAAACTGGGCACATTGATTTAAAATTTATCAAAAAATTTTATTTAAAATTTATTTAAAAATTTAAAATTTATTATACAGTTGTAAGTATCGACGTTATTCTTGTTGGATATTAAATAATTTAGTCGAGAATTTCTTTACACTGTTTTGTTCAAATATCAGATAGATGACGCTGTGCTGTCGATGCTATTAGAATGTTCAGACTAGGGTATGAAATTTTGCTTTGCAACGTTATTTTAAGAAATATTATAGTTTGTCTCAATTTTAGTGCCATATATCGGTGATATTTGGAACTACATCCCAAAAGTGGTCTAAAGAAAGTCTAGCCTTCACATATTACAGTCCTCGAGAATAACAACAAAAGTTGCTATTTTGTTTATTTGTTATTGATATTTTAATAATTTTATTTCATTTTATTACATTTTGTATGTTAAGGTAAAACAAAAGGATTGTACAAACAGAAATATTTTACAGAACGATAACAGATTGTTTTTACAAATTTTTCAGTAAAAAATTGGAAATAATGATTGTCAGTATAACCAGTATTTACATATTAAGCACATGGTCATTACGTTTAAATGATAACATTTTCTAGCATATCACATTTTTGTGAAATAAATCTTTGTACTAATGTGGGATTTTCCTGGGCTTTTAAGCAGATTTTTGTTGAAACTTTCTTTTTTTTTAAG
Source organism: Maratus speciosus (assembly GCA_963932465.1). Classification (NCBI taxonomy): domain Eukaryota; kingdom Metazoa; phylum Arthropoda; class Arachnida; order Araneae; family Salticidae; genus Maratus; species Maratus speciosus. The sequence continues at coordinate 59,802,524 of OZ010789.1, forward strand.
TTTATGTTCGTGATTTGTAAAAATAATTTAGTATTATTATTATTAGTTATTTTTTAAAAGCAAGATGAATCAATTTGGAAATCTAACAAATACTAATATTCACAAATTTTATAGCATTTTTAAAAAGTGATAGAGTGATTTTCTAATATCAATAAAATTATCTATATACATTGTTGTTGAGTGGCGGAACAGGTGGGGAAAAACGCTTGGTGTCAATATAAAAAATAACCTCCCCCTCCTCAAAAATAACCTCCTCCTACTTTCATGTCGAATTCTTAATGCATTTGTCACACAGTTCAACGTTAAAAAAGTTTTTTTTTTAAACTTACATTGTTTAAGCTATACTTTTTTGAGAAAGTTAACAAAGAAATATTCTCTCAACAGATTTAATATCATTAATAAAAGTTCTTTCATTTTGTAGATTCATGAATTCGTATACCTCGCATGTAAATATTTCATGCTTCTATGTACTTCTGTCAACACTGTCTTAAAAGTGTATTCCTAATAATTATTAGACACTTACATAATTAAATGTGCATATTAGTATCTGGGTTGTATGTATACTGATAAAATCACTATTAGTACAAATGCATATTTAACACCTTCGGGACGAGCGTTTTTTACAGAATTTTTAATCTTTAATCACCGGTTTTTTTAACCAGAAATTTTTGCCTAATTGAATCGGGAAAATGCTCGGATTAAAGGCAAAATTTAAATAAAAATATACTGGTGAGAATAATTCCCGATTCTGAGCACTTTACGCGGCACGAAAATCGGTCGCTCGTCCCCACGGGATTAAACGTTAATTTGATTTAAAAAAATAAAAGAAATAAACATTTTTTATAGATATGTGCGGGAAGTCAATCTGTCAAACAGTTTAGAAATTACGTTGGTTTAATTTTTGGAACATTCAATGTTAAATAAATTTTTAACCATTTCTAAACAGAATGCAGTGTGTATATATGTTTAAGCGTAACTTAAAACTACTTCGAAGAATGAAATTAATTTCCAAAATGTGCATGATGTTTTAATTAAATTTCGAAAAAAAAAAACTAATTGAAAAGTTTACAGTTTTCGATTTCTAAAAACTTACGATATGCGAATCCAAAATTTCAGCTCATTAAGTTGTAGGGATTTGTATGCTTCCTTGCTCATATTTTTCTACCACTAGAGTTCCCCCATCAAAGTGATCGGACACATGTTTTACAGTTTGCGAAATTCCGACTCAAGTTCCTGTTTGAGAACCGATGGTTAGCTTCCTGCGTCCATGCATGTATAGTATAGAAAATCACTTAAGCTAAAATATATAGGGTAGACGGACCAATAAATGAACACTTCAGCACATTTAAAAAGAAAGTGATTTATTATATTTTAATAAACAGTACCTATTGGTGTTTGACAGTACAAATACATTTGTTGGTTTACAAATAATTAAAACACAACGAAAGGAATTTTATATTTTACTTGTTAGGGATGCTAGGGGTGTCATAATAGAAATAGATACAAAAACCAAGTAAATGAACAGTTGTTACCAGTGAATGAACGCGAAATTTTCCAGTGAATGAACAGGCAGCAATTTAAAAATACTTAAATTTCATAGTTCTTTATTTATTTTACAACTTGTAAAAATAACTTATAACATGTTTTTTACTGAATTACTGTTTTTTTCAAACACAGAGCAACAATTAAGTAGCTTGAAAAATTGTCACTTTTAAGTTCTGAAATTAATCATAAATTACAGATTTAAAAAAAGAAAAAGAAAAAAATCTAATTATATTTCCTGAAATCATTGGCCCTGTACTTCTCTATTTCAGTAATAATCCCCGACGAACGTGAGGATGTAGCATAAATAAGTTCAGGTGTTTTTATTATGCTTTTCATAAGATGCTTAAAATACCAGATCTTATACATTACTGCAGGCCACTTCCAATTCCACTACATATGGACCCTTGGTCCACATATTGTTCCTGTGCTTACTTCATATTTCCAACTTTTGATGCTATTTTAAAAAAATGAGTCATCCATTTCTCCCCTGGATGTTTGTCTATAAATGGATTTTTCCTTCCTGTTTGTTTCATGACATTGTAAATGTCATCTTTTACTTCATCCTTATGCATTGCAAATTCAATTTTCCTTTTCCAACCCTCCAATGTTCAAGGAGTTTTTCTTCTTCACAAGCCAGCACAGGTAATTTCCCATACGCTTATTTTCAATTGTTTTCTCTCGCGGTTTCACAGACAAAGTTGCTTTTAAAATATTAAAATGAAAAGATGCCTTCTTCAAATTCAGCTGACCTGACCCTCATAGCTTGTCCTTTATCAAGGTCCTCTGTAGAGTACTTTAACCTCACATATTTCCTTATTGTGGAATCTTCTTGGCCATCAGTAAAAATATTTCTATCAATCATCTGAAAACATAGAAAATTTAAGATCTGAAAGTCATCAATAATTATTATCTTTAAAAATGTGCGTGTGTGTGTCCTTTTGTTATTTTTTATATCTGTTAACTTTTCATTTGTTATCATCATTGTTCAAAAATCACTTAATTCAAAATATAGAAATAAAATGAGCCACAAATACATAAAGCCCAAAACAGCTCATTCACTAGAAAAGTAGCCTAATGTATTCCTCCCAGTGAATGAACAGCTGTTCATTCACTGGATTTTTAACATTTGCCTAACCAGTTATTAAACATCCCTATTCTCAAATTGTACATATTCAACAATGTTTAAAACAATAAGAACTATGTCTATAATACATATATTTAATGTATGTACAATAAAATTATAGTCCTGGCAATAGAGACCGTATAGATGCTCTAACTAGCAAAATTCATGGGAGTTCTGGAAAAAGGCTTACTATATGTTTTTTGGGTCGCTGAATCCAATTTTTTAACTTCCCACCAAAATTTCCACCTGCAACACCCAAATTTTGGTAAAATGGCCCACAAAAAAGATTTTTATTAAAAATAAATAAATTTTTTATTATTTTAGGGGAAAAGTATCTAAAAATTCAGAAAGTAGACAAACTTTACAACAAATTAGATACATGACATTATGACTTAGGATGCAGGAAAAGGGGGGTTCTGCCTCGGAACATGTGCGCGGTGCTGCGTGAAAAATCTTGCGCAATTCCACTTAACCACTCACACGTTTACATTCGCCCTCCCATCTCCCCTCCGAATTTTATATTTAAGGTTTAATTTAAGTTTTTCGGGCCACTGAATCCGAATTTTTAACTTCCCCCAAAAATCCCCCCCCCCCGAAAACCCCCCAAATAGTTGTTTTTAGCTTAAATTTCTTATTGTTTTAGGGGAAAAGCATTACGAAATTCAGAAACTAGACAAAATTTGCAACAAATAGGATACATGAAATTATGAAGTAGGATGAACGGGAGGGGGAGGGCTTCCTCTGAACATGCACTGCGGCGCTACGTGCACTAAGTTATGAAGTCCAGGCAATAGGGGGGTTTACCTTGAAAAATTAATACTAGTTCTGACACACTTTATGTTTTTTGGATCGCTGAATCCAAATTTTTAACTTCCTACGAAAATTTCTCCCTGCAACCCCCCCAAAAATTTATTTTTTGAAAAAAATTGGTGTTTGAGAAAAGCGCGCGGGGAATGTTCCGAGGCAGCCCCCTCTCTCCCCGTTTATTCTACGTCATAATGTCATATATCCTATTTGCTGCAAATTTTGTCTAGTTTCTGAATTTTGTAATGCTTTTCCCCTAAAACAATAAGAAATTTAAGTTAATAACAACTATTTTGGGGGATTTTCGGGGGGGGGGATTTTGGGGGTAAGTTAAAAATCGGGATTCAGCGACCCAAAAAACTTAAAGTAAACCTTATAAGGAAAGTTCGGAGGGGAGATGGGAGGGCGAATGTAAACGTGTGAGTGGTTAAGTGGAATTGCGCAACTTAGTCGACGCAGCACCGCGCGCATGTTCCGAGGCAGATCCCCCTTTCCCCTTCATCCTAAGTCATAATATCATATATCTAATTTGTTGAAAATTTTGTCTACTTTCTGAATTTCTAGACACTTTTCCTCTAAAACAATAAAAAATTTGATTTTTTTTTTTTTTTTTTTTTTATAAAAACCTTATTTTGAGGGCTTTTTACCAAAATTTGGGGGAGGGGGGTTGCCGGGGGAAATTTTGGTGGGAAGTTACAAATTCGGATTCAGCGACACAAAAAACATAAAGTAAGCCGATTTCCAGAACTACCATTAATTTTGCTGGGTAAAATTCCATATTGCCTGGACTATTAGTGCATAATACAAATAAAAGCAGCAAATTCTTATGAAACATACGAACTGACATAGCACTCACCTTATTATTTCAGCATAGAAACAATGTGTTTCTCAAACATGAAAAATACAACATATTCTCAGACTAAAGTAATGTGACTTCAGTAACCATTCAGGAATGCGTTAGCTTCCTATAGAATAGACTTAAGGCAATGTTGTAACGCCATCTAGTAGGGATGTTTTCAAACCTTATTCTATTAAAATATATACCAATTGTTCATTCACTGGGGGCTGTTCACTTACTGGTCGGACTACCCTATATTTTTTTTTTATAAATCAAAACAAAGTCCACCACATAAACTTTATCTAATTATGAATGTCAGTTTTAATAATGTATTTGCAAATATAAAATTACTACATTCAAAAAATTCAAAAATTCAAGACCCATGAAATTTTTAAATTGATAATTTATTTTAATATAATAAAGTTTTTGCAAATATACCATAAAAATAATAATAAGTGATTTGTAAAATAAATAAAAATTTGCTCTCAAAAATTATTTTTAAATACTGACATCCATATGTTTCGGCATTTTTCCACAAATAAAGAACAAAAAAAATAGAAGTTTGCATTATCATTTTAATTTAAAATTCAAATATTTTATTGAAAAGGATTCAATAATAATTCAATGTAGTACATTATTTCAAGTAAATTCGCATCAGTGTAAACCCACAATCGCACAGATATAAAAGGTAGTTTAACGTTTAAATAGAATGTGTTTTAGTAATCAGCTAATTTGGTGCTGTAAAATAAAAATATCAGGAGAAGAGATCTTTTGGCATTATTTTACTCGAAAAAGTTTTATTTTCCATTAAGTTTAGAAAAACATTACGAAAACTTGTTTTTTAATGTTTGTGGATGCACTATTCCATTTAAACTTTCCGTTTAAACTTCCGTTTTTCAACACTGATATGTGTAATCTCTAAAAATTGTAATATGATTTTGTAAAATCAATTTGCATACTATATCCAACATTAAAAAAAGAAGAAAAAATCTAGAGAAATGCTTATGCGAATAGTTCTTGAGACCTACGTAATTTATCTTTCTTAGTGTCATAAAAATCCTCTTATGATGATTCTCACGCATCGTATTATTATCTTGGGAATTGAAAACGTAAACAGCAGAGATGGGAAGCTATATCTCTGGTGTGAATATTTTTAGCGCCTCTCTAAACATACACGGAATATATTGATTCATATTTTTTTTTTCGTATTTCATGACGTGATATAAAACAAAATTTTAGAGTTTTCATAGAGTATTCGAGTTATTACGAACGGGTTCCTTAGATACGCAGTTTGGGTTTTAGATTCAAAATTAACTAGTTTATGAGAAATCATCTGTTTATATTTTCTCTAATACTTTCAAAACGAAAATCATGAATGATTTAAATTTGAAATGCATAGTTTGTTGGAATGTATATAAATATAGATTACGATATTTAAAATTCCACTCTATCTTAAAAGTATTCTAACAAAATTCGAATCTAATAAATTTTGTTTTTCTAATTCTTCCGTGTCTTAAAAATATACCAATTATTCATTTTACCTTACGTTGAATTTCATCTAAATGCGTACATTAATATTTTCATTTTCTTTTCAAACTGCTACTTAAAAACACTTTTCGTATTTTAATTTTAGTTTCAAGGTCTTCTCATATTTCTTTGAATCTTAAACGGAGACAGGATCAAATCTCACCTTTAATTTACCATTTTTACTTCTGTATTCTAAAAACGTTCCGCGCGTTTTAACAAAACTAAATATATGTATGGCTTTTTTTTTCCTACGTAGTCGGAAAATATAATCCGTCTTTTTACGCGTCGTCATTCGCCAAGAGAATTTTCAGCGCTGCAGTTAACCCCTTTCTCTCTACAGCTGTTAACGGATGCATGTCACTAGCCACCAGTGTTGCCACGTGTGACCTTTTTATATTATTTTATTTTATTATTTTTATTATTTTATTTTTTTTTAGAAATTTTGAATTCACACCACACTGTAAAAAAAAATCCGACCAGATTTCCTGTAGGAATCGGAAAAATAGTCGCCCTTATCGTACCGAAAATTTTTCCTACCCATCTCGGAATAGAATCCGTAAGAAAAAAAAAAAGAAAATAGCCAATAAAACGGTATTTTACGGATTCTATCCCGATTTTACAGATTTTATTCTGAGCTGGGTCTGAAATTTTGCCGGTACGATAAGGGCAACTATTTTTCCGATTTCTACTGGAAAACGGGTCGGTTTTTTTTTTTTTTTTTTTTTTTTTTTTTTTTACAGTGCACAAAAGTAATTTGTAATTTTCTTTTATTTTATCTATGGAAAAGCAATTAACACATTAAATGACGTCATAGAGATCAAGAGGTTAAGGGGGCGGTGGAGTTTAAAATCCTTAAAAATATTTTTTTTTTTTTTTTTGTAAATTTCAACTTAAATATTATTCAAGGGTACATTATATAAATGTCCCATGCGTATTCCATATCAATGAAAATCCTCAATATTTTTTATAAAAGTTCGGTTTATATATATAAATAAAATAGGGCATCGAATTTTATATATTTGAATTTATAGGTTAAAAAAAAAAATTGAAAAATTTTTAAATTTTTTCGAAAAAATTTTGAAATTTTGAATTTTTTTTTTTAACCTTTAAATTCAAATATATAAAATTCGATGCTCTATTTTATTTATATATATAAACTAAACTTTTATAAAAAATATTGGGGATTTTCATTGATATGGAACGCGCAGGGGGCACTTCGAAGATTTCTAAGACGACGCGTAAAATTCCATTTTTTTCTCAAAAATAATTTTTTTTTAATTTTTTGTGATAAATGCATGCCATAATGTATATAGCGTACCCTTGAATAATATTTAAGTTGAAATTTACAAAAATAAAAAAATAAAAAAATATTTTTAAGGATTTTAAGCTCCACCGTCCCCTTAATAAACATCGGCATGTATTTAATAAGCTATATGAGATTTGGAGCTATATTAAATATTGGTCATAAATATGTTGGTAAACGTGGTATTTAAAAATTGTTAAATCCTACATTAGCTAATTATTGTTGGACAATATGACTCAATATATAATTAAATTTACAAAAATTGTGATATTCGTCAAAATGACAAAAACCGAGACAGAAAAGATTTGGCTTGTATCTATGATATTCAGAAATCATCCATTTGAATGCCTTTGTATTGATAATGTAGAAGGATTTAATGGGTTTAATTCTACAAAAAAAAAAAAAAAATCATTTGATTATAGAATATGCTACCAGATATGTTTGGGCTTTTCTCATCAAAAACTGTAATTAATTAAATCTGTGTTAATTGCTTAAAGAAAATCTTTAACATAGAAGTTCCTCTAAAATTGCTAAGTAACTGAAATGTAGCATTTATATCTTCTAGCTTTAAGAAATTTCTTCATCATCATAAAATTAAACAGCTTTTGAGTTCAGCACATCACGAATGAAAAACATGAGTGCGTGAATCATTCAATATTTGCTACATTAAAATACAAAGTTAATTCTACCTCTTCTAAAATTACCTTTTGAAATTAATCAGAAGACGTCATTAATAAATATAATAATATACCCATTCTTTAACAAATTTCCTTCCTGCTTATTTTAACGGATTTAAAGGGATGATTTTTTTCGCCTTTGCATCTTTTGAGCTTCCTTGGCGTTAGGGGGGGGGGGGGATTTTTCAATTCGGAAATATTTCAATATTTCTATTGTAAGTACACTATATTAGTACATTTCCTAATTCAATAGAATTCTACGAAAAATATTTAAAATAAATGATTTGGGTGGGGTTATAAATATTGCACAAAATCCATATAAATTTAAATTTAATTAATCCTTCTAAAATTTATTAATTGATTATGTAAATCTTCCAAACTAATTTCAAAATTTTCCAACAAATGTTTTTGAAGATAAAATTTTCATGAATTCATAATTCAGTACATATTGGTTATTATTCAATTGAATTATTTTTTTCACTTTTATAAACTTACCAATTATATTAATGAGCACTATAAAACACCAAAGAAACTTCCTAAAACTTAAGTAGATAATTAAGAAGTTATGAAATTAAGAAACTTTTCTTTTTTTTCTCTTATTTGTTTATTTATTTTTTTTTTTTCAAAATATGATGATTGAGTATTTCGTAAATGTGAAGGAGGAAAAATAAATTCTTACGCATAGTGGAGATAACATCTCATAATTTTTTTTGCTTCCATGATTTTGCTGGAATTTTTAAAAGGGTTTAATTTTTACTTTTCGGCTTAGCATATTTTATTTCTTATATAAAATTGAATAAGAGATTTCTTCTTATACTGTGTAATTTTTTCTTCAGCCATGATCATCGAATGCAAAAATTAGTTACTATTTTTTCCTTATTATCTAATTATTGTTATGATATGATAATTTTAAACAAATGCTAATGCTATATTTAGATTATAGTATGCTTGACTAGTATGAAAAATCTGAATATTAATAATGAATTTATTATCTAAGAATTTTAAAAATAATTATATCATTGAGATATTGGTAATGTCATATAAGATGTCGTATTATTATTTGAATTTCAAGGATTGATTTTCCTTTTGAACGCCGATATGACTTTTACAAAAATTATTTATTCTACAAATATCATTTTATGGGAAATTTATTTTCTGCATCATTAAGCATTTTTGCGCGGTTTATCGGAAGTTCCGTATTACCGTGTTTTACCTACCTACAAGTTCGCCGTGGAATCACACAACAGAAGCGCATATCTTGGCTTATAATTTCTTAACTAATGATGAGAAAATGAGAGAAATCTGGAATTAAAATAATGAGGTTTTTTTTTTTTTTTTAGTATGGGGGGGGGGGGGGTTCTTGATGAATCAGAGATAATGTTCTTGGCAAGAGAAGATAATTTTTTATATATATTTTCTGACACACTATTGTGTGTTTCATATACACAGGCGCATTTTTTAATATTTATACAATTTATTTAATATAATTAAGCCATTTATCTGTTTCATATATAAAAAGAAGTAAATTGTATATAAATAATAATAATAATATATAAATACAATCTTTATTTATATATTATATAATATAGTATATCATTTAGCAATAAATCTAACTTTCTGAAGTCCAAATTGCGCCTAGTTTTTATTAAAATGCAAAGGACCTTCATTAATTATTTCTGCTTTACTTCTTATTCTCGTAATACAAAAATAGTTTTATGTATTAGTAACATGAAAACTGTTATTAACGAATATCTTAATTTTATAAGAAAAAGAGTTTAAATTATCCTTAATTATTTATAGCCAATAATTTGACTATCATATTGAGCTAAACTCATGATTCTCCTTATCATACCCTAAATCTAGAACAGCTGTTATATAAATAATCATTGAATATATACGAGACATTATGTTTAATTATATTTTTATACAAAGATCAAAGAAGTAATTTACTGCATCAGTAAATATTTAATCTATTATTTCTTAATCTCGAATAATCTCCATTAATAAAAAACACTTTTTTATACTTGATTATTCCCAAAAAATTCTATTAACTACACCTTATTGAACAAAGTGAATAGTTCCTTAGAGTTAATAGCTGATTTACATACAAACTTAATTTACAATTAATTAAAATTTTACAACAATTTACTAATAAAAAATAATCAGAGATCAACATAAAAAATAGAAATCATCAAATTTCAAAATTAGTTAACACTAATAAATTTACGGTACAGGCCAATTTGACGGGTTTCTAATTTAGTATTTGAAATCATCAGAAAATATATGATTTTTTTTTTAACTTCAGTAATGACATTCTCTCCACTGGATCTGTGATTTCGTGTACTTGTTTAAAATGAATGAATTTTATCACGAAAAACATTTACATTAATTTAGTTTAATTCTTGGAAATTTAGTGTTAAAAATTTTTGCGTTAAAAAATCACTTTACTTCAGGATTTCATTTCAGGATTAGATAAGGATTTGTTTTAATGATCTATTTTTCTTGATATACATATTTAAATAAGTTAATTTATTTACAAATGGTAATAATTCGTTTTTTATAAGCTGACGCAATTGTAAATATATTGAAGAAAAATTTAAAACTGAAACAAGTATGGCTAACATAACGACTTTTTACGTCCAAGAAATCTTCTAATACACTTTAATGAAAGGTGTTGTAATTGTAAGTATGTTTAAGTGATGATTAAGTGTTTTAAGTGAAGATAAATATTTAATATGAAACTTGTGTTTTGAAACTGTATACCAAAATATGACAACTCTAATGTCTTATAATATGTCTTTGTACAAAATTCCACTTGGATATTTGCATAAGAAAAAGCAAGAACAAATACAGTGTTTAAAATATCCAACACAATCTATATATATATATATATATAAGTGAATGGTATGTGGGTAAAGACAGACTTCTCTCCATAAACACCTGCTGGCACCCACATTCGGTTGTTGTGGTTAGATAGCCTTTGGTCATATGCTAAGTAGGCCTCCTTAGTAGGCATTCTTAGTAAGGCAGTTTGGTCGCAGTGGATGGAAGTGGGAGATTACAGGAAAACTCAAAAGAATTATTAAAACATTATTAAACATTACGGGTATGGGGAACAATCGTTTGAGACAGTTTTTAATCATTATCTCCGTATATAAAAGGCCCAGACCAAACTACTGAACCTAGCAGCAAGGAAATTGGGGAGCACTAAGGACGGATTTTTTAAAATTCCGCCCCACAAAGGGGTTAAAAGTTGGGGTCTTAAATTTTAGAACATGCGGCTGTTTTAGTTAGGAGCTACAAAAGAATAATTAAGTACAGATTTCAGCGATTTTAGAAATTCAACCCCAAAATGGAGTTAAAAAAAAGGGGGGCGGGTAAAAAATTTAGAACATTTGCCATATCTCACCTGCTATTTGAGATAGGAGCGTGAAATTACAGAAAATAAATCTACTAAAAAAATAATTAAACTTGTGTTTCAGCGTTTTTAGAAATTCACTCACACGGGGGTTAAAAGAAGGTGGTGAAACTTTTAGAACATTTGGCCATATCTCAGCAGCCGTTTTAGTAGAAACGTAAAATTTCAAATAATAAATTACTAAAAAATAATTAAAAACATGTTTCAGCGATTTTAAAAATTCCACACACTGAGGGGCTTAAAAGGTGGTAGTCGAAAGTTTTAGAATATTTGGCATATTAGGTAGAAGCCATTTTAGGTAGAAGCATGATATTCAAGATAACAAACATACTAAAAAAAAGGTAAACACATTTCATCTTTGATAGATATATTTCGTTTGATTTAAGGTTCATTTAGAGAAACCGACCAGCAAAGCGGGAGAAGCCCGCTAGTTTTCTATAAAAGCACAATCGCAGATTATTCTTTATGTTATGATAATATTGATTACTAGTCATACAGAGTAAATATGTGTATATATATTATTTATCTAAAAAGCAGCATATTCGTAATGTATGCAATATAATATATATAAATTATATAAATTATTATAATATAATATAATTAATAAAAAATAGTAGCAACAAAACATTTTATTACACATTTCTAATTATAGAATGCATAAGAATATTAGTAATTGATTGTGCAACAAATAAAAAAAAAAAGGAATTTTACTTCAATTAAAAAAAAAAATAAAGTAGTAAATTCTTCGTTAGTCGCCAGCAGAAATAATAAACTAGAAAGATTCTTTAATGATTTACACTTTTAAATCTTATATAATTATAACTGCATTTTGAAGTATTTTTTCCATAAATCGTATAACCTATGTTTTAAATTTAATTTCAAATAAAATCTAAAATGTTTATTTTTAAAAATCAAAGAAAATTATTTTAACATAACGCATTTTTCAATTTGTGTTGCAATGGTACGCGATAATAGACACGCAAGCATGGTATAGAAATTTTGAAAATATCATAAATGTATCGCTTGTGTTATTCGCAATTTATGTTCAATTTTATGTTTTAATATACAAATAATATGTATGAAACACTGCTTTGAATGTTTCATGAGTACCTTGTATTTAAAAAATATAGTATTAAATCGGAGAAATCCACACCTTTAAATTTGAGAATTAATAAAACACAAAATCATATTGCATATCCTGTCTATATCAGAAGAGGTATGGAAAATCTCCGGAAATGATTAAGAAGCCCGCTATTGGGATCTGTGTAATCAATCATTTTTATTATCATGATAATAAAATAATTTCTATGATGTTTCTTAAGCTGAAAATATTTACTAGTGGTATTTCAAACGTAAGCGACAAAATTATAGATGGGATAACTTGTTATGTATATTTTCATTCCTGCAATCAGCGTACTTGGAATTCTTTTAATCATTATTTGTTTTTAATTATAAATATTTATTGGAACGTCCACGGCAAATATATATATATATATATTTGTTGCATTTTATTTTTAACTGATAAATACTGCGAAAAGAGCATCACGTCACTGTAACGGTCTGTAAAAATAGACTTGTTGGATGCACCGCAGTAGCCTGTCTTTTTCTTTAAACTCGAGGTAAAAGGGTGGCGGTATCGTTTGTTTATGGTTTGAATTCACAAAGATTTTATTTTGCAATGTCTCTTAGTTACATTTTTTTACTGACATATTTATGAGCTCAGAACAAAAGCATATTTTTTCATTATTTAGGTATTAAATAATAAAGAAAATTATGAAAGTATGATTTGAAAAATTTAAATAATTTTCATTCTTAATATTAAAAAATAACATTGGCGTAACAGCGGGTTTAAGTTAAATAAGTGTAACTGTTTAATTGTGTTGTAATATTCAAAATAACTGTATTTATTAGACTTCAGTAAGCAACATCAGGGACCGATTATACTTTGAATTTTGAGAAATTACAATGTCATTTCAGAACCTTTCTTTTAGAGAAGCTTTTCTAAATTCCACATATACATGGAAACTCTTCAGTGTTACAAATATTATTCCTAGGACTGATATAACATCAGAACGGCCAGCAATTTTACACAAGTTTTGGAAAACTACTTTATATCAGAAATTTTATTAAAAACTGGTTACGTCTTTGTTATAGCGGCCCACACAACTATATTATGACAAATTGCAGCCAATTTCGCCAACGTCGTAACCAAGATCGTGAAACACATACGTATAATACCATTCCGTTAAATCGTATATGATAGTTTAATAGTTTTTACCTTACTTCAAGTGTTTTATTTATTTATTTTTAAAAATTAACAATCTAAATTGTCCAATATATGAATTTTAAAAAAAATGTAAACAAAGCTTGAATAGACATGACCGCAAAAAGCCTCAAATCCGCACAACACTTGGAACTAAACTGTACAGATTAGTGGTCTTATACTGTACACAGTTTTTCAGAAATGTGTTTCGTTCTTAAGATGTATTATTTTCATCTGTCACTGCGGAACAAGCGAGAAAAACTCATATTCTTGCACATGAGTTGTATATACCTTTACATTTTTGTGTGCTTTCTTTTGCTTTGAAGCACATGGTCTTTGATCAAACATTTTACAGGTTGTTTGTAAGCCTTCGTTTAATAAATTCTGTTGTATGGTCTACACAGATTCTTATAGTAACTCTTATGGAAAGGATTCTGATAGTATATTTTAAAGGAAAGATTTTAATATTACTTCTTATACACGATATTGTTTTAAAGACCAGGAATAATTCTGCAAAGCGACAAAAATTGTACAGAAAAACAAAGAATGAAATTGAATATATTGTGGTGAGAATGAAACAGAATAAAACATATTATGATAAAGTGAAGGAATGTCTTAGAACCAGCAAAAGCTTCAGCAAGAGAAAGGAAAAACTGGAGAACTAGCTAACCTCCGATTCTGTAATGAAAATAAAATCTTTGACGCCACAGCTTTGGAGAATTTTATGTCGATGAATATATAAGAAGATATCATTCTTCAGCTAAATCTATTTTAGTTAGGCGTAAAAAAGGTAACATGATTTCATCAATCCTTTGTGACATTTTCTAAGAGCATACTTTTTTGTTAAAAGAAGTTTTTCTAGACTAAAAACTCGATTCTTTGCAGCTTTAAGACCCAGTTTCCTAAAACAATAGAAAATTATTCTTAAGAATATCTGCATTTGTCGTTCTAACTAAAACAGTCAAGGAATTTATAAGGTAGCGACTGATGTATTTCCTGTATTAAACATTTCTGTGAAGTTTTTAATGACTTTATCTGCTATGGTACATCATAATTAGAATGTATGAGTTTAAAATGTCTAATTTGCAAAGATAGCAACGAAGATTCATTTGAAACTGTAGTCTATGATACAGATCTTCTTATAAGTTACTGTCAATCGCAAAATGTTGAAAAACATTTTGGGAAAGTAACAGTCGCAGAAACCATTTCTGATTATTTATAAAATTTTAGAAAGCAACTAAATCCATTTCTTTGGCACACATTCATTCAAATTTGTACACAGAATTATTTTGATAATACCAAAATAATAATAATAACAAGTTTTGAAGGAGTCGTCATGCAAGTAGATTTTCCTAAAAACTATACATTTTTATGCCAAGGTGAAATTTTGGTACGAAATTCTTGACTACTGTTCAAATCTACAAGCGACTGTTCTTTCAGTTGTTATTTATTATGATGCCATAAAATATAATCATATGCTATTTACTATTATTTTTAACACAACCATACTAATTGGTAAAGTTATGACACGAATTTAATTTTTCCAACTGAGCGAAAAATTAGTCAAGCTGGGACTCGAACCCAGATCCTTAGATTACATTGACAATGCTCTAAATGCCCGGCTAGGGCATTTTTTCTCTCAGTTGAAAAGATTAAATTATTGGGCTATTTATTCAGACAATTTAACACATAACAACTTTTCTGCAAATGCTTTCCTGCTTAAAAATCCAACAGAGGGAATGTATTTTCCAAAAGTGTATCTATTTTTTGTTTTTTTTCTCGTGTTGTGCTTTCGAATTTAAACAAAAATATAACTTTGCAATTATATCAGGAATAAATCAGTCTTCTTCCTCAATTAACTCAATTGCACATATTTTTTTTTTAAATCTCCTTGTAAAGATGATGTAAACTTAGTTTGTGCTGTTGTATAACGAAATGTGTGGAATAAAGTTCGTCCTAAAAAAAGCAGTTGTAAGGAATACCGCTGAGTTTGTCAAAAATTTTCACGGAAAAAGTAAGTAAGCATACTCCGTGCATGATATGGAGAAATAAATAGCAACAACTCGTTTTATTCAGAAAGTAGCAACAATGAAGAACACTTATCAAGTACAATTTGTTAGAGACATAAAAAAATGACACTATCTACTAAAAAACATGCATATAACATGACATCGTGCAAAGAATTTATGTTTCACTAAATAAAGGTATAGGAGAAGTTGCAAATTATATTATTGATAATGAAGACAATAATGTATTCTGTTTCATAGCAGAAACTGGATGGTTACTATGCGGTTACGATGAGAAAAATATGATGATTTAAAGTTTCATGTTATTAGTACTGACGGTTGATGATGATTATCAAATAAAATACTTAAAGGCATAAAATACTTAAAGTTCAGAAGTAATTCTCAAATTTGAATCTGATGACCCCATTATTTGATATAAAAAAATCAAACTGTGGTTGATATTAATGCTTCCACATTGATAAGGTCTTGAAGACATTAAAAATTCTATTTCTTTTTTTTAACATTCTTTTATGTTACTTTAAACTATAAAAAGTTGTTCTGTGTGAAAAATAAGTTTGTCAAAGAATAATTTAATGGGATTTTTAGTATTTAAAAAGAACGTTTGCTAAAATTTCCTTACGGACAAACTGTCAGAAGAGTAACTCTTAGCATTTTGTAAAATCAAATGTAAATAATTCATGTGTTATCAGGTGAGTTAAATGATTAATTCTTTTTAAAAAGATATAATTATTCTGCTACATTATGTGCATTTCATTTTTGTATTCTGATATAATTCATAGGATTACTACGACAAACACAATATTTGGATATTGCATTTTTTGCGATTAGAAGAGTAATAAAATTAAAATTTATTATCTAGACAAATAAAATGCTTTTTGATATAAATTGCATGTAGTTTTTGTAAGTACAGCACGCGTTTTTGTAATTGTATGAACCAAATTTATCCTAAATATGTTTTGTATAAAGGAGTTGAAAGTATTTATAAAAAAATTATCTGGTGGTAACAAAAGTAACAATGGACGTTCCCATATATGATGCATGAAATGTTTTCTTAGTCTTTTAATTTAAGATTGCAAAATAAAATTATAAAGTGTACATTTTTTGCACTATTTTGTTGGCAGATTTTTTTGTTTTTGTTTTTGTTAATGTACAGAAATGCCTTTTAAAAGATCTTTTATCGTTTTTGTTGAATGTATTATTTAGTATTCTAATTCAGAAATGATAAAAAATATAAATAATAATCATGATAAAAATATAAATAAAAATATAAAAATCTCGAGAATTGGTTAGGTGAATAAGTCTTGGGAAGTATGACTTTAAGGTTTTATCACTGACGCATTTATCCAAAACGAATAGTAAACAAATTAGGATGAATTTTAATTTATTTATATGCAGTTTGATCTTCTGTTTACTTTGAAAATAAATTATGCAGAAGTGTGGGTGTTTATTTTTATATTCATTTATAGTTACACGTGACATCTAGTAGCACGTAAAGACAATACTTATATTACTTCAAATATCGATACATTTCTAATGCTTAAAGATAAATGTCCTCATTTTGCTATTGTTTGAACCATGGACATTGCAAACTACTTATTTATCGCATTTCCTACTGTAAGTATTTTAAAATATAGAAATCATCTGCTTGAATTTATATGGAATTCTTTATGTATTCAGTAATAATAATAAAATAGAGTAAACTACATTTTCCGACAATTTAATATATCTGCGTTTCATATAACATACACTATGCTACTATATCACGTTACAAAAACCGTAAACGGTCTGGACTTAGTAGCCACAGGAATATGCCACAGATAAAAGGCGTCGATAGAAATTTTATTACTAAATTAAGTGGCACACCATAATACTGTAAGAAAGCGTAAGCAGATTATTACCTCACCGAACATCTTTCTTACCGTTGTATTGGACAAGCCACGGTCTACAACATGACTCTAATCCAGAAGTCATGACTTAAAAAATTGTAAAAGTATGGTATGAGGAAAATAAAATACAATTAATTTCCTCAATTCTTTCTATTCGGTTAACATATATCAAACGGCATACCTGAATTCTACAGCTACAATTACCAGAATCAATCATATATAAAAGGCAATTTCATTTTGACACGAGCTTAGAGTGTAAAAGTGGTGAGAAGTATGTAGAAATAGTTCATAACAATCCTGTGATACTACTGCATCATTTCTCCGTTGATTGAAGCATGTCTTTCTGTCAAAATGAAGAAAATATTTGGAAGTAAACCATTCTGTTGTTCAATTAATATTTATCCATTTTTTTTACAAAAGAAATTCATAAAATCTTCTACAAAATACACAAAATCAATGCTTAGCGGACAGTCATCTGTTTAGAAAAAAGCAGCTTTACGATTGGCATGATACGTTTATAGATAGACAAGGTGTTATTGGAAACTAGTTTCATTAATGACATTCTCAAAACAAATTGGCTGATAATAACAACTGCAATCTCTTAGGCCTTATAATAAGGCACTAATACTTTCAAGGTATTAATGATATTATGACTTTCACCAGATTAAGCAAATCTTCCAGAGTTCGTAAAAAATATGCAAGTTTCCAATGACAACGTTATCCTCCTCGTTAAAAATACTCTACCCTATAAAATGGCAGTATAAACGAAATAATTACTAAAAGTAATACTCCAAACAAATTTGGAAAATTCTGTTCATAATCCCGAAGTCTCATTCTGTAACTATGTCATATAATGGTTGAGACACGTGTGCATACTTGGCAGTTTTCTTCATTTTGCGATAAACAAATAAAAAATAATGAATCAAAATAATCGAATCAAAAATAATCGAATCAAAATCAACTTGCAGAAAGAAAGGTGTCTTCAAATAAGCATACTGTAAAACAAAAATTGCACCAACAATTTTATGTGTGATTTTAATAAATTATAGAAGAATAATTCAGGTTTATATTTTATCGAACTAAGTCAACTAACTAAAATATATTATGGCTGAAACTGAATATTCACCGCACATACACGTAATTATCTGTTACAAATTCTAAATCAATTCAAATATCCTTTCATAATTATGCTGCAGGTAAAAAGAGCTTTATTACATTTATTTTGTTTTACAATGAATTTTGAATGTATAATATTATGGGATAACCTTTTATTTAAAGTAAAGCTGTTTTGTCTGAACAAATTCACATCAAATTTTCATGAAACTTTAAGTTAATATACCCAATATCTATTTGTATCTTAAAATAAAATATGCAACACCAGTATACAATATTGAGTATGCAATCTTATATTAGTTATATAAAAATATTTCGATATTATATTTTGGAAGTATTTTATGAAAGATTTTCAGCTGTAAGATAAATCTAAACCTTACCTAATATTATTGAGAATATTCCCTGACCTGACTTACCACGTATCAAGGCTGTATTTTAATGGAAAATTGAATTCTTTTTTAAAATGCTATTTGTATTTAAAGAATTTTTGTACACACGTTATAGACTTTCAATGTAAATAAATATCCTTTTTAAACTTTTTAATGATTGAGTGTTATTGGAGATTCCGACCATGCCAGAGAAAATTACATCAACTTCGTAATTACGATTCCTGTTTATCACAAAACGCGTAGAGAAGAATCATGATTCTGAAGTTATCCTGTGAAAAACGAAACTCTTATTAATTGGTCAAGTTCCAGTTTGCTCTCAAATCGGGTAAAAGAGAAATTTTTAACATTGCAGATAATATTGCGATTGTTTAATTTTAATTGTAAAAACAGCCCCATTAACTCTCATACAATTTAAGGTCGTTGTTTCCCGCATGACCATGAAGTACAATTTTGCTTCAATGAATAAATTTATATATTCCTGTATATATTTTAATCCAACATATATGGCGGATAAACGTTTTTTTTTTTTTTTTTTTTTTTTTTTTTTTAAATCTCAAACTAACAGATGGGCCAAATTAAACTGACATACATAAAAAAGTACAAATTGAAATAATTTGGTTAATTTTGAAGTTCCTTCCTTAATTGTGCAACATAACGGGTGGGACAACAGTCTGTAGAAATTTAAAAAAAATCATAAAAACCGGAAAAATAATCGAAATGAAGAGCATTTTGCAGGATTAGTATCTATAGAACTCGGTAATTTTTTTTAAGACAGGAAAATAATAACTCAAAAAACAGCCGAAAGATGACGCTGGTACGAGCAACTTCGGGGGAAATATGCAAATGAGACAGTTATAAGAACTTGCGCTCCTAATCCACAGCTAGTTCACCGTTGTAAGCCGTGTATGTGAACGAGGATGCTGAGTGCGAAGGATAAAGCTTTGTTTGTGAAGTTGTTTTACGTGAACCAGGAATCAGTTATTACTGCTTTGCGTAAATTCCGAGTACAGAAGAATGAGAGGACTGGAAAAGCACCTGTAAAAGGGGCACGCCTCAAAAAGTTTTTGGGAGGTTTGAAGTAACTGGAACGCTGGAAGATCGTGTAAGATCCGGACGACCATGTTTAATCAAGGCACGTTTGCCGCGTGCTGCAGCCGAAATGGAAGCGTTAGCGTCCGATTCAGCTGCAGGGACCAGTTGTGCCCGTGAAGCTGCCAGACGTTTGGGCCTACCAACATCCTCAGTCCGCAATATTTTTCATTGAATACTTGATCCGTACCCATACAGATTACAGTCGCTCCATTAAGTTTTACTAACGGATGCAGTACAGAAGGAAGCATTTGCAAGGTGAGCTTTCTCCAAAATTGAACAGAATCCCGCTTGGGTCTTTTGAAGCGTCTACGTAGATGAAGCTCAATTTTCGCCTTCATGGCGACATTAATATCCATACCTGTCGCATCTTAGCGACGTCTAATTTACGTGCGTACACCTACAAAAATTGCAATCCCCAAAAGTAAGTGTGGTGTTGGTTCACAGGTTCGTTCATCATAGAACCATTCGTCTTTGAAATGCAGTGCCAATGAATATGTGAAAAACTGCTACGGTGAATGTAAAGCGTTATTTTAATTTTTCTGTGCGAGAAGGTCGTGCCATATTTGTTTGAATAAGTTGCGACTTTACTGTCACGTTTATGCAAGATGGAGAACATTGGTGCTACTCTGGTCAAGGCATTCCTGATGCAGATTTTCGGGTAGGACAAAATCATTAGCAGGTATTTCAGGTTCCCATAGCCTCCTCAGCCTGCAGATTTGACTCCGGCAGACTTCTGTTTATGGGGATATTTGAAATGTCGGATTTATCTATCCGGTCCATCCAATCTGTCGAAACTGTTCGATTTTTGAGAATCTTTTCTTGATTTGGGTATGTCAGCGCCAACTATTCGCTATTTTTTGAGTTATTTTTTCATAGTCTTAAAAATTCCCATGTCCAATAGATGCTAAACCTACAAACCGTTTTTAATTTCGGTTATTTTTCTGGATTTGATGAGCTTTTATAGTTTCTACGTACATTTTGCCCACCCGGCACAATACTTGTATGAAGTTGTTTTTCTTCCTTCCATAATTGTGTTCTTTTTTGTATATATTTATGTGACAAATACGTGATTTACCGTCCACAAATTTGAGTAAGTTCTCGAATTAAAAGAACTTTTGGTCACCCTACATTAGTTTTATAAAATTTTTAAACAACCCAACATACATCTTCGGAAATCGTTCGCACAATCAATGTAAATGACAAATCATTTAAATAAGATGAGTGAATATGACGTGATAGCAAAGTTAAACACTTGCAGTAGAGTAATATAAACCATTCCAAATTGCAGCCTTCCACAGTAAAGGAATGTGGAAGGAGCTGATGATGAAATTGCATCAGTACGGTTAATCAAGTAGGAAGACTGTTTCCAAACTTTCCCTGTCATTCAGCTCATGCGAAATGTATTATATGTATTACACAAGTATGTATACCATTTGAAGTTTTTAAATTTGTCCACTGAAACCGGTATTCCAAATTAATCGAAAGATTTGACATACTCATATATTTCTCAAATGCTCATGGACCAAGATCACTACGTCTTCTTAATGTACATAATTCGTAGCCAATAACTTCAAAAAATGGAATTGATCTTAATATTATGTAAAACATCTACAAATTTGAACGCGAAGAGAATATTGATTATCTTTATCCTCTAACACACATTATGGCATTTCTCATCATCACAAAATTAAGTTCTCTGGAATTTAGTTTTAACAACTTATCACTAAATTTAACCTATAAATAACTAACTTCATAATAATATTCAGGAGCTCTATGTATTGTAGTAAATGTTACTCATAGAAAGTGTTACAAATACATACTGTTGCCATTTTGTATTTCTAAAAAAAACACGTCTATTACCTTAATCTTTCTGATGAAAATAGGTGTTTTTCTTTCAAATGTAGACGAAATCACGATTTAAGGAATATAGTATTATAAATTTTTACAACGCATCTGTAGCTCAATTTATGTGAACAAATATTCATATCAGTGTAAGGACAACAGAAGAATCACATTTAAGATATATTTCCAAGAACAACCGAAAATTTTAAGCATCATCGGTTGAGTATAAAGATCTTCTTGCTTAAATATTTGCTACTCGGGAAGTAAATGAGCAATAAGTGCTGTTCTGAATCCAGCTGTCTTCTATTTTTTTTAATACATGATTCATCACAAGCGTCAATCAAGTTAATTTGGCTGTGTGTCCTTCGACGTAATATTTTTTTCAGATTACATACCAACATCTAAGAGCATTTTTATACGAAAATTATCATATATTATCTACTTAAATAAAATTTTGAAATATATCAGAACTGATACTTCATTATTAGACGCATAGATTAGAAACCGCAGGTGTTATTAGATGGAGAAATTACTAAAGAACATACTAGTAGAGCAGCTTGTATAATTCGGATAATTTAATTGGTTTAACTATGTAGTTAAATTACACATGTGCTACATTTGAATTTTATTTATATTATTTTATTTATTTATTGATGAAGTTTTAATTTTGTATGAAATATTAGTTTTGAACAAAGGATGAACTTTGTATGTTGTTTTATTACAAACAATCTAATATTTCGTAATCTGACTGTACGCGAAAAAATAGATTAAAAAAATAGAATTTAGCAATAAAAATATTCTTGCATTCCATATTTGCTAATCCCTTCTGTACTTTTCATTCATAGTAAGAATTTTTTTACCCAAAATATATTTGTATTTGATACCGATTTATATTTAAAAATTTAGAATTTTCCATATGCGTTAAGTGCTTTTGAAGAAATATAATTGAAGAAGAAAACCGCTTGATTCACGAATTCATGGCAACTGCAGGTATGAGAGCAATCTAGGAGGAATTAAATTATACATTTACATGACATTCAGAACGCTTTCCCGACCCAGCAATAGTTTTTTGCACTTTATTGCAGTCCTGTAAAAAAAGGAAACAGAACATATATGATTATCGACAACTCAGCTTTTACGAACAGCAAAAAATTCTACGGCTGTGTGTAAGGTAAATTCTGGTACTCAACACATGTCATCTGAAATATGCTAAGCTTTCATGCAAGGAAATGTTTATGGAAACAAAACTGTCCTAAAAGAGGAGTACACATTATTTTTGAAATTTTGATATCTGAATCTGTTATGTTATAAACTGTAATGGGATTGAAGTTATTAATACTGAGCACAGAGAACTGCATTAAGTCTTGAGAAGCCACCATATCTTAAGTCATTTCATTATTTATTTTCAAGATCATTTCTGCTTTGTCTGGAAAGTGACTTCCTTATTACTGCTAATTATAAATAATTTTAGTAATTGTTCCAAATTAGTTAAATGTGATTGGATACTCCAGCAAAGAAGCATAAACAGTCTCCTATTTTAAGTGACGTGAGGCGTCTTATTTGTCTTTCTTATTTATGAGATTTAACAGCTGTTTGAATAACATATTTAAGTCTACTTGTTTTGTAACTCTTTTAATTGTGTCTACGTGTGATTCTTTAAAAATTATGTTTAATGAATGGATGTTTCCATAAACATTTTTGAGTATTCGTAATCTTTTTCGATTTTTAACATTTTCCAATATAGTTGAAAACTGTTTATCATCTTAATATACCTGCCTATCTATCGGTCTGTCCGTGCTCTGACTTGCGTAAATTTACTAGTTTCCACATGTTATTTTTTTATGTAATGAGGTTCAATAAAGTATGTTATAATTTGTATGCGAAAATACGTTTGCGACGTTAAGCGGGTAGTAACACGCTTATAAATGGGTAAAATATAGGATAATATACTCAACAAAGCACTGTAACAATGTCTATATATCAGTAGACTTAAAAGTTTCTCGAGAATGAAATTTTACAAAAAACTTTTTGCACCACTATTTCCAAACAATAATCTTCCAACTACACTGATGATCCAAAACATTATAACCACCTACCTAAGAACGCATTGGCCCACATTTGGCACGCAAAACAGCTGCAAGTCATCTTGGTATGAATAGCACAAGTCTTGGTAGATAGCCGAAGACAGAATGTAGTAGATGTTCAAGCAGCGGTCACACAAATCAGGAATTTTCCAACATAATTGTTTTTCATCTCTGAGCAACCGTTCGATTACAGCCCAAATTCGTTCTATCGGATATCTGAGTTAGGTGGCCGTGACCTTAAACTGAAACTACAACAACACAATTCGAGCCCTCTGACATGGAGTGTTGTCTTGATTGAAGACTTCATCTTTATTTGGGAAGACAGATTAAATTTAAGGGAACAACTTGATCACAGTGATGTTCAGATAGTCCGCAGGCTTCATGGTCAGTTCTACCACAACCACCGGTACCAGAGTCGCCCATGAGATCGTTCCCCAAAGCCTAATATTGCCACAACAGACCTGTGTACGACTTGCTGTATAACAGCTCGCCTGAAAGAGGGAGTACTCTGACACGTCCATAGAAGTGTTGAAAGGTGGATGGAGATTCTTTCGATTTGGCAACTGTCTGCCAATATTCCATGGTCCAGTCATGATGTTCTTGGGCGTAGTGTAGGCGTAGTTGGTGATGATGCTTGGTCAACAGAGGCACATGAGTGGGAAGTTTGCGCCGTGGTGCATATATCTCTGTGCTCCAAACAAACCCTACTATGACCTACATTGTAATGGGATGTCATTTGCTCCAGTTAGTGGCTTCTATTTTGGTTTATCAAGTGGGAGAGTCTCCGACGTCCTTTTCTCTTTGATAACCCATGGACGTCCAACGTCATGGCGTCTACGATGGTATACCCGTCATTCATTCACTTTGCATAAGTACAAGCATATGTCACGAACAACACACGAGTCGTACCGTTTCATAGATACTCTTTCTGAGCTGTCGGGTCAGTGAATTCTGCCCTCTATCAAAGTCGCTTAGATCAACAACCTTTCCCATCACAGGCAAAATTAAGCGCAATAATAATTCCTCAGATTCCCTAGCAGCAGTTATATAGAATTGCCACATGATTACTTGCCTCTTAACTTTATCCAGGCGATTTCCTTGCAAAATGTGGAGGAGATCAAAATGCTTTGGCTCTTCCGTGTAGATTTCTATTGTAAGTGCTGTAAATTATGCAGCGCAATTTTGTTCTTTGGAAATAGTGGTTTAAAAATTTTTGCGCTCATTTTTCAGCCGACAAACATTCAGCAAAAAAACAGTATTAGCTATGTCAGAAGTATAAAATGTAATCATATAACAATGCTAAAATACCTACTTGTAAAGGAAAAGAAATCAGGAGATTTTGTCTAATAAATTAGTCTGTTGCTCAATGCAAAAACTTCCATTTTTATTTTTTTAATTATAGAACTAAGTTGACATTTAAATAATTAGGAATAATGTATGATTGTTGTGGAAAATTTAAAAAATATATATATATACACCACTGTAGACATATATGACCATATCCTTCTATAGTATATAAGAAAAAGTTTTGATTTGGAAATGGACCAATGAAAATCTGCGTAGATATTCCCGGCAGATCGGCATCCAATTTGAATGATTAAGCATGGTCTTTCTTCGTTAATATTTAAAAAAAACTGTTGCATACAAAAATATGAAAATCGGTAGTATTATAGAGAAATGTTTTATAAACACGCTGATGCAGACAGTTTTCAAATCGAAGAATTATTTTAAGAGATATTTAATGCCAAAGTTAGACAAAATCGTTTAATTAAAAAAGTTTTATAGGAGCAAAAACTGTGCATAGGAATTTAATCATTTTTAGATCATTTTATACGTCATAATTTCCCGGTGTGCAGACTGCATTTAGTTTTTTAATTTGACTCATTTTTTGAGGTTTTATTTCATTTTAAATTCAAATTTTCAGCATTTCGAGTGATAATTTTTACATATTTTAGAAAATTGTATTAATTTAAACTGTTGCCAACTGTATAAACAGCGGAAACAATAATGTTTGCTTCAAATTAAAAATTTATTTTACACGTGACTATTGTAAACATAAAATGTAAAAAGCAGGAACTCATTGAAAATTACGTCATAAACACTATATTTGCACGTGAATTTTAAAAGAGAAAGAATATTGTGAAATAATAAATTCATTAACATGCGTTAGAAGTCTTAAATAGGAGAATTTACGTCACATTTACGTCACATTACACTTATTACGTAAAATGAATAAAAAAATAATATTGCAAAACAGTTTAAATTTAAAAATTGCGCGAGATATTTATTTGATATTTTAAGATGATCATAATATTTCATTTCTAACAAAAGTATTTTTACGTGAATATTAAAAAGAGAAAGAAAATTTGGTGAAAATTACGTCAGATTCTAATTGTCAGATTCAAATTATAATTGAATCTTTCGAAATCTTTTTAAAGCCGATCAAATTAGCGTGCTGTTACTGCCTGCGGTGTCTGAACGGGGGTTGACGAGCGTAGCTCGTAGGGGGCAGAGCCCCCTAGTGTAAAAAAAAGAAAAAAACTTTTCAGTAAGAAAACGGCATTTAAGAAATTTCTGCATGATTTTTTATTAATTATAAATTGCTAGACAAAATTTCATTTCTGAAGAAAATATATAAAACAACAATAGCTCTTAAATACTATATTATGCATATCAAAATGTTATAAATATGATTAATCATTATGTGCCTTGGGCCGCACTCAAAAGGTCGTTTCGCCACAGGTTCAGCATCGCTTTCTTAGGGGTTGATATATGACTACTCTCACTAAATAAAAAAAATCATTTAACCACTTGAAGTACAGTGGGGTATATTATATCGCACATAACTTTATTGACAACTTGCACCAGAAATATTTAATTAAATCTTGATTTTATAACTTTGGTGGGAAAAAAGTTGTAATACTGCTTTTTTTTCTTTTGAAATAATTCTCTTCGAAAATTCCATGTGGGAATTCAACATTACAGAAACACATTTACTTGCACCTGAATGGGTTACTACAGGTTGGTTTCGGTTGCCTTGTACATATTTTATAATATGAACTGTTTTTTATTTTTTCTTAAAATTACACTATTTCAAAATACGCGGGAAATTACGCATCTAAGGACGGCCTCATTTTCAGAGACAAGCTTTGTCACAAGACATATAATTTCCGAATATAATAACGAGTTTGGACTGTTTTTTTCCGAAGTTGTATCTACGTTGATGCATTTTTTGTATATATTCCAGTAATATATGAAACCATGCATAGCTGTAAAAGACATTCACTTCTTTAATCTTTCTTATGCTAATCTGCATATATTATAATAATACATGCCAAATCAGGCTTACAGCAAGAATAAAAAATTTCGTAGGAACATAGGGTCGCAATCGCTTATTTTGTCGAAAATACAGGGTGCTTCATTCTATTTCAACCCTGGTTGAAGGTAATAATTTCGAGAAAAATTAAAACATTGTAATGAAAATGCAACGATAAGTACCTTGTTTTGTGTGAAATGTGATAATGTCATAAAAAGACCTGGAAAAACATGTTGCTAAAGCAATCGATGATACCGGTATGAATTGATAATCACAGCCCAAAATGTGGGCCGTCAAGTGAATACTGCTGGCGCGTATAATGCAATCTTCTACCACTTTTGTTTGAATTATTGCACATTGACAACAAAGGTGAGGATGTATGTTAAATGTTTTATTATAATATATTTCAGTTTTCTGAAAGTTATTACCGCCAACTTAAATTGAGTTATTATGAAGCACCCTGTATATGTGACAAAATAAATGGTTTCCGACCCTATGTTTCTACATGATTGTTCATCCTTGTAGCATGCAGAATTTACCATGTCATTTTGTAAACGTTTTTTGAATCACCTTTTATAGTTTTTAACATTCCAGATGAATTTACAAAACACATGCTTTTCTTAAATATTGTCGCTGCTAAAATAACAAGGGGAATTTTTTTTTTTTTTTTTTTTTTTTTATTTCCGCGTAAAATGAATTTTAAATCAAAACTGTCGTTTTATAGAATGCGCATAAATAAGTTTCAGTGGAATTTGATAGTTTAATATCTTAAAGTTTTTATTATACATTATACTATACGAATACATAATGTAAAAATATAAAGTCATATTTCTTAAGCATACATAAATCGACAATTTAATAAATTATTGATCTCACTTTTAATTTACACTCTGCTATAAAATCATACAAAATAATAATACATTAGAAAATAAATCATTCCAATGTGGACTTTGAAATTTTATTAATGTTTTAAACAAATAAATTTCTTTTAAAATATTTCGATTTTTAATACAATTTTTTCTCTATACACTGGCTTATGCACATTATGAAATTCAAGTATATTATGACTCCATCTTTTTCAATTTTCTTCTTTTCTTTGTGGAGGCGTTCATCTGTCTGATTCCTGCAAAATAGATTCTGAAGTTTATATATAGCCACTCATGCAGAACTTTTGAAAAAAGAATTTGTCCTCTTACTAGGATATTAAACGGAAATGTTTCAGTTAGGAGCATTTTTTTTTTCAGTAAATGGAAAATTATTTTTTTTTTAAGTTAAGTAAATTGTACACTATACTGAGTAGCTGAAAATGAGGTTTATTTTAATGATATATGTATCTAGTAAGCTTTATAATCTACCTTTTTAGGTTATTGTAGATCATAGATCAAAATGCATTTAAGAAAAAAATTGATATTTTCAATGTGCAAAAAAAAACATTTTTTAAGTTTCAATACATTTTTTTGTCTTTTTGTTTCATTTGAAATTCATATTTGTTTATTCTTGCATAATTCACTTTCTTTTTTAAAACTTTTCAGCAAATATATTAGCTAGTGGATATTCATGATTGTACATGTATGATTTGCTGTGACTACTCAAAACTGCCTGTAAGTATGTTTCGTCATCCAAAAATGATTCAACAAGTTTGAAAATAATCTATAATTTACTGATAATCTATTTCATGTTTACTATAAGTTTACAGCAATTTTTGTCGCAGCAAACCTCTATCGGCAGCAAACTTAATCTATCTGCTTCAAACAGCCACTCATGATTGTACTACCAATTAGCAGATAGTTGAATTTTAATATTAAATTTAAGTTTGTATATTTATTATACAACTATTTTTAAGAAATATCTAATATATGCTTTAAATTGTTAATCAAAAAGGTTTCTGTTAATACTAATCATGTTTAAAGATTACAGGCATGAGTTTAAAAATTTTAAATTCCACCCCTTGCAAAAAATATCAACACAAGAACCATATGTTAAAGAGCATTGATTTACGGCATAAACATAATTATGTATTTTTGTGAAATTTTCATGAAGTAAATAATGATCATGAGATGCAATCAATACCACAAAGCCCAAAAGTTATTCATAAAATTGTAGATATATGAGCAAAGAAATATCAGAGGTGTTATCTAGTTATACATATTGTTACACAATGATATAATCGTTTTACGCACATCCAAATTTACTGATTTTCAAATTATTTTTAATGAAATTTGATAATGCAAATATTATTATGCTGCCAATGACGAAATAATAAAAATATCATTAAAATCAAGGCTGTGGATGGCGACATATTTATCTATAACATCAGAGGACACTGTCATGTGTATTTCCTTACCATATATGAAAACTTAGACCAATAATGAAAGTGCGAAAACACTGGGATCACCAACCATAACCTCCTCAGAAAGCAAACAGCAACAGTGTGATAAATTATTATTGGACAAAAATTTTCAGTTGTGACAAGAGTTATCTGGTATACGACGTTTATTACTAAATAATCTAAACATAAACCAAGTCACCGAAATATAGGCAAGATTCTTAGGTGTAGTTCAGAAATCAATATCAGGGGGTTCAAATATTAAGATACTAGCAAACCCCGCGGCTTTGCTCGCGTAATAGCTGAAATATGCCAAGTGATATTTGCATGACTATTTTTTATTAGAAGAACACTTTTTGGAATAATTCAAAAATTACAAATTAAGCCACAGTTTGACTAAACTTAATTATAAAAGTGCAATAGACAGAAATGAGATTTTAATTAATGAGAAGAACTAAAACTAATTCCAATTAAATGATAATTTTGAAAGTATTTTGAGACTTTTATGCTCATTTCATACGCTCATTTCAGTTTTCATTTGAAGTTTTGAATTTTTTAGAAACCATCGTAACACGTTTACCTCCTAAAATTAAACATCATGTCAAATTCCAAGCTTCTTGTCTAACAGTCTACCACCTCTTTGGTGCTAGTGGCACCAACATAAAATGCCGAAACAGAGTTGAAATATAATGTCTTGAAAAATGTTGAAACAGAGACAGTGACCATTAATTTGCCAACATTAACATTGAAATCGGTTGCTATTTCCTAAAATTCTATATAGTACGGAATTTAGATGTTCTTAAAGGCTTTCTTGTTGTTCCTGCCAACCAGGTGGTAGTGACACCGGCATAAAATATAGCCCGTATAGGATCAGGGACTCTTGATTCGCAACCAATAACTTCTCTAATCGGTTTATTATTTCCTGAGGTTCCATAGAAATCGTAATTTAGGACTCTTTTAAAATGCTTTTCACTCCTTCCCTTCGCTTCACCTCTTTTTAATTTCGAATTTATTTTCCACTGCTCTTAGAGGACATTTATATTTTATAAGTAACTACCGTGCTATATTTAAAATTTCTAGCCTCTTCAGTACCGCAGAAATCGCAATTTAGAAAAATTTTTGCTCCTGCAATTCTCGACATAAAATATGGCTTATGTTTGAGCAGGTTCTATCACCATCAATTTGAAACCATTATCTTTGAAATCGGTTTCGTATTTCATACGATTGCATAAAAATCGTAATTTAGAACGCTTATAGAATCCTTTTAAATTCGGAATTTTCTTTCGATAATACTTAGAAAACATTTGCATCTTTGAAGTAGTTACCGTTCCAAATTTAAAATGTTAGACACCCTCAGTAACACAAAAAACGCAATTTAGAACATTTTTTGCTCATGTAACCCCCAGGTGGTAGTGACAACAATGTAAAATATAGGCTATGTTGGAGCGGGGACTGTCACCATCAATTTGAAGCCATTACTTATGAAATCGGTTTATATTTCCTGAGATTGCGTAGAAATCGCTATTTAGAAAGTTTTTAGAACGCTTTTCGTTAATTTTCACCCCTTTTAAATTAAAAATTTTTAAGGAACTCTTCTCAGAGATTATTTACATCTCATAACTACCATGCAAAATTTCAAGTTGCTATCCCCTTCAGTATCACAAAAATCACAATTTAGAACGTTTTTTAAAATGCAACCGCAAGGTGGTAGTGACGCCGACATGAAATAGATCCTATATGGGAGCAAGAGCTGTCATCATCAATTTCTAACTATTACTTTTGAAATCGATTGGGTACTTTCTGAGATTGCGTAGAAATCGCAATTTAGAACGTTTTTTAGAACGTTTTTCGCCCATTTTCACCCGTTTTAAATTTTGAATTACTTAGGAAATGTTCATAGAGATAATTTATATCTTATAAGTAACTACCATGCTTAGTTTCAAGTTGCTAGCGCCTGCAGTATTACAAAAACGAAATTTAGATAGTTTTTTGCTCCTTCACCCCCTTTGTGGTAGTGGCACCGACATGAAATACAGCCTATGTTGGAGCGAGCGAGGGCTGTCACCATCGTTTTCACACCATTATTTTTTAAATCGGTTCGGTACTTCCTGAGATTGCGTAGAAATCGCAATTTAGAAAGTTTTTTAGAACGCTTTTCGCTCATTTTCACACCTTTTAAATTTCGATTTTTTAGGAAATGTTCTTAGAGATCATTTATATCTTGTAAATAACTGTCCTGCCAAATTTAAGGATTCTAGGCCCTTCAGTAACACAAAAATCGCATTTTAGAACGTTCTTTGCTTCTGCAACTCCTAGGTGGTAGTGACACCGACATGAAATAGAGCTTGTGTTGGAGCAAGGGCTGTCATCATCAATTTTCAACCATTATTTTTAAATGGGTTTGGTATTTCCTGAGATTGTGTAGAAGCCACCATTTAGAACGTTTTTTAGAACGCTTCTCGCGCATTTTCACCCCTTTTAAATTTCGAATTTTTTAAGAAATGTTCTTAGAGATCATTTATATTTTATAAGTATACCATTCGAAATTACATCTATCTGGGCCCTTCAGTGATACAAAAATCGAAATTTCGAACGTTTTTTTTTCTCCTGCACCCCTTTTAGGGGTAGTGGCACCGACATAAAAATGTAGCCAAATTGGAGCAAGGATTGTCACCATCATTTTGACATCATTATTTTTGAAATCGGTTTGGTACTTCTTAAGATTGCGTGAAAATCGCCATTTAGAACGTTTTTTAGAACGCTTTTCGCGCATTTTTACCCCTCTTAAATTTCGATTTTTTTAAGAAATGTTCTTAGAGAACATTTATATCTAATAAGTAACTATCATGCCAAATTCAATGCATCTGAACCCTTCAGTATCACAAAAATCACAATTTAGAACGTTTTTTAAAATGCAACCGCAAGGTGGTAGTGACGCCGACATGAAATAGATCCTATATGGGAGCAAGAGCTGTCATCATCAATTTCTAACTATTACTTTTGAAATCGATTGGGTACTTTCTGAGATTGCGTAGAAATCGCAATTTAGAACGTTTTTTAGAACGTTTTTCGCCCATTTTCACCCGTTTTAAATTTTGAATTACTTAGGAAATGTTCATAGAGATAATTTATATCTTATAAGTAACTACCATGCTTAGTTTCAAGTTGCTAGCGCCTGCAGTATTACAAAAACGAAATTTAGATAGTTTTTTGCTCCTTCACCCCCTTTGTGGTAGTGGCACCGACATGAAATACAGCCTATGTTGGAGCGAGCGAGGGCTGTCACCATCGTTTTCACACCATTATTTTTTAAATCGGTTCGGTACTTCCTGAGATTGCGTAGAAATCGCAATTTAGAAAGTTTTTTAGAACGCTTTTCGCTCATTTTCACACCTTTTAAATTTCGATTTTTTAGGAAATGTTCTTAGAGATCATTTATATCTTGTAAATAACTGTCCTGCCAAATTTAAGGATTCTAGGCCCTTCAGTAACACAAAAATCGCATTTTAGAACGTTCTTTGCTTCTGCAACTCCTAGGTGGTAGTGACACCGACATGAAATAGAGCTTGTGTTGGAGCAAGGGCTGTCATCATCAATTTTCAACCATTATTTTTAAATGGGTTTGGTATTTCCTGAGATTGTGTAGAAGCCACCATTTAGAACGTTTTTTAGAACGCTTCTCGCGCATTTTCACCCCTTTTAAATTTCGAATTTTTTAAGAAATGTTCTTAGAGATCATTTATATTTTATAAGTATACCATTCGAAATTACATCTATCTGGGCCCTTCAGTGATACAAAAATCGAAATTTCGAACGTTTTTTTTTCTCCTGCACCCCTTTTAGGGGTAGTGGCACCGACATAAAAATGTAGCCAAATTGGAGCAAGGATTGTCACCATCATTTTGACATCATTATTTTTGAAATCGGTTTGGTACTTCTTAAGATTGCGTGAAAATCGCCATTTAGAACGTTTTTTAGAACGCTTTTCGCGCATTTTTACCCCTCTTAAATTTCGATTTTTTTAAGAAATGTTCTTAGAGAACATTTATATCTAATAAGTAACTATCATGCCAAATTCAATGCATCTGAACCCTTCAGTAACACAAAAATCGCAATTTCGAACGTTTTTTTTGCTCCTGCACCCCCCTTTAGGGTTAGTGGCACAGACATAAAATGTAGCCTATGTTGAGCAAGGGGTCATCATCATTTTGACACCATGAATTTTTAAATCGGTTTGGTTCTTCCTGAAATTGCGTAAAAATATTCATTTAGAACGTTTTTTAGAACGCTTTTCGCGCATTTTCACCCCTTTTTAATTTCGATTTTTTTTATGAAATGTCCCTAGAGATCATTAGTATCTAATGAGTAACTACCATTCCAAATTTCATGTTTCTAGGCCCTTCAGTAACAGAAAAATCGCATTTTTAGAAAGTTTTTTGCTCCTGCACCCCCTTTTGGCCAGTGGCACGGACATAAGATATAGCCTATGTTCTAAGTTGGAGTGACACTATCATTTTTATACCATTACTTTTAAAATCGGTTCAATAGTTCCAGAGCTTACCTCCTACAAATAAACAATTTTTCCCTCTTTATAATCTGAATATAGATAGATTATCAGGTATGCTCTGTGAAGTAGTTTTTATCAGCGCACTCCATTCTAATATTTTTTTCAGAAATATCTTGTATTGTTTCTAGAATTATTTTTTAGATTGCGCACATATATTGAGAAAATTACATTACATAAATTTCGTGAAAACATAGATTCATCAAAATGTTTTCATAAATACTACATACTCCATTTTCGTGAATATAAATCCAAAAAAAAAAAAAAAAAATAGTCTGTTTTTGTTTGTTTGTTTGACAATAAATCTTCATTCACATATTATATAAATGCTATTTTGTAGAACTTAAACTTGATAATAAAAAAAATACTTAAACATGTTAAAACTGTATATATTACATGTGCATATATATAACATGTATATATATAGAATAGATGTCTGTTTTCGATTTTTAGACTAAAGAATTATCTGATCAATTTACAAATTAAACTTTTGTAAAAATTTGGTATAAAATATTGCATTTAAGAACAATTATATGGATAAATAGATAAGTAAGAAAAATATAGATTTGAACTTCGTTTTCCAAAAAAATTGTTCCATTTTAAAAATCGGCTGGTAAGTTTCAATCATTACATTAAGCGTGTTAAAAAAATGCAAATACACATTATTTTTCAAGAATGAATCTATAATGCACGATATCCATTCAGGAATGTAAATTTTTAATCGATCAACAATATAAATTATTAATAATCTATTTATCCAATAGAAAGTTAAAATTTTAGTGCACAATTCACCTTCATTTATAATTAACATATATAAGATACACAAAATGAAAAATATATTGCTTACAGGTGTCAAGTATGATAAAATCCTTTAAAAAACATTAAAGTCATTTAAAAATCATAACGTTTTCGACCGACACTTACTCGGTCATCCTCAGTGAAAAACTAGCAGTTGTTCTGTCTCCGTGTCTCCAGCCTTGTCCGGAACAGACCATTTCACTTCAAGGGTGGATTAGAAAATAAGGGGATGGGACATAAATGCTATTCTTTTATCGAAAAGTACGGATTTATTAACTATTTATTAATTCTTTCCGGACTGCGTGGATATCATATGATAATATATCGTTACAAACTATTTCTTTATCTGATATTATTTCCAGAGATCTGATTTCTGTTTATCCATATCTCTGATTAGTTGTACATCCAAAAAGTCCTTCCGGCCAGTGCCGGGAGAAGAGGTAGATTTCATATTCCTTATTTTAAAAAAGCCAACTTATATTATTCAAACACACGAAGCTCAATTAAGTGGAAACCGAATGTAGGAGATTCAATACTAATTTTTATCAATACTAAATCATTATGAATGAGAATTTTGCAAAATTAGTCAGCTTTATCCAAGCTGCTTTTATTTAAAGTAATTTATATTTCGCTGCCAAATTCGGCGATTTCTTAAAGTGCCTGCCATTTTAAGACGGCATGGTGGATGAGGCTAACCAGTGAACTTGGTCGAGACCTTAGTAATTGCTGTGCACATGCTTACTCACATCGGAATCGGTTGATACATACGAGTGCTATCGCAGGCAAAAAATCAGATTTTTCAAAATGTCACCCACGTTAGAAATTGAAACTGCTATATCTGAGCCATTTTTTAAGATAAAGACAAACGAAAAAAGCTCCTGAATCCTTATATCAAGGTCAAATACTTAAGAAAGAAACCTTTTTCAATTTCTAATTTTTTTGCACCTCACTTTAAATATATATTTTTTTAATTTAATGGCCGCCATTTTGAAACAAGATGGCTGATGAAGCTGACCAGCGAACTTGGTCGAGATATTGATGTATACTATCCACATGCCTTCTTCCATCGAGATAGGCGAATACGTGTGGTATCGCGAGACAAATACAAGATCGTTTCAAAGTGTTAGCCATGATAGAAATTCAAAGTGCTATAATTCAACCACTTTTTAAGATCTAAACAAAAGAACAAATTTTTAGAAACAAAAACTGCTCCAGAATTTTTGCATCAAGGCCAAACACATAAAAAAAATCTTTTTCATTTTCCATTTTTTTAATACCTCATTTTAAATTTTAAATTGCATTTTTTTTTTAAAAAATGGCAACCCATTTGAAACAAGATGGCGAATGAAGCTGGCCAACAAACTCGGTCGAAACATTGGTATGTACTATGTACAGACCAAGTTACATTCAAATCGGTTCATAAATACGCCTGTTATCGCGTGACAAAAATCAGGGCGTTTCAAAATGTCAGCCACGCTAGAAATTCAAAATGCTATAACTCAGCCATTTTTTAAGATATAGACGAAACAAAAACTGCTCCCCAATCTTTTTATCGAGGTCAAACACATAAGAAAAAAATATTTTTTCAATTTAAAATTTTTTGGGACCACATTTGAAATTTAAATTTTTCTTAAAATTTTAAATGGCCGCCATTTTTAAACAAAATGGCGGATGAAGCTGGCCAACAAACTCGGTCGAGACATTGGTCTGTACTATGTATAAACGAAGTTACATCCAAATCGGTTCATAAATACGCCTTTTATCGCATGACAAAATTCAGGACGTTTCAAAATGTCAGCTTCGCTAGAAATTCAAAATGCTATAACTCAGCCATTTTTTAAGATATAGACGAAACAAAAACTGATACGGAGTCTTTGTATAAAGGTCAAATACATAAGAAAAAATATTTTACAATTTTCAATTTTTTGGTACCACATTTTAAATTTTAAATTTTTTAAAAATTTTTAAATGGCCGCCATTTTGAAACAAAATGGCGGATGAAGCTGGCCAACGAACTCGGTCGCGACATTAGTATGTACAATGTACACACCGAATTACATCCAAATCGGTTCATAAATACGAAAGTTACAGTGTGACATAGGTCATATATATATATATATATATATATTGATATATATATATATATATAAATTTTGAACGGAGGGTGGTTTCAGGGTCTGGGGGTCATGATCGATGAAAATATACCAAAATTTTTTGAAATCGCTTTACTCCGAACGGCTGCAATAGGTAGGTTTTTGTAAAGAAAGCTACCTAAAAAGCCAGTTTTTGATCTTGTTCTATTTCTAATGTAAATTTAATTTTGTTGTCAAGGTTATTGATTTTATCTAGAAATGAGTATAATGCATCTTTTCCGTGATTCCATATTATGTAGACATCATCTACATATCTGAACCAGCAATCTGGACCTGGTGTTATGGTTTCCATGATTATACAGGGTGTCCGGTCTCAACGGTGTCCAATGGCTAATTCCTAAACCGGTAGTCATAGACATATAGTTCCAATTACATAAATGTTTTAAATCAGGTAAAGAAATATTTTTAAAGCGATTTGGGTCAATAAAAACATTTCTTAAAAAATTACGAAATTTAAATTTTTATACGGTTCCCCGGTCCTATAAGTTATATTTAGTGAAATTTTCCTTTTACACTTACAAGTAATACAAAAAAAGTCTCGTTATTCTACGATTAAAATTGACCGAGTAATAACTGTTTAAAGTTGGAGCCTATTTTTTGTTGCAAATAGGGGGTCATTCACAAATTTAGTCCAAATATAATTTCGTCAGATATAAAAAAATGTTTGGGAGTAAAATTAACATTGCAATATAAATTTGAAATCTTTAATCATTCTGGCATATTAACGGAAAATATACAATTTGTAATAAACATTTAAGAAGAAAGAAAAAACAGAATTTTTGTTAAATAAAATGATTCTAAATTAACAGCCTCAATTCTTTACAACATAATACGTATTTTAAAATATTATTACATTGCACAAGCCTGCAAAAATTGGGTTATGTCATGTTTTTTAGCTTTTGATAATTGATTCTTATATATTCTGTACCGCTGAATCCGAAATTGACCTTCATTTTTAACTATCATATCAGAATTTTTCGCAAATTGCAAATTTCAAAGTTAAGAAGTTCAATGTTAAAATTGAATTTCCTCCCCATCTCATCGGACCACTCAGATGTTTAGCTGTAAGAATCCCGGGATAAGCAAAAATATCGAATAAATTTTTTAATAAAATAAAATAAAAAATGTTTTACATATGTTTTTTAGTATGAGATTTTCGCTATATTTTAACTTACACATTTGCGATTTGCAAAAAAATTCTAACGTGATGGTTAAAAATGAAGGTCATTTTCAGATTCAGTGCTAAAAAGTGCGCAAAAATAATTATCAAAAGTTAAAAAACACAACCATCTCCTCTACTTTATAGTATTCGATTTTTGTTATTCTTTAAATTTGAAAATTTATCATTTGCGAAACATCCTGACATGATGGTTAAAAATTAAGGTAATTTTCGGATTCAATGCAAAAAAATACATAAAAGTTAAAAAAACCCAACAATCGCAGGCTTGTATTATCAAATCTAAAACTTTTTCTTAAACTCCTTGGCAGAAATCTATCCGAAATGTTTTGTGTTATCGTGTAAAATAAGTAATAAATGGTAACCACCGAAAATCTTAATACTATTAGATTGTTATCGGATTTGTGCCAGTATGTAAAATGCAATCTCGATCGGATATTTAAAAGTTGGTTAAAGTTCGAGTACAAATTTTGAACTGGAAAAACATACATACGATTGTTGAAGTAACATAAAAACTTATTAAAAAAACATAATTTTTGTTAAAAGAAATCATAAGAGAAACAGTCTCAAATCCTGACAAAATAAAACATATGTTATTTTAGCCAATTTGAGACTTAATCATAATACTTGTAGGATTTTTTTTCAAAGCGCAGATACACATGAAGTAAGGTCTTCGAATACTTTAAACACTTGGTATATGATCCCTCAAAGACAAGCCGAACTCATTCGTTTTCAGAGTAGAAAAGTGGCATAAGTCATGCATTTTTAAAGTTTCATAACTCTCTCAATTTTAGCATTATATGAATGAGACTTTTTTTGTCTTACTTGTCAGTGTAATAGTTAAAAATTACTAAATGTAACTTATAGGACCGGGTGACCGTATAAAAATTTAAATTTCGTATTTTTTTTTAAGAAATGTTTTTATTGACCTAAATCGCTTTTAAAATGTTTCTTTACCTCATTTAAAACATTTTTGTAATTGGAAC